>CM055902.1:41775213-42244966 GCA_029582155.1 Panopea generosa | reverse complement strand
CTGGGGGGTATTCCACCTACCTGATAAGCACAAGTAAGAAATCTTTTATTTAACCCTTTACTTCATATAGACGCCTTTTGACACCTCTAACATAGATGCCTATGAACACCTAATATAGAAGGCTTTTGAATTATTGGGTGAATTATGTTTATATTAACTGACAGAGTGAAAACAGTGCAGGAAGTGTTCAGATTGCTCGTTCCTGCACTGTTTTCAAAGGCCTTCTGTGATTGGTGCGTGAAAATGCGTATCTATGGAGTAAAGGGTTAAGTGGTAAGTACATTGACAAACCAATATAAAGCATATAAACAATAAAAGAAAAAGAAGCACCCGGCCCAATGGGCCCATTAGTCACTATCGACAATGCAAAGTATCATCTTTAATGTAATGTATTGGTAAAATCTGAATGTATATAAGTTTATTTATTTATTGTAATGGTTACAATTTGTTATAGATTATGTAATGGATAAAGACTTTAGTGTTGTATAATAAATTAATAATAATCCAAAAAAAGAATAACGTTACCATGATATAAATTATGAGTGAATCTCATGAAGTTTTTGTCTTATATGAAAAAGAAAATGCCATTTGTATAGAATTATCATTAGTATATTGTTATGTGGAAGATTAAGGAGGAGTTACATTAGTCTAGTGGCAAAATTCAAGTGGGGAGTCGTAAAATGTTGAATGTCAAGTCCCAGAAAGTTCAGTGTCAAGTTGCAAAAATCCAAGTGTTGGGTTGTAAAAGTCGAGTGACAAGTCGTAAAAATTGAGTATGAAAATGTCAATTATTGATTCACAAATATATTTTTAAGTAAAGCAAAGTTTCATTTTAAATTAAACCAAGCACTATTTTAACTATTAAAACTATCATAGGCTGACAATTATTACAATAAAAAGGTTTTTAATTATAATCTAAATTGTCAAAATCTAGAAAATATTTTCTATAGTTTTGTTTTACATCCAATATCATAAAGGTAACATTTTAAAAGAGTGCATAGGTTGAGTAGCTGTACATATCTGGTCCTCTTGGAAATCTATAAATAGCTCAGTATAATATAACCTACATAATAACAGCAAACCAGGAAGTGTTGTAATAATTATGGTTTATTTATAGATCACCTGGTGACTATTATGGGTTGAGTATACTGATTGTGTAATCGTGAATTATCATCACAAACTCATTTCTACCTGTAGATATGATACAAGTCTTATCACATTGTTGGGGAGGGGGAGATATTTGTTGATAACAAAACAAAACCTATTGTGAGGTGTAGATTAAACAATGATAATACGTCATTTATAAAAATAATAATAGTGGTGTGATAAAAGTAAAAAGAAAGTACATTGAATATCAGAGGATTCGTTGTTGTTGTTGTATGGTGTTTAGCATCGCGTTCAACAATTTTTCAGTCAGATCATGCCACAGTCACTGTATAATAATGGTATGATATTCAACCATTCACATTATACTAACATTGGGCCGACCAAACCCACAGCTAAACTTTAAATGCTGAGCGCCAAGTGAGGAAGTTTCTAGTACCATTTGGTATGACCCATCCGGTGATCAAGCCCACGACCTTTGCATGCAAGGTGGATGCCCTACCGCAAGTATTGAGTCTGTCTAACTATCATGCGAGGTGGACGCCCTACCACAAGTATTGAGTCTGTCTAACTATCGTCACATACCATCTCTGAGTCTAATCATGGCTAACTATCGTCATATACCATCTCTGAGTCTAATCATGGCTAACTATCGTCACATACCATCTCTGAGTCTAATCATGGTTTACTATCGTCACATACCATCTCTGAGTCTAATCATGGCTAACTATCGTCATATACCATCTCTGAGTCTAATCATGGCTAACTATCGTCACATACCATCTCTGAGTCTAATCATGGTTTACTATCGTCACATACCATCTCTGAGTCTAATCATGGCTTACTATCGACTTATGAAGAAGGATGAGCATGTCTGTGTATGACACCTCACTGTACTACAGGCAGTATGGATAAACAAGGAGAGTTTGATTGAACTTTTTTAAATGTACCAGTGCGGGGGGGGGGGGGGGGGGGGGTGGGGGGGGTCCTCTATTGTCTAAGGCACTGTAGATTCGAGTCTTGCTCGCTCCAAAAACTTTATGTGAGAAAGTTTGCCTGTTACTTTCGGAATGGGGGTCGCTGTACTCAGATTCATTCTGAGGTGTTCCTCCATCATTAAAACTGGATAATTATGCCATGTATAAACTAAAATGCATTGAAAATGGTGTTAAACTCCATTTAAAAATAAACATGATAACATTACTGTAACAGAGTTGCTCGATGGCCAAGTGGTTGAAGGTACAGATTTATTTTGTCTGCTGAGGTACTGAGTTCGAGCTAAGACTTTCTCTGGGAAAGTTTAACGGAGTCGCAGAGTCTGATTAGCTCAGTCGTTAGTGCGTCTGACTATTAATCCAGTGGTCCTGAGTTCGAAATCGCCGCCCGGCCACAATCTCTGTGTTGGTTGATATACGGCATTGCATCTCATAACTGATTCAAGTGGGAAAGTTATCAGTTACTTGTGGAGATGGGGTGTGCTCGAGAACTGGGTAACCTTCCAGGATCCCAGGAAACAGTGAATAGAAATGATGCTAAATATTAGATAGAGATCATAAAGATAGAGTCAGATTTAATGTTCCTCACTGTTATATAGGGACAACATTAAAATAACACTTGTTTTCTCTCTTCCGATATATAGGTATATAGGGGAAAATAGGGAAAAATAGCATGAGAATTATAGGTATGATGGTATATATATATATGGCACTCTCTGGTCAGCTCTACTCCTAAAATTCTCAACAGATTTTAGCCAAATTTGCTAGAAAGTATCTGTATGAAGTCTGATTGCACATTATCGTCTTTACGTTCACGTCATACTCCTACTCCTAAACTGCTCATCTGATTATGGTCAAAATTGGTAGCAAGAGTCATTATGAAACACAGTTAGTAGTACTTACTGTCACCAATATGAACTCATTTGCCAAATGGCATTTTTACAATATGGTTAAAGCCACTGCCAGGGCATGCTTGCTGACAAGCACATCTCCAATATTTTTCAAAATAAAAAAAAAAAATCATGCAAAAAGTACAATAAATGTCATAAAAATATATGTGCTTGCCTGGATTAATTAAAAAAATAACACTGTCTTGAAAATCTGAAGAAAAATCGTTTTTAGGTAAGGCAGCTTTTGAAGAGAGCAAATAATTTTTTGAATTTTTGACTGGATGCCATATGATTATATTGAATATTGCATTTTACTCAGTCACTCCATATGGAGCTGTACAGTACATCACATTGATTATGTACGTATGGAACAGATCCTTTTTTTTTTTTAATAATCTCTGGCGATCTGGTTTGAGTGGAGTAGCCAGGCGCATGTTAAATCGTAACATCGCATGAGAAGAAATGGATATGAGGGCATATAATATTGATTGTTAATTAATGCATGTCTGCGTATGAGAGCATAAGTGTTTGTCAAGCAATGTTTGATAATTATGTCATGAATTACTGGGTTGGTGCCACTATATTGCTTATTTCCCAACATTGATTATATCTTTGGGATATGATACATAAGCTACTGTTTCTTGTCTAACTACTACTGTCTTTATTAGGGCTTGGTCTAGAATCTGATTGTTTGTTTGATGACCGTATTTTAGGAGCAGATAATTAATCTGTCCAGACAAGAAAGAGGCTTTTTGCTGAACACTGAGTTGTACAGCTGGAGAAGTTTATGCTTTTTTTTGTCCAAGTAGAAATTTATTTTTGGACAGAATTAACTGAAGTAGTAAGTGTGAATGGTTGCCTGCATGAACATTTTGGATAGAGTAAAAAACTGAGTCCAGAATTTAGCTTTTTTCTCCAGAACAGTCACAGAATTATATAAATATTCAGCTGTATAGAACGTTTGAAATTTTCGGTTCTGAATTGGGGAGCACCAGATTAGTTTCAAGGTGGAAAACTTAACAGGATATCCATTCCTAAAATGAAAAGTGGGCAGGGGGAAAAAAAAGGAAAAAAAAGTTTATATTATTTGATGTGTCATTGTGACTCGTATAGATTTATTTTCAAATTGAAAAAAGTCAACTGATACAGTAAAATTAAAAGTGTTTATGTATACATTCGATATAATTTTCACAATTTTTGTCAAAATTTGTCTAAACAATAGGGGGTGGGGGTGGGGTTCGGGGGGGGATTACCTGAAACTTAAAAAAACACATAGTGTTAAAACTTAATACATTGTTGTTTAAAACAAAAAAAAAAACAAGATTATTTTGTCCTTAAATATTTGATTGTTACCAATTAATCTAATTTTAAAATTGAATTTTTTCTATTTACAGGTGGGAATGGGTGGAGATAATCGAACCCCGCACCAAAGAGCACATGTACGCCAACCTCACCAGTGGCGAATGTGTCTGGGATCCACCCCCTGGCGTTAAAATGTAAGTCAACATTATATGTCTTGATTACCTATTTGTGTTATTGTACATTAGTCAAGCCTCCATAATAATAATAAAACAGTTGACCATTCATGCAGACTTACTTTTTCGTGCTCTGCAAAATGGATGCGATTTTTGTTATTTACGTTTTTCAATTGATTGAAAAGATTTTTTAGCACTCGTGACCATACCACTTTAATGTTTGTGGCTTCACTTGTGGCCATACCACTTTAGTGTTTGTGGCTTCACTCATGACTATACCACTTAAGTGTTTGTGGCATCACTTGTGGCCATACCACTTTAGTGTCTGTGGCTTCACTTGTGACCATACCACTTTAGTGTGTGGCTTCACTTGTGGCAACACCACTTTAGTGTTTGTCGCTTCACTCATGACCATACCAGTTTAGTGTTTGTGGCTTCACTGTGGCCATACCACTTAAATGTTTGTGGCTTCACTCATGACCATACCAGTTTAATGTTTGTGGCTTCACTTGTGGCCATACAACTTAAATGTTTGTGGCTTCACTCGTGACCATACCACTTTAGTGTTTGTGGCTTCATTTGTGGCCGTACCACTTTAATGTTTGTGGCTTCACTTGTGACCATACTACTTTAGTGTTTGTGACTTCACTTTTTGCTATACCACTTAAATGTTTGTGACTTCACTTGTGGCAACACCACTTAAGTGTTTATGGCTTCACTTGTGACCATACCAGTTTAGTGTTTGTAGCTTCACTCGTGACCATACCACTTAAGTGTTTGTGGCTTCACTTGTGGCCCTACTACTTTAGTGTTTGTGGCTTCACTTGTGGCCCTACAACTTTACAGTTTGTAGCTTCTCTTGTGACCATACCATGTTAGTGTTTGTGGCTTCATTGTGGCCGTACCACTTAAATGTTTGTGGCTTCACTTGTGACCATACTACTTTAGTGTTTGTGGCTTCACTTTTTGCTATACCACTTAAATGTTTGTGACTTCACTTGCTGCCATACCACTTTAGTGTTTGTGGCTTCATTTGTGGCCATACCACTTAAATGTTTATGGCTTCATTTGTGACCATTTTTGTTATTTACGTTTTTCAATTGATTGAAAAGATTTTTAGCACTCGTGGCCCTAACACTTTGTGTTTGTGGCTTCACTTGTGGCCCTACCACTTAAATGTTTGTGGCTTCACTTGTGACCATACCACTTTAGTGTTTGTGACTTTACTTGTGGCTGTACCATACTACTTTAGTGTTTGTCGCTTCACTTTTTGCTATACCACTTAAATTTTTGTGGCTTCACTTTTGGCAGTACCACTTAAATGTTTGTGGCGTCACTTGTGACCATACCACTTAGTATTTGTGGCTTCACTTGTGGCCATACCACTTAAATGTTTGTGGCTTCACTTGTGGCCCTACCATTTTAGTGTTTGTGGCTTCACTTGTGGCCCTACCACTAGGCATGCTCGCCGTAGTCTGGTCTGTACATTTATGTCTGGTTGTTCACAAATAATTTGTTACATACACATATGAGACATATTGTGAGCATGCATCTGAAATATCCCTAAAATCGGAAATTCCGTTGTGATTTCAATTATCTCCCTTTGTGTATAGTACAGACTGGTCCTGTTAGAATGTGGTGGCTTGGATCCACGGAATGAAACCGCAATATAGGCGGAACCGCATTATAAATATCCCAAGGTGCACTACGCTACGTTATTTGGCAATACTTTATCTGGTGGAAGTACCGTAAACAAACACATGACAATGTGTGATGAATATGACAGACCATTGTTTGTAGGGTAGCTCTATTAAAGTGATGTTGTTTATAACAATAAGTTGTTATCATGTCAGTCTGAATTATATACATATACAAACACTTAGCGATTTAGTTGAGATTTTTTATCAGTTCGTTAAGTATTATACCACGAGTTTTTAATTAATCTGATAGAAAATATCAATTTTAAATTTGGGAGCCAGAGATAAACTGTGTTATAACGAGTTTAGCATTAAATCAGACTGTGTTGTAAAGGGGCCTGAGTGTACGTATATAATTAGGACATTTTATTACACTTATAGGTTTACATTTTTCAACATTTTTACAGAGTTAGCTAGGTTGCTAATTTGAAGTAAAACTGATCTAACTTTTCAAATAAGGGCAGAGCTTTCGGATTTCAAACATTTGACAGCTTTGGTCATTTTCATTAAGGTTATTACTGTGAAAAATTGACAGTTTTAATTTCGCAGCACTTACATCATTTTTCAACATATTCTTGAATAATTTGAAGCAGTTTTAGGCAATTTGTGAGGTAAATTTGACATTGATGTATTGGTATACTTGAGTGTTGGACACGTGTGAAGTAAGCAGGGATACACCAGACTAATTTATGAAACTGCTCTGGGATATTATGCTGCAGTTGCATGGTGTGTGTAAATAAAATACCAAAGCATTATGGACATAATACCAATATTTGTGTCACAAATAATAAAAATACTAATACATGTACCGATAAACTAAAGAAGAAGAAAAAAGATTTTTATGTAAATTAAATACAAGACAAGAGAAAAATGGATAATTATACTGATAAACATAAGGAAGAAAAGAAAAAAAAGGTCATCTATTTAAGAAGTAAATTTTTGTAACCGGAATACGTTAAAGAACAATAGCAGCTGCTGTAGTTGAAAATTGAAAATAGTTTTATCCAGCAAAGCTTCTTGAGAAGACTGTAGTCTGTATACATAAAAAGTAAAAGTGATATAATTTTTTATAGATTTTTTTTCTTTTCAAAATCGTGGAACAGTGTTTTGTTTCAAGTTTAAAGATAACAAAGTCGTTATCTGCCTGATCTGGGGTTATTTGGATCTGTTTGTGAAGGAATGCTGAGTATCACATGTGTATGAAACAAGATGGAATTAGGTTTTGAAGTACAGCAAGCATGGAGGTAGGTATAATTGAGACACCTGGTTTTTCAGCAGAAATAATTCTGTCTATTGGACATATAATTTATACAATGTTACAGAAATGCCCAAGAATTTTATCAGCAAGGTAGTACCATAAAACTCCCAGTTGCTGTTGTACTCCCCAGCAGGAGTCGGTACTATAACTAATCCTGATGCACCACCAGATGGCTGACCACAGACATGTTGAAAAATGTGTAAACAAGTTAGGGTTATATTTGCATTGCTTGTATAATCAATTAAATAAAAAAAAGGCTAGATAAGTTTGTTATCCTACGTTGCACTATGATGACCATTATAAGCTTGGAATCAATTAGTCCATTCCATCTGCAGACTTAATTAGATGCATCTGTTTTTTTGTCCTTTCATATTTTAATATTTTGCATTCTAAATATTGTATCTGTTATACATGGGAGCAGGGAGGTGTTCAGAAAACATTTTTGCTGTATGGAGAGATAATAAGAAATAGGTTGTTTTTTTTAGTTTTAGTTTATTTTCAGATAGATTATTGTAAAAGTCTACCTTGTGAAGTAAATGGGATGTTGACCCCTCAGGTAGCAAGTTTGATCTCAGGTTTGACATGATAACCTCTCAAAACAACACTCAGTACTGGTTCTACCCAGGAAATGGACCAGAGAGAGATTGGAGTATATCACTCTGAATTGAGCTAAAATAAACCAGTACCAATGAATGTCTGCCTTATATTGCGGACCTGACACACATGGAGAGGGCTGAACCTGTGGTTTGTTTACATCAACATTGTCAGGCGTAATAAAGTAATAAACGCTATGATGATTATCCGGCAATAGCTTATTACAGTTGATTAACTTCTCAGCAAGTTTGTCATGAAAACATGAAAGCTGTTGTGCCAACAAGAAGTCAGTGAACAGTTTGTACTATTAATGCAGATATTTGCTGCTCTGTTACCACACAAACAAATGTCCTGTGGAGATTTGTGCAACTGGTGTTACTTGATGGTGTATTGTGGTAGCTTGGTGGTTAGGTAGGGCTTAAGTTTAAACGTACATAATTTTTACATTGATTGTGAAACAAATCTTAAAACTTACACAAATTACATTTACTGGGTTCCTGGGTAAATGCCGCACTGCACAGGTAAAGTGTCTTGCTTATTGGAATGACCCTTGACCTTTGTGTAGACTTGAACTCATCACTATCAGTTCCTGGGTCCAATGTTCTACCACTAATCCACAGTCTTAAATGGCTTTATCATGCCGGGGTTATGGAACTGACGTAATGCAAGTATTGCGCCATCTCCGTTAGGTCATAATATATGTTAAAATATTTTTACCAGAGAAAAATGCTGCCTCTCTGATTTGCCGATGACATAAGAATTTCTCAAGTGTTTGTCACAGCATTATGTTGTGATTATGTGTTCTTGCATCTCTGGAGTTGCAGATACCCATAATGAAGAAGTTACAACAGAATTCTATATTCCACAAACTTAACCTATTAAATATTCAGCAGCTACAACAGGATAATTATATAATACATGTTTTATGTCAATATTTGGAAAACTTATGGATTATCCGATATAACCTGGTACAGCTCCAGCGCTCCTGGTGCTTGCTCCGCAACTTGGGAACTTTGTTCTGCATCTTTGTCATCAGGTGACCTGGAGTAAAACGTATTGCACTACATTTTGTTTCATTGTAATCTATTGTATTGATAGACATTTAGTAGTCGGTAGGACAAACCCAGTTCTCCCGATTGGGTCCATTTAATAGCAATTGTTATGAGCACGCTGGTTGGTCAGATGTTTCAGGAGAAGTTTGAATGACGTCATAGTTTAGTAAGTCTTCATTGCTATGAATTGTGGGACAGGCATAAATTCCCTGCTTTTTTCATCGGTGGTTAATAGACTTGATTCAGGAGATATTTTTCAGGTTCTGGGATAGACTGGGCGTTAATAGGGTATATAGTATGACAAAGCTCTGGTTTAGCTAAAATATTGTGCCCTGGGCTCCATTATGGTATGACGGGAGATATATGCCCCCTAAGTCATATTGTGCTCACCACATGGCTGGCTAATTTACCTGAACTCCCTTCTCCCCTAAGTATGTTTGTTAGTATATAAGTTAATTATAATCTGTTTATCCCTTGCACTCAAATGCTTGATTATAAATGACCTTTAGCGATGACCCTAGAAGCCACGAGCCTTCAAGAATGCAGCGGTGGCTGGCATGTGGAGTGATTATACCATACAGAAGCTCGCCGCGTGACTCTGACACACATAGTGTTACACATGGCGTGAGCGGAGAGTAGTTGAGCTGTATTTCAGTGAATGCACACGTTCTCAAACAAGAAATCTGTTTCTACAATTGTTAATGCTTTTTTGAGGACTTTTAATCATTTCCTTCGAAAAAATATGTATTATTGATGGCAGTAACAGCTCCACGCCACGGCTGTAAACTTGAACAGCAAACTAGGACTATATTTAATGTTTTTTTCTGTTTACTGGCCTACTTTCCACAGTTTTGTTTCTAAGATAAATATAAATTTTATCCAATGAATTAATGAATTTTTGTATTATATATGATCTGAACTAATGTTAACAATATAATTTTTATGTAAAATCACGCACAAAAACACCCTTAGGTCGACTTATTTTACAAGTTTTACGTTGATGTTGCCATTTCAAAATTTTCCATTATCACAATCGTGGTCATTCTGATTTATTTTTGACATTATCATCATCTAAACTTTCAATCTAACTTGACCTTGACCTATGTTGTTGCCATGTGAATCCATGTTTAAAACCCTCTTCTTGAGTTTAAATGACTGCATAATTAGAAAATTGTTTGGGGTGTAGTAATCTTTGACCCACAAAAATATGACTTAAAGTCATCATTCTATAAACAAATACCCTCAAATTGTTTAAATTAAATTGTATATGTTTCAAATATAAAGCAGACTGGATTTTCTTAAACACTTATAAAGAGCAGGTTGTACAAAGTTGTCTGTTATAAAAAAAATTTAATGACATACAAAAAATATTAAAATAATGAGAAAGGAAAATGTCTGTTGTAATGGGTTACATTACTATTTGTCTTTTTTGCTGTGAAAATAATTGCTTGTGCAATTTTGTCTCAAGTACTCAGAAATGGTACAAGCATTTTGTGAAAATCAGTAGGCATTTTGCAGGTAAACAGATGCTATATTTGAACTCTGGGTGTAAGTACTGTACAGGGTCGGATCCAGGATTTCAGTTTAGAGGGGATGTACTTAGGGGTGGGCCATTGCTGTACATCAAAATTAGTGTAAACTATAGCTATTTCAAACCTTTATGCTTACCCACACTGATCTTTATTGTATCATACAAATGTAAACTCAGGAACAAATAAAAATTCAAGTGTTCCCATAATCCACGAAAGGATCCAGGTAAACAATCCCCCCCCCCCCCCCCCCCAATGATTTCACATTTAGTGAAATTAACTGAAAATTTGGTACTGGAATTGGCTATCCACTACAATGGGCCAATATATATACTATGTTTTCCCCCTCTCTCTTATACCCCCATAAAATACACATAATATAAAACCCTTTTTTTGTTCCCATCTCCACATAATAAAAATATGCTGAAAATATCCATATAAACCTTCCCAGTCCCCACCATATCCCTTCCCATCCTCCCATCCAAATAATATGAAATCTTGAATTGGTCTTGGTTTCAGCAACACAAGTGATTACAAATAATACTTACATCAACACAAAATATTTATTTTTCATTTATCTTACTGTATAATTACATCTGTGCTGGATAATGTCAGCTGTTTTATGGGTCTCTGAAATAACAGCCGCTTCATCTTTGTAATAACCCTGACATAACCCACATCTCTCACCACCAAATTTTACTGTTATGGCTTCTTGCTGGTAGTGGAAGCAGCTTGTAGATGTACTTCATGAAACAGCTATTTCAACATGTAGTGTAGGCATTTATGGACTGGCTATTATAGCTTGTAGTGTAGGCATTCATGTGGCTGTTTCAGTTTGTAGTGTAGGCATTCATGGAATGGCTATTTTGGCTTGTAGTGTAGGCATTTATGGAATGGCTATTTTAGCTTGTAATGTAGGCATTTATGAATGGCTATTTCAGCTTGTAGTGTCATGGAATGACCATGTAAGCCTTCATGGACTGGCAATTTCAGCTTGTAGCTCAAAGTCAAGGTCACACAGATTAAGGGTCAGAAATAGGTACACCATTTCTTCAAAACCATTTGACAAGTTTTTTAAATAACATGGCACAAATGTTTACTATAATTAGACAATGTGTTGTGCACACCTAAAGGTCAAGGTAACTTTTTTTTTTATAAAATTTTGTTTCCGCTCTATATCTTGTAATGTGCCATAAATGTTCACCATAATGAGCCAACGTTTGATCACTGGGTCTGTACTGTGCGATGGACATTGCCCTTGGACATCTAGTTTCAGCTTGTAGTGTTTTCAAACAGTTTCAGCTGATAGGGTAAGCAGACTCTTGTAGGCATTGAGTATCAAAATAATGTCATTGTTCAAGTCACTAAGATAGAAACTGGCCATAGTGTTACAAACATGTAAGCTTCCCGCATTGACTACTGATTTTATTTGAAAAAATATTTTCAGCTTCCTTTACAAATCAGTAAGAAAGGAGAAAAACAAAACCAATTAAGGAAGAAGAAATGCAAGATATGATGGAAGCATGCAGGATTATGCATGTTTAACGCTCTGTGGGAGTTCCACTTGTAGTTTGCTACTTTGACATACATTTTATCGCTGTGTAGACGTCATAATTGTTCCTCAGATACTATTGTTGTTATGCGGAGAATGACAGCCGAAATATTGTTATTTGTTTTCATCTGCACCGGGTTTACAAGAAGCTATTTGGCGATTATTTTAGAAGCATTTAAGGTACTTTCAGGTGCTTCTTTCTTGGCATGAATATATGGTACCTGTGGCTCGTGCAGAGTATTACGTTTCTTGGTTAATTTGGCACATTCATATGCTGGTGTTCTTATGCCCCTGTGATTTGAAGAATTTTGATTGGATATTGAGTGTACAGTACCCTTGTCCGCGTCAAATAGGTTTACAATGAATAATTTTCAAAAGGGGAGATCTATGTATTTAATCAATATTTGATGTGTACTGTGTAGTTATAAAACACAGGTGTGTTCATGTTCGATATTTGCCAATGCCGGTTAAATTTACAGGAGTTAATGTGGCCCTGTTTCAACTTGAGTTTTAATCATGTTTTATGACATATAGCAGGGAATCTGTGTCTTAAGGACACATTTCTAGTTTGTTTTGTTGTGAAGAATGTTTCTTTCCTGAGCAGTTACAACTATATGAACTTGATTGTTTTGTGTAAGCACTATTTTGGCCCCTTTTTTGCAAACAGTTAAATGTCTATAACACTTTGTGATATGATATCTGAGAATGATAGATGATTTATTTTGTATTATTCATGTCACCATGGTAATTTTAAAAGTGGATCCCTAAGATAAAATCATCGCTTGCAGTTTTTCATAATTTATATGTGACTCCAGCAAGATAGCGCATCAGATTGCAGATATATCAGATCAATTTAAAACAAACAGAGTTATGACGGTTTTGTTGTAGTTTAATGGCGTAGCTGTAGACAAGGAACTCGCAGAGTAAGCACAAATCAGTAAGGATATTGTAACTTAAAATATTTTTATATACAGACCATCTCAGTTTGGATTGTAAGGTATCTGCCATTTAACCGGTTTGAGATATTTCTATCTCATCATCAGGGTCGAGATTACAATCATCACTCATGACATGCATTGTCACGTTCTAGGGTGACGTCACCCAATTCTCAGGATATGATAAATAGAAGTATTAATTTTAGAAAAAAAAAAACATGAAGTTAGTAGTAGCTTACAATCACATAAAAGAAATATAAAAGATATGTCACAATGAGATTCCACCCGCAGTATTGATGTCAGCAGAGCCTCGGTATTGATGTCAGCAGAGCCTCGATATTGATGTCAGTGGAGCTCGGTGCAGTAAAAACTCTGAAACTGAGGTTTTGACAATACTTCTCTCAACCTAATCATTGCCTTCAAATATTCTTTAACAGTCCAACAAGTTAGCCTACATTGTGAGTTATAATTTCCAAAAATTGTGTAAGACCTACTTGGCAAGTATTGCAAAGAACATAACAAAACTAGCTTAAAATTGGGATGCTGGCAAATGCAACTGAAAGCACTAATAAAAAACCTGCTTTTTCACCACTAGTTTCAGTTTCTAGAAAAAAATTTACCACGTTAATTGGTTATCATGCTCTGAAGGAGTTCAAAACAAACTTCAGTATCTGCTGTAAGACATCAAAGTTAAAGAGCGGCAATTGATTTCCACTCACAGATGATTTGCTCAGGAACTTCAGTTGTTTCCTTTGTAACACTGGCATCCAACCAAAACCTAATTCTATCATTGTTAATTTAGAATGGCATAAACCCAAGTCATATTTTGTAACTGAAAGTCTAATGATTAGAAAATCATCATACAATACCAGACTAAATATCAAACATATGAATAAATAATGATCAGCAATTCTGAGAAACATTGTTCATTGTAAAAAAAGGACGAAAAAATAATCAGATGGTGTTATAAGAGGTAGCATGTTTGATTTTGGACTCAGTGGTAGCATGTTTGATTTTTGACTCAGTGGTAGCATGTTTGATTTTGACTCAGTGGTAGCATGTTTGATTTTAAACCAAATGTGTTTATTATCTGGTATAAATGATCCGCATATGTGGTAGTTTCAAGTTTGTTCAAATGAATGGACATAAGTTTATTCAAAATTTTACTAGAATTGACAAGTGCAATCAGGTGAACTACTAAGGTTTATTAATTTTGGGGCTTTTTTGTTTAGTTACTTGCAGTCTAATCTGTTTCACTGGACCCAACTATCTTATCAGGAGTTGTGCATCTGAATCCCTATTCGGACACTGTCTCTGTGACGATTGTTCATGCACTTTGTTCTAAGCCATGAACCTCCCATCTTTGGATATGTGTGGAAGTAGTTAGTAACTCACAGAGGTAAGGTGTGTCCAGCACTGTTACTGCAGTATATGATGATAATGTGCCACAACCACTGTTATTCATGAATTGCAACAAGATCAAAAAGAGTTATCTCCCTTTTGCCTAAAACTTTGGCCAGGACAAGAAACTCTGCAGTTCTTCGTTAAGAATAGTTTTTAAGAGTTACCTACCTGATTGGCAAAAAAAATGGTATCTGGGGGAGACTACTCCTTTATTACAAAGTGCATGTGTGTGTTTATGCATATTTTGCTTACCTCCCTTTTATATGGGTGTTGGAGGGAGTGTAGCTGATCAATTAAGCTTGAAATGTTGGTGAGGAAAAGGAATAAAAATCCACAAATGATTATTTGTATTATTACTGCACTGTTTATGTGATACTTACATATTTGAATCAGGTTGGCAAATTTACTGATTCTAAAATATAGAATATCTGGACATTTTACTTGAACTTCAAGTTGAATTTCCTTAAATGAAAATTTTGTATTGAATGACACTTTCTAAGGGGAACTCATGATACATTGTTAATTGGTCTATCTCAACTTGTTAGTGTTGTGTTTTTAACTACAATAACATAGTGTATCTATTTCATTTGCTTTTTTCACACTCGCACATTGTAATGAAATGACTGAGTGAATGAATTACAGAATTAATAGTTTTATGGCAAACCAACACATTTATATAGGTAATAATATTATGACGCCATCAGAAAGGAAGATTTTTTATCCACTCTCCCTGCTTTTATAAAAAACAGTAAATTAAAATAAAGATTTAAAAAAATCAACATAATTATGCAAATTGAACATGGACCATTGATACCGGACAGAACAGTAAGAGTTTCTGCAATATCTGTCCTTTTACTTAATTTGTTACCTCTTATGACATGCATGAGTTTAGTAACAGTAGTCCATTCTTGCCATCACTCAGTTGGCACCCTGGAACTACACAGGGGTTGATAAAATTGTAATTTAAGGTTTCCCTGAGCCCAAAAACTATTCTTTTCAATGTCTCCATTTTCCTTTGTGTGTTTATCCATAACTGAACATGTATGTGCTCTTAGAAGTACCCTGCATGATTTCTGGGACCACAGTTTCTTATATTACCATCTTGTACGATCTTGTACAAGTTTGGAATGACCAACTGGGAAAATTATTGTCTAATTCCAATATTTTATATTTGCACTCAGACATCAGTATTATTAAATGGATCTTTACCAAACTTACACAGTAGTTTTATAATCCGGTGATATAGATAAAAGTCATAGTTATGTCCCCTTTATCATAGAAATTTGTCCTGTTGAATGTGGGCACACTATTTATCACAATGGGTCAGCAAGATCTTGAATGAATTTTGGAACTGGCTAAAAACATATACCTATATTGATTAGGGTCAGGGGTCGTCTGCGGCCAAGTGGTCTAAGGCGCCATCTCAAGATCACTAACCTCTCACCGTTAAGGTCATAGATTCGAGTCTCGCACGCTCGAAAAACTTTATGTGAGAAAGTTTTCCAGTTTTTTTAGGAAGGACAGTAGTTCTATTCAGTCTGAGGTCTTCCTCCACCAGTAAAACTGGATATGCCATATATAACCTGAAATGTGTTGAAAATGTTAAATCCCATTCTAAAAAAAATGAATAATTAGGATCATTCCATGAGTCATCCATAATTGCACTATATGACATTGTGTGCACACCAGCTTTCCCATTTTCCATAAGCATGTATACAATAGTAACATAATCATAAAGATGTTCTTAAACAAACTTCATTGGATAATGAACGGCTGAGTCATCCAACATTACACTATTTGTCCTGTCTCAAAAATATATATATCACAGGTGAACATAACTAAGAGGCTCTTGTGTGATCACAAACAATACTTGAAAAAAGCAAAAAACTTTTATATATAAATATATCTTCAAAAACATGTTCCTATCCAATATGATATACTTATAGGCGATGTTAATGAAACATGTGCAGAGTCTGGAGGTGGAGTGCGATCATTCTGGCACACAAAATAAAAACTGCCTGAACCTGCGCAGCAGAATGTAAATTGAGTACACCTCTGAGGAACAGAGAAGAGCATTAATTCACATGAAAACATAATAAAATAAAGCCTCCATTGATCAGGAATCAAGATGCATATGGATCTGATATGATTTGTTGATCTGATATGAATTGAGTTTTCCAAGAAGCGCCAAGGAGTGGAGAGGTGGGAAAGGGGGGGAGGGGGGGGGGGGTGTATTTTATGTTGCATGATTTGTTTGTTTTCTGTTCCATATTTTTGGTGTGATGAATTGAAACTGCTTCATATCGGCTGGTAACAGGAAGCCAACTGTCATATATAGTTTAGTTAATACTAATTTATTTTGGCTCGATTGGCAGTAAGATCAGAGCTATATGAATCACTCTCATGGCTGGTTCCTGGGTAAAACCAGTGCCGAGTTGTTTTTTGACTGGCCAACAGGGTCGAGCTGGGGATCAAACTCGTAACCTCTAGCATGAATGGCCAACACTTTATCCACTGCACTACCACTCTGCTCATTGTTTTTGTGTTTTGTGTAATGTACTTAAAATAGTTGTTCGTGCAATTCCTATCTGATGTCTGAAGGTCAAAGTCACGGTCAGATTGCAGTTGTAATATTAAGTATTTGGGTAAACTTCCTGTATTAATCACAAAATACAATATGTTACTAAGACTTTCAACATAATACTTTGATATTAAAAAATAGAATTAAATTTCTATGATTGAGTGGACGAAGAGGCCACCTTAGATAAGCTTAGTTTAGTATGTCAGATCCACCAAAACGTGACAAAATCGATATGTAAATCGGATTGGTAAACTTGGAATGAAATCCACATTCTAAAAAAGACAGCACTTAAATACTGTTTGATGACATTGCATCATCATTCTGACTCATTCTAAGATGAAACAATTTTTACTGTGTGTAAAGCTGTATAACGGATCAACTTGAAATGAAAATGAAATCACGCGATTATTTAATACCTCACAAACTGGATTGCCATTTTAAGCGGGAAATCTATTTTAGTCTCAAATAGGCCAGTAGCCCAAGTTAGAAAAGCCCTTTTCAATATATTATTTTGGCATTTTTACATAGATACCATTTTTGCAATACGGGAAAAGCCCTTTTCATTATATTATTTTGGCATGTTTAAATAGATATCCTTTTTGCAATAGGGGATCAGTGAGTATATATAGGCATGATATATTGGGGGGGAAAAATGTTTTTAGCCTATTTTAAATTTTTTTAAAGTATGACCACCTTTCCTCATGCCATGAAAATACTGCAGCAGCTGGCATTGCAGATTATGAATTTCACAATATTGATATTTTCTCCCATCACAGTATAATAATATACAATTTCTGCCAGTGCTTTAGACATAACTTTATCATCAAAATGTACACCATCATGGAGTCAATAGTTGCTGGGAACCAGGGAATGTATTATGGGTGTTTCAATTATCCAGGGGAGATAACTCCTAATTGATTATCTGATAGCAAGATGGAACACCGAGCCAACATTGGTTGATTTACGGACTTTATGACAGCCCAAAACTTCTTTTGAACTGCCTGAAGTAATTGCTTGGCCTCTAAAAGACCTTTCAGTCTATTGTAAGGTGAATTATTATCAATTATGAGTTTTCTGATGCCCTGTAGATTAATTCTGAATGCCTGCTATTTATATTGGCACCTAGTAGCCGAGTGCTTAATGAGGTGATATTAGAAGCCATAAGTTATTAGGTCTTATTAATTAAAAAATAAATAACAAAGAAAAGTCGTCTTGTTGGCTCCAAACATTTTATTTATTATCTGAAAAGAGGTCTGGTTCCTCAGGCATCACTGTTTCAAAAACTGATCAATTTATACATAACTGAAAAAGGTTGAATGTACGAAAATTGTCTTCAGATCATGACTGGTTCCATTATGATTTTGATTACAGACTAAATTAGTACCCAGTCAAAACTTTTATATAGATTTGAAGATTTTAAGTTTGTTGTTGTTTTGTTTTAAATTCATTGTTTATGGAACTGCTGTGCCCCTGGTGCAGAGATGTAGAGCTGTTAATGGATAGTCACTTCTTGATTGACAACATAATCTTTACAAACTTCTCCGGGTCCGCCATGTCACTTATATTTTGTTCAAACCGCGTCTTATGGTTTGTAATTGTGAAGGTACCAGAATTGTATGATTGCCGCCTCATCCGCAGAATCGAGAGTGGAATGCACATGATTTGTGATGAAGCAAATATTCCCTGATACTAGTATGGAATATTGAGGTAAGCTTTGATTATAATGGGCAAATTTCCAATATGGCAATTGTCAATTAACCTGTTAATTATGTCCCTCTCTCTGTGTATACATTTAAAAACTATTGGAATCTTAAGAGGAAACTCCTGGAGTTTCCACCATGAAGTATTTAGAGAAAACTCCCACTGTTTCTAGCTTGGTATTCTGTATAGCAGAATTTGTTCTACATTATCATACATTATGATTGTTCTTTGTCTTGGATGCTGTTTCAATATAATCTCACTTACCTCTCACTACTAAGGATCTGTGTCCGAGCTCTGAGCTTGGTGCTAAACCTTTATGAGAGAAAGTTTATTACTTACTTCCCAGATGTCCCCTGGACTAAGGACAGTCCATTTTATCTGTCTCCAACTGCATAGTACATGTATAACTGATGGATTGGAGTCTCGGACTTGAGTCTGGCAGTTCGGAGTCACTGTTCAATTGGAGACCAAATTTTAATAATTGTTTTGCACATTTTCCTGCATTAGCTCACGATACTGTAATTTATCTGAAAATCACTTAAATAATCTTTACACAAAATTCACGAGACCTGGAAATGCAATTTTTTATGGTCTTTTTAGTGTCTTCAAGTTTAGGTTATGGCATTGCCCCATCTGTAGACAAGTTGCATCTTTAAATAATATGTTCAGTGTATGAGTTGGGTTTCTCAGAGATTAAGCAATTAAATAGCTAATTGATAGAATTCCGTAACATGCTTTTTCAGCTCCATATGTAAATATTCTCTGCTGGATCACCATTATCTTATCATATAAAATAGATGGAAAACATCAGTTTTCAAATCGTAAACTAAAGGTCGTTCACATACATTTTGTTTTGATTTCCGGTATAATAAACATAACATAGCATGATTTCCACACAGGTAGTGTTTCTCTTGATGTCTTCTAGTTATTTATTGTTATATTTCTCTTCAAGGCATTGTACTGTGTAGTACTTATATGCCCTTTTGACCCCAAAGACTTTCACCATGCATACCCTAATCCTGTGATCCTCACTCTCGATGTTGCTGTTTAAATTAGGTACAAGTATATATTTTGGCATTAGGAGGATAGTTCTAGGTCTGGTCGGATGTCTGCAGTATAATCATTAATCATGACACATTGTTTTCAACAACAACAACAAAAAATTTGGAAATTGTTTGTTCTGTGGAAATAATTCATTACTCAGATAATTGGGAAAAATTATTGAAGTTTTTTTAAATGGAGATGGTTTGGGAAAAGCAATAACTACAACAAAATGATTCATGAAAGCAGTTATATTTTAGTTACACATTTTAGGTGTTTTATCCCAGTTTTGTTAACAGAATGATATCAGAAAGATTTGATTGTTGATATGTATTGTTTTTTCCTCCCTTTTTCCAACAATATTTGTGGAACCTGCAGTCCAATGGTAGAGCACCGGATCCGTGATTGGAGGGTTGTGGGATCGGTCCTCCACTACGGCTATGTGTGGTGTCCTTGAACAAGACACTTTTTCCGCATATGCTTAGTATTGGTCCTAGGATGAAAGACTTTGAGCGTGATTTGTCTAAGTTGTAAGAACTTATTCCACAATGGAAGTAAAATAGAGAAAATTAAACTGACAATATTTCAGATATTTAACAGCAGTCGGCATGTTTGAATCATCATTTTTAAGTAAGAATCCACAAAGCAGTTAATTTGATCATGGCACACCTTATCTAAGCAGGTACTGTCTACTTCCTCACATATTTAGAGGTGGGACACTAGTGGCCCGAGAACAAAGTTAATGACCAATCACCATTTACATTGTGGCCAGAAGGGGATTGGAACTCCAGTATTGACAGCCATACATGTTAACCAACTCAGCTGACTGAGCCTGGTTCATATCAAATTGCAGAGAACATGATTGGAAAAAAGTTAAAAAAATCTTGACAATTTTCTACAGCTTGTTAACTTCTTTACGTAAATAGAAAATCAATTCCCATCTGATACGGAGAAACAACGATTATTTTGCGGAAATATTATCAGAAATTATCACGCAATGTCTTGGAGGTGCTTTATTCCAATTTATTTACTCATAAAAAATACTCAGATTTTGCCAAAATCTTACAGGTGTGTAGTAAACTCTGTAGATTAAACTCCCCTGCTGTGCACTAATCCAAAGATTGGTGGCAGAGAGATAAAAACATGATGTGCCTGGTGAGTTATATTTCTTACAATAACATGGAAACAGCAAGATGTGGCCTTTCTTTTTCTAGAACAGACTTGGAAAGATATTTTTTTGCATGTCATTTAATGCAGGTTATTATAGCAATAAGTTTCTTTGTTGGAGAAAAATCCTAGATACGTATACATGAATCGGAGTGGAACACTCTTCTTCCGCAAGGACATGGCAACTTTTCACATAAACTGTTTAAATCAAGCTGGGTTCGAGCCCACAACCTCAGAAGAGTTTGGTAACTGAGAATTTGAGATAAATCACACAGCTTGTTGACCCCAAACCCCTCCCCCCAATCCTCATGAGAAGTTTGTGTAAAGAGTTTTGCACTTTTTCACCAGTATTTTGGTTACTTTGTTTAAACAATATTTATTTGTTATCAGCCTATTACATATACATATATTAGATATACAGCAATATATAACAACAGAATTGAGAAGAATGCTATTTCTAGCTTGTACAAATTCTCTCTTCTGAATATCTTGCAAGGACTATACAATGGTGTTACAAATGCAAAGAAAGAATTTCAGTTATTTTACAGCTAGGGTGCACCTATCTCTGCAAGTCGATGACTGTTTCCTTACATATTCTGAGGTGGAAGACTCCTATCCATAGAACAGAATTCATGGCAAATTATCTGACAGAAACTGGCCTTTAGGCATTCATACTTGTGACCTCTGGATTGACAGTCAGCTGTGGTAAATGACTAGAGATAACCAGGCCCAACTCCTTCAGTAGCCAGAATTTTAAATCATTATACATATTGTGATATATATACACCAGCTTAGATATTAAGTAAAAATTAATAGTTATAATAAGACTCTATATATCAATTTTTAGCATAAGATCATTAAATCAACATCCAAATCTTTTCCAGCTGTTTAACAAGGAGAGATAGAGACGTACACTCCTACCACTCTTAGAGTTTACAATAAGCCGAGACTATAGGAACTGCACTTGTTCTAAAATAAAATTACTCCACTTTCTTTAACTACATTTCTTTTAATTTTTATAGTTTTAACATTTAAATAGGTTTGAGTGGTATGACGTATTTTTGTTTAAATCGGTAACACTTTCATTTCATTGATGATAGCTTCGAGATACCCTAAAAAACTATTGAAAATTCCACCATAATAATTATATGCCCCTCCCCCCAATCCTCAGGTTTATAATGCCATCTCCCACCCCATTCTGTCAGTGCTCACCGCAGCGTGGTCTAGTGGTAGAGCGTACGCCTCGCATGTGGAATGTCCTGGGTTCAACCCCTGGCCGGGTCATACCAAAGACTCTAAAAATGGTACTAGGAGCTTCCTCGCTTGGTGCTCAGCATTTAGAGGAGTTCTAGGTCTGGTCGGCCCGGTGTCAGTATAATGTGACTGGGTGTGATTATCATACCATGTGTCTGCGACATGTTACTCCAGTGTGACGGTGCTCAGAATACTGTCTCAAGTGGACACTGTTGAGATATGACTGGAAAATTGTTGAAAGTGATGCTAAACACCATACAACAACAATAACTGTCGGTGCTCAGTTCAGTATTTGCAGTTACCTCTATTTCTTTTTTTTTTTACAAACCGATATTCTCCCTTTATCCTATTGAGTTATAATCCTGTTTTATAAGAATTGGCTGCTCACAGTGCTAAAAAACATTTCACGATTATTTAATATATAATATCAGCTCAGGAAATGTTCTTATGAACAAAAAATAATTAGCGAAATGAATCTGTTGCTGTTAATGTTATCTTAATTACAAGGTTTAATGGGAAAGATTTTGGCTACCTTTGTGGGTTTTTTTGTAATAAGAAAAAAAAAACATACAATATACTGTCATCTGTCTCGCTAAGCGGATTTGTCGATTGAAGTGCATTGTGGGTAAAGAAATATTCCCCTTAGATCTAAACAATAGTTGATCGTCTGCAATCTTTTCTCAATATTTGTATAATTACTCAGTTTCGGTGCCAGTGAAATTCCAGTAAAAAATCTGTTTATTTACTTGACTTCAAGCAATGGGATGACTCAACTCAGGTAAGTGCTAGAACTGGGAGCCAGCTATCTGCCGTATTGTTTTGTTGCACAAAGATCAGCTGCTTGTAACACCCTTTACATTAATTATTACACCTCTTGTTAATTGATGAAGCTCTTTTAATGCATTCTGATTTCCTATTAAAATTCTGTACAAAACTGCTATTGCTGGCTTTACTTCTGTAAATGCTTTTGCTTTAGTGCAACATGAAAAGCAAATTTTGTTGTATCGAGTTTTGATGAAACTTGTAAAAGAAGGAGATGCTATTTGAAAGAGACATTGGAGAGACAACCTGGTGAAGCACGCTGAAGATCACAATATTATAGGCATTGTTTAAAGTCATAAATGCATAGAAGTGGGTACCACAACGAAAAAAAAAAAATGTGGTATACAATACCACATTTTGTTAGTGAGTTCCAAAGTATACTATTTCATTTCTGAAGGTTTCTAACTGTCAGATTTGCCATGCTTGTGAACAATTTCTCATTCATCCACCATTTTGATTACACTCGATGTTGTCAATGGTATCACGTGTGATGATATATTCTCGATAGAAACATAAATACCAAGTAAAACTGGTCTTAATTAAGTAAACAGACTCAAAAATACAACACCTTTTCACTTAGATAATTTCCGTAAACACTCGGTCATGGAAATTGCCTAAAAACTGGTACTCCATAATATTTCTGTGGTATATACCAGCGCAACTAAAAACCACTGGAATACTGGTTTTACCGCACAGCTCTATAAATGCAATCAAAAGTTTAGGTTGATCATAATTTTTGCAAGGGTTGCTTTGTTGCAAATATCCAATGTGAATAATTTTAGTTTTATTGGGGCTGTATTGTTTAAATCACATTTATGAAGAATGAATGGTCTGAAAATGCTGATGGAACAATGTATTTTAGAAGTTCAGCTGACAAAGGGTGTACTGCTGGTGATGAGCAAGTCTCTGGAGGTATTAAGCAGTCTGTTGTGATGGTGATATGATCAATTACCTTGTTAATTGCATCAACTATGATTTGCTGTCAGATATAGTTCAAGACAAAATATTTGGCAACATTTCAGGGTTTTTTTTTGTGTATGTTTGGCAGAGATAAAATTATACCTGACCTTCAGTGGCTATATGAGGGAGTATGCATTTAATTATATTTAAATATATCTTCTATTGTTTTTTGGCTTGTGGTCCTTCTACTGTTTTTGCTTTGTGGTCCTTCTATTGTTTTTGCTAGGTGCTGCATCTATTGCTGGGTGGTTATTTTATTAGTTTTTGCCTTTTGGTGCTTCTTTTCTTTGTTTTCTGGTTCTTCTATTGTTTTTTGCCTTGTGGTGCTTCAGTTGTTTTTTCCTTGAGGTGCTTCTATTGATTTTGTCTTCTGGTGCTTCTATTGATTTTGCCTTCTGGTGCATCTATTGAGTTTTTCCTTGTGGTGGCATTATTATTTTTTGCCTTGTGGTTCTTCTATTGTTTTTGTCTTGTGGTGCATCTATTGTTTTCCCTTTTCTCAGAAATGTACCATATGCCCATCTTGTGATGTAAAGTGTATATTGTTTTCTAAATCTGTTATTATATTTTTCTATTGCATGTAAAAAAAAGAAAATGCTTTTGTTTTGAAATATTGACCTTATGCTTACGGCTGCCATCTTTATTTAAACAAATACATCTTCAGTCTTGACTAGTACTTAAGGATAAAATTTGTCCTCTGTGGTTGTCGGATCTCAAGATTATCACTTAACTACCTCTTACTTCTCAGGTTGTGGGTTTGATCCAAACTCAATCAAAACAGTTTACGAGTTACTTGCAGATGGAAGGGTGGTGATTATGACCCAGATCTTACTCCGACACAAATAAATTTGGATGCCATAAATAACCAGGTCATTTAATGTGTTGAAAAGTATGTTTAATAAATTTGATTGTGTCCAGATTGGGCTCTGACTAAGTCATATTTCAGTATGTACCAGTTAAGTAACCAGGTTGAACATGCAAGAATATTAGTGGTGTAGAAATGGTTATTTTATTGAAAATTTCTCATGAAGCCAAGCTTGATGTGGCTTACTTTATCCACATGCACCTGAAATTGGACGATTATCATAGATGAAGATGAGATATTGATAGCGTTTTTATAAGTTTGTTTTCTTCAGAAATGCTTCAAAACATGACTCTCTGAAGACCGTTGGAGAATTTGTGCATTATGATATGCCTAATAATTTTCTGATTCAGAAAAAATGAATATGAAATGCCATGAGAAATAATCACGATTTTCCCCCAGTTATTTTTAATTATATCTGACATTAGACTAAAGTTTTTCAGTATTCGTTATTTTACATACCGTAATCACCTGAATAAGTGCTCTCCTCCTAATAAATGCTCCGCCCGTTTTTATAGGGGAAATATTGACTTGTCACTTTGGAAATTGGTATTTAATCCAAATAAATACTAAGTTTTAATGAATCTCAATTATATTGCATATCTCATATTATAATCTTCAAGAAACACAATGTCATATACAAAATTTTAAAGTTAAAATAAAGCCTTATTACTGGCAACGTGGTTTATGGCATTTTCTGTACACATCATGAAAAATTTAAATTTTGATTTCACTTACACAAAATTATGTACACCCCTATTTTACTGAATACATTGCCTTTAGGGGTGTTAATTAGAAGTGTATGGTAATTATGCAGAATGTGTTTATCTTTTGTACGTTATGTTTTTGGAAAGGAGATGTTCTGTTTTGAAAAGTTTGTAATTTCAGGGGAAAAAAACCCTGCTCTTCTATTAGTTTTGTTAAGAATTGATTACACTTATCTTTTCAAAGGCTTGAAGGGAAACACTTGAAGTTTTACGGGACTTTCTGAGCAACGTTCAAGTGTCAGGATGGGTTCCTGCGAATCTTAAAATAGATACCATGAAAAACAAAGACTTCCTCTATTAACATAAACAAGTTGTGTGTAAAGAAAGAAAAATTCATTCACATGAAATTTAATTAACTGGCAAGCATGGTTATTTATGTGAAAAAATACATAAAGCTGTGATTTTGGTATTTGTCAATGTCATAAGCATAAGATTCAGCCTCATTTCAAGCTATCGCCTCCTGTGATAATAATAAAATAAAAATGTCAAAGTCAACTACTGGAAATCTTCAAGATTTTGGTGATTACTATTGTAAGCAAATAACCCCCCCCCCCCCCCCCAAAAAAAAAAATTTGAACTAATTGCAAATATTAATTCCCATGTAGTGACTTGATTTAAAAATGTGTACTTGCTGTTGTTAAATAAATGTTAACTGTTTTGTTGTGTTCTTTTCTTAATGGAGTTGAGTTAGGAGTCACTGATAAATGTTGATGACATACTTATCTCGTCTTATAATGACAGCTAGACTGGTCTTTTATACAAGTTGTTTCACAATAACTGGAATCACTCGTTACTGAGTGGGTTCAAGCTCACTGTGTTACCACAAGGTGGTGCTTACACACTGACCTGCGTCCTAACGCACAAATCTTGGGAATTGTTTTCATTAGAACTATTTTATTTCAAAATTTTACCTTGCAATAAGTCTGGGGAGTATCATAATGAAGTCTTTCTCTTCTGAAACAGTCTTCAAACACTCAATTTTTTCTTCTTTTTTTAAATGGTTTGGTTAACCTAACAGATAGTGCTGTCTGGTAGGAAATGGTTCGGGGTGAAGTTTATATTATGTTTGTTAAAATTTATGAACTATATAATATACTTAGAAATATATACATGTATCTTTATTCAAAATATTTACGTTAAGTTTATTAACATTTATTTCAAGGAAATATGTAAATAAGAGACAATTTATGAGCATATTTCCTTGTGAAATAGTCCATGCCTTCTAACCACCCCTCACTGTAATATAATTAACCAAAATCGTTAAGAATGTGTCTAAGCTCCACAGATCAAACGGAACCATGAGTGATGTCATCTGGAGAAATACACTGGATTCCAGCTCAGCTTTATTTGAGAAGGGTTGAAGCTTATTGGTGGTTCGTTTCAGATTTAAGTCCATTAACTTTTTCATCTATTATTTAAATTTGTATAAATACCATATAAAATATATATATAACCTGCAATGCTTTGAAAATGGCATTAAACCATAAAACCATTTTAAGACAAGATAATTGAATGTCATTGGCTTTTATCAATGATGGAAGACTTCAGAATGCATCTGCCTCAGCTATAGAATCAGGATCCTTCAACAAGTAAATCACATGAGTTAAAATATGTTTGAAAGATCTGAGATAATAATAACCATGATACTTGAGAAAATGAGTTGCATTCATTATTTAATCATCTCAATAATTTGGTACTTAGCGAATATTAGGACATTAAGTGTAAGAAAAATACAATGAAGAACTTAAAACGGTAATTTGGACTTAAAAGTAATTTGGGGTGAACTAGTCAATTAATGACAATTAGCGAACACCAAGGTAAATGATACAAGTTAATTATATAGTTATGATCTAACAGTCTGTTATGTTGGTCTGAAGTATCAATTAATGTAATAATAATTATCATGTGGAATTATGCATTTTGAAGTTAATTGATAATTAATTTATAAACAACTATGAAATTTTTTATTCAAGCGTTTGCGTTTTGTTCCGGAATAATTATTTTCTGTCTTAATAATCAATATGTAATTAAAAGAAATTAAACTCATTTGCAAAACAAGCTTAAAGCTTTTCTGACTCACTCTTGAGTCCAATTTTAGTCAAGCCCAGGACCAAACCTCTTATCTATTGCGTCAGCAGCCAACACCCCATCCACAATATCACCTCCCCAGTTTGGGTTCTGACTAAACCAATGAGTTATAAATTGTTGTAACAGTAATTTAGGCCTGATAAGACACATAAAATATAAATTATCACATGCACAATTTAAAAACAACAACATAATGTTTACAGCCAGATAATGCATGGCAGGATTCATGACATAATGTAAAAATGATTATAAAGATGCTGTCTCAGATCCGAAGAGAATTAATGAAGTGAAAAATTGTTGACAGCCAATTTGATCATGATTCACTACAGAATATATACCTTGATGCACAGATGGTAGTAGTGAGATACCAGTGTTCAGTATGTGTGGTGTGTGAACTATGTAGTTCTGCCATTACAAGTAACAACATGACCGGTAGATATTTCTGACATGCGAACCATGCCTTTTTTTTGCATATTTAACTGCAAGTTATCATTAGCCTGGTTTACATTTATTCATTAAAAGGCTGTTTTACAGACTCGGGAACTTCTTTCACATAATTAGTATTGGGTAATTTTGGTTAAAAGTCAATTATGAGAACTATAATCGATGTCAGAATATTTTTTTACAACCACTAAAAGAGATCCAGTTGATTAACTTAACCTGATAATGTCTTTAGGGGGTGAAGTTGTTATAGATCTTGTGCAGTTTCAGTCATTTGATGTAGTCTCCCCCATCCATCTCATCAGCACCATTATAACCTTGTTCTAGCACACTGTCCCTCCACAAATAACTGCCGAAATGTCAAAAGTCACTTGCCTGGAATTAATGTCATTTACTTATAATCATGTTTAGATACACTCGGGTCCCGTTATAACGCGGATCTTGGGGTCCACAAAACGAAACCGCGTTATAAGCGGACCGCGTTATAGCGATAATTACCTCGAAAAAATATCGATGTCGGTTTTTCATACCTATCGTGCTGTCATACTATGAATGGTATTGTTTGCATTGTAATATGATACAACGCGTATTTAGTTACAACAGATACACTTAGATATGTATGAAATTAATACAAAAAAAGAAAAGAAAGAAAAACGTTTTCGGGTTTTGATAAAATTGGCAGCCATTTCCGTTTAACCCGGAAGGAGAAAAAACGGTGTCTATATAAAAAATCGCGCTTCAATTTAAACTCAACGCTGTTAGTATAAAAATATTAAAAATATAAATCTGAAGTATTAACAACAATTAAATAGTAAAAATAAGTTTGTGTTTACGATCCGGTAAGATACCCGCGATATATTAATACCTGTCAACCGCTTCGTTGCTTGATCACGTGATCACTCGATAATAACAAAGTTTGCATATGGCTTCCGTGTTTGGCGCGTGTCAGCATTTATTGAAGCACTCGGGATTATTACAAACTGTTAATTGTCAATGCTGGCATGAATCAATCCCTTAAACAATCCTTTAAACCACCATGAGGTAATGGTTATAACAGTTTGTTATAATCAAGGCTAATTGGTGAGTAGAAGATGAGCGATTATCAAATCAAAACATGGCGACGATCTATTGTTTGATTGCCATTCGCGCATATTTTCAAGTTTTGTATCACGACCTTTCCCCCCCCCCCTCCCCCCGAAAAATTGGGAGCCAAGCAAATACCGCGTTATAACGGAATTCGCGTTATATCGGACCGCGTTATAACGGAACCGCAGTGTATATATATTTTTAGCTCTGTTGAATGGTTTTGGTTATATGTTTGTCAGAAGACATGGTCAGTTACATAAATAAATGGTATAAGGTGCCATCCCAAGATCACTAGATGACTTACTGCTGAGGTTATAGGTTCATTATAGGTTAGGTTCCTGCTCAGTACAAGACGTTTATGTGAGAAAGTTTGCCAATAACTTGTGGTAGGACATTAATTTTACAGTTCTACTCAGATTCATTCTGAGGTCTTACTCCTCCAATAAAACTGAATAATTCCATATAAACTGACATTAAAAAAATCTTACTCTTACACCCTCATACACCCTCATGTATTATAAAGCATAGAGAACACCCTCTTTTCATAGGATTGAATATGTTTGCATCCTTGAATCATTGATTAACACAGACTTTTATGTGGACATGGTACTGCCTTTCAAGCCATCCTTAAAAAAATATTTGTTTGCTCTGCTCCGACCCAGTATTTTCATGTGTGTAGGTAGGTAGATTTTTTTTTTTTGCCAGATTTTGATTTTGTTTAGTCATTTTAAAGGAAAATGGACAGAAAACATGAAAAAAAAATAAACGCTTTGAAAGTCAAAAAAAAAATTTGCTGCAATTTTGAGTGAGTAGGTTGGAGCTCGGCAAACAATATATTTTTTAAGGATGGCCTCATAAAGTGGAATGCTTTCACAGTTTCACAGTAACTTGCTTAAACAAGGCACTGGGAGAGTGTGTTAAATAATGTGACCTTGGGCCAACAGGATTTGTTTTTTTTATTGTGAAAAAAGTTAACTACAGCAGTTATTAAAGACAATTAAATCACCTCAAAGTTTTCTGAGTAGAACTAAGCTTATGTAGATAAAGTGACTTGCTCAAGGACACCATACAGAGCTGTGGCGGAGGATCTAACCGCCGACCCTCTGATCCTGAGTCCGATGCTGTACCACTGGACCATGCACACTCCATTAGGAGAACCATGGGCCTATGTGTGATATGGTTATATGTCATCACTAACATATTTGAAGATTAAAAAATTGAATAATAAACTCTATTTAATTTATATTTTACTAAAATCTTTCGAGTGGAAGATTACAGAATTCATGAATAGGAAAACTGATACATTTTTAGCTAGTTACTGACTTCTGTGAATTTCCATGCCTTGAAGTTACTACCCGGGACCCAGTCTTATCTTCTTATCCTACAGAAACAATGCATTGTTGTATTGTTTCTGATTTCTTTATGGTCGTGATAGAATGTTATTTTAGCAGGTCTGCCACTGAGAGATAAGGACACAGGCACGTTTTGTGGAAGTTTCGAGTGTTTCCCATCGACCATTATCAGCACTTATGTTATATTTCACGCCCATCATCTCACAGGACGGCTAATTGTGCCTTTGTTAAAGTTCAATTTTAGATAGTATTTATATATACAGCAATTAAATTGCCAAAAATTTGTGAAGTGTTCATAATATTTGTACATAATTTAGACTTTTATTGTTCTAGATGTAAACTTTAGTCTTCATTTGTGTATCCAAACCCAGCTTAGTCCAAAAACCTTACGTGGGAAAGTTTGCAGTTTACTTGGAAGAGGACGTGGTTCTACGCAGATTCATGGATATATATATATATATCCGTGCATACATATATCATATGTCTACATACTCATATTATAAGCATATACCCATATTCATCTGTAAACTAGTCATGATACAAACCTTTTCATGTTGTATGACTACTAACAGTTACTATAAAACATTTTTTATTAGCGAGAACTTATTTTCCCAATTATCGTTTCAACCTTCATGAATTCAAGGATTTCACTATAATTACAATCATGTTCACTGTCCGGATGATTACAATATTCAGATTAAAAATGCTATTCCGGTGTTTTTACTTTTCAAACGTTGCAAATTCAACATTTGGCAAATATATAAAATAGGACAAATCTGACTAAATTACAGTATTTGAAGAGTTAATCTAAGCAGTCAGTTTGTCTTAAAGTAAGAGAAAGTCACATATTCCAGTTTTCTAACTTTTATGGAAAAAAAATGCTTTATTTCCACGAGACTTAATTTGATTCAAGTTGTTAGCTCAACTTAACTATAAAGACATTGCACTTGTAATTAGTAACCATTTAAAATAGTACTAATCCAAAGCAGGTGGAGTCTTGTGTGATTGATTGACAGTTGGTGTGTTCTGATCAACAAGTTTTTTTTTATACTGCGGGCTGATCAACAAGTTCCTCTGATACTGAGTACTTACAGTGATAGCCTACAGATGCACTTTGATAAGATACAGCAGATACCAGAGTATCAGAAATCTTGACACCAGCACAACAACTCATCAAAACCATACCACTTGTCCTTGTCCGACCCACAAGTGGCTTATTCAGCCAATATGTTAGCTAGACACTGTTGGGATGTGATTATTTTACATGATGGTGTAAATAGAACTATCTCTATCTTATCATACTTGATAGGGACACATTGGTTACCAGACTGTCAGTAGTAATTAAATGAAAGTAATCTCACCACTGATTTGATCATATTTGATTAAACTGATTTAATGTTTTGCTAACAGTGATACTAAATAGTAGTAGTGACCAATTGCTCAACAATCACCAGGTACCATAAGGTAGTAGTGACCAGTTGCTCAACAATCACCAGGTACCATAAGGTAGTAGTGACCAGTTGCTCAACAATCACCAGGTACCATAAGGTAGTAGTGACCAGTTGCTCAACAATCACCAGGTACCATAAGGTAGTAGTGACCAGTTGCTCAACAGTCACCAGGTACCATAAGGTATTAGTGACCAGTTGCTAAACAGTCACCAGGTACCATAAGGTAGTAGTGACCAGTTGCTCAACAGTCACCAGGTACCATAAGGTAGTAGTGACCAGTTACTCAACAATCACAAGGTACCACAAGGTATAGTAGTGACCAGTTGCTCAACAGTCACCAGGTACCATAAGGTAGTAGTGACCAGTTGCTCAACAGTCACCAGGTACCATAAGGTAGTAGAGACCAGTTACTCAACAGTCACCAGGTACCATAAGGTAGTAGTGACCAGTTGCTCAACAGTCACCAGGTACCATAAGGAAGTAGTGACAGGTTGCTCAACAGTCACCAGGTACCATAAGGTTGTAGTGACCAGTTGCTCAACAATCACAAGGTACCATAAGGTAGTAGTGACCAGTTGCTTAACAATCACCAGGTACCATAAGGTAGTAGCAACCAGTTGCTCAACAGTCACCAGGTACCATAAGGTAGTAGAGACCAGTTGCTCAACAGTCACCAGGTACCATAAGGTAGTAGTGACCAATTGCTCAACAATCACCAGGTACCATAAGGTAGTAGTGACCAGTTGCTCAACAGTCACCAGGTACCATAAGGTAATAGTGACCAGTTGCTCAACAGTCACCAGGTATCATAAGGTAGTAGTGACCAGTTGCTCAACAGTCACCAGGTACCATAAGGTTGTAGTGACCAGTTGCTCAACAATCACCAGGTACCATAAGGTTGTAGTGACCAGTTGCTTAACAATCACCAGGTACCATAAGGTAGTAGTGACCAGTTGCTCAACAGTCACCAGGTACCATAAGGTTGTAGTGACCAGTTGCTCAACAATCACAAGGTACCATAAGGTAGTAGTGACCAGTTGCTTAACAATCACCAGGTACCATAAGTTAGTAGCGACAAGTTGCTCAACAGTCACCAGGTACCATAAGGTAGTAGAGACCAGTTGCTCAACAGTCACCAGGTACCATAAGGTAGTAGTGACCAGTTGCTCAACAGTCACCAAGTACCATAAGGTAGTATTGACCAGTTGCTCAACAAACACAAGGTACCACAAGGTAGTAGTGACCTGTTACTCAACAATCACAAGGTACCATAAGGTAGTAGCGACCAGTTGCTCAACAGTCACCAGGTACCATAAGGTAGTAGTGATCAGTTGCTCAACAGTCACCAGGTACCATAAGGTAGTAGTGACCAGTTGCTCAACAATCACAAGGTACCATAAGGTAGTAGCGACCAGTTACTCAACAATCACCAGGTACCATAAGGTAGTAGTGACCAGTTGCTCAACAACCACAAGGTGTAGTAGTTCAGTTGCAATTACTGGTATTCATTCTAAAATGCCTCATATCCTCAGGAGCAGTATGGACAAATTAAGCATTGAAATAATGGTTACTAAAATTGTTTTCACAAGAGCCCAACTGTAGAAGGTCATCCTTCTTTTATTAAAATAATGGTCACTTTAGTTGCAATAGTTTATCCACATTGCTTTTTATTGGAACCTAGCTGCAAATGTTTGTTTATATGGCTTTTCATTAGAGCTAGTTCATTTTGAACGATTTTCATTGTAACTGAGTCACGCTGGTTCATCTTGGAGAGTTTTCATTGTAGCTGAGCCACACTTGTTCATTTTAGTGAGTTTTCATTGTAGCTGGGCCACACTGGTTCATCTTGGAGAGTTTTCATTGTAGCTAAGCCACACTGGTTCATTTTGGAGAGTTTTCATTGTAGCTAAGCCACACTAGTTCATTTTGGAGAGTTTTCATTGTAGCTGGGCCACACTGGTTCATCTTGGAGAGTTTTCATTGTAGCTAAGCCACACTGGTTCATTTTGGAGAGTTTTCATTGTAGCTGAGCCACGATGGTTCATTTTGGAGAGTTTTCATTGTAGCTACACTGGTTCATTTTGGGGAATTTTCATTGTAGCTGAGCCACACTTACAACACACTTGTAAGCAATCTTACAAGACAGGTTGATGTAAGAAACATAACTGTGGGAATGTTAAAACACTATTGAGACCTGCTGCTGGTAATTGTTTATGAGTTATGGTGCACCCCTGGTATCCTGCTAATGACACAGTAGTGCCGAGTCAATGAACACCAGCTGGGCAGCATGTTTGTCTGCTTCTGGCTCAACTCCTCCAATAACTATCATCACATTCTTATGTGCTGTAAGGGTCTTGGAAAGGAATTTTGTGTAAATATGTTTCTGTAATATAAAAAATTCTCACATGATAAAAAACTTCTGGCAATCTGTTCCTAACAGACATGGGAATATGCTTATACTTTTACTTTGACCTTACAGAGTGTTAAGTGTTTTGTCGCACATTTAAACCTGGTGAAGTTACACAGGTATATGCCAGTCATACTTAAGTTCAGAAATGGTCCTAGAACCTTCCTCTCCTGGGTCTCTATCTAGAAGGTAGTTCTAGGACTATAGACCTGCAGGCTCTTTTACAGAAATTGGGAAAGGCACTCTGGATTTATACAATATTTTCTGAGGCAAAAGGCTATATAGTTTTGTAGAGATGTGGGGGTGAGTCTTTAATGTCGGATTTGGGAAAAATGAACCTGGTTTTTGCTTTGGGAATACAGAACCAGTAACTACAAAGAACTGGGTTAAAGGTCAAAATGTAAGCTTTATGTTGCGGTATGATTGACAGCATATAGTGCAATGCAATAAAATGCAATACAGACCTGTTTGTATTTATAAAAAAAAAACACATCTTTATAAAAAAAAGCTTGGCGGTAGTGCAATGGATAGAGTGATGTTAGCTCTCACAATAGAGGTTGTGAATTCGATTCCCAGCTATTTCACCCAGCTCTGCCCAATGACGTCTCAAAAAAACACTCTAAGTGCTGCCTCATCCCAGAAAGCAGACTCGAGAGTGTTTCATATAAGCTCTGAGCTTACTTTGTAATTGAGCTAGAATAAATCAGTACAAACTAAAATATATACAAAAACACGATAGACTGAAAATTGCTGCAATTAAACTATTTGATAGTATACAACTGTTAAACCCCTCCCTCCCCCAAGTACTACTTGCATTAAGTGGACCGATACCATCCGGATCTGAAACAGCATTATGACATTCATCATCGCTTCAGTATACATCGGGGATTAAAAGAAGGCAGTCTATTACAGCCTGCGAAAATGAGCTTCGTCTCTCTCTTCTTTCGCTTTTACGACTTTATCTGCAACTGTTGTACCTTTTCAAGTGATAATTTTATAGTCTCGTGGGCTTAGTATACAGCACTTATGCTTTATTGAATCTTAAAGTAATAAAAGGACTACAGAGAATGCTGTGCACTCCACATTCTCTCTGAGAGAAAAAAAATTATGCAGATCAATGGCAACAGAAAAAACAATTATCATAAATACTAATTTTCACCTGCATTAGTTTGTGCAAACATTGCGGAATTTAAGGGTTTATTATTTATTAGAAAACTTTGGTTAGATATTTGGTTTTGTAGAGTTTTTCAAAAGATGAAATATCTTTTCCAAGTTTTTTGATTGAGTATGCAGATTACTTTTATATCATGTACTGTTGGTTTGCTTCACCTGTGTCTTGATCGTTAGCGTTATTTTGTGGTTATTATTTTGTGGTTACTTAGCGATTATATTGATAGATGTGTGTGGCAATAGTTGGATACTGTATGAGAACATAAATTTGAAATGCAGTTATTTATTGAAAAATTGAAAAGTAGATTTAAGTAATGAATGACTAAATGTGAAATGCACATCTAATAGGAAGTTGGCTATTCATTGAAAAAAAGTTTTAAAAAATAATAATTGAAAATGTATAGTTATCCAGTTGGAAATTAGCTTTTCACTGAAAAAAAGCTGATATATAAGTTAAAAAACTAGTTTGAAATATGTATCTAGTTATATCAGTTTCATTGAAAAGTGATTAACAGTTTAAATAAAAGCTTTATTGGAAATGTATACATGTACCTATATAGATGGACATTATCTATTCCTTGAAAAGAGCCGATTATAGTTAATTAAGAAATAATTTGAAATATATACACATTTTAGTTAAAAATTATCTATTCCTTGAAAAGAACTAAATAAGAAATAATTTGAAATATATACACATTTTAGTTAAAAATTATCTATTCCTTGAAAAGAACTAAATAAGAAATAATTTGAAATATATACACATTTTAGTTAGAAATTATCTATTCCTTGAAAAGAACTAAATAAGAAATAATTTGAAATATTATACACATTTTAGTTAGAAATTATCTATTCCTTGAAAAGAGCTAAATAAGAAATAATTCGAAATATATACACATTTTAGTTAAAAATTATCTATTCCTTGAAAAGAGCTAAATAAGAAATAATTTGAAATATATACACATTTTAGTTAGAAATTATCCATTCGTTGTAAAGAGCTAAATAAGAAATAATTTGAAATATATACACATTTTAGTTAGAAATTATCTATTCGTTGTAAAGAGCTAAATAAGAAATAATTTGAAATATATACACATTTTAGTTAGAAATTATCTATTCCTTGAAAAGAGCTGATTTATAACAGTTTAATCCACACAATTACCAAGTTGGAAATTAGATTTTCACTAAAAAGAGCGGAGTAAAGTAAAAAAAAAAATAAAACTTGTATTTAATTATACTATGATTCGTACAATTCGTTGTTTGCAAAAATCATCAGTCCTTAATTTTCTTTATGGTCTCTTAATGAGGTTTAATTTTTGTGTGGATTTTTCATTTGCATTAGTCATTATTGTGCTCGCACCTTACTGTGGATCTGGATCGTGTTGCTGAATATTGAAAAAGGAGATTGCCGATGGTTTCAAGTATACTTGCTGTTTTAATATGTCTGAAATGAGACTTTAACAGACAGTTGAGAGGATCACAAGACAGTCAGGTGGATCACAAAAGACTGTCGGGTGGATCTCGGACAACAGACAGTCAGACTGAATTGGACATCAGACAGTCCGGTTAATCACAAAAGACAGGCATGTAGATCAGACAACAGTCAGGCAGGTGGATCAGACAACAGACAGTTAGGTAGATCAGACAGCAGTCAGGCAGGTGGATCAGACAATAGACAGGCAGGTAGATCAGACAACAGTCAGGCAGGTGGATCAGACAACAGACAGTAAGGTAGATCAGACAACAGACAGGCAGGTAGATCAGACAACAGACAGGCAGGTGGATCAGACAACAGACAGTTAGGTAGAGCAGACAACAGACAGTTAGGTAGATCAGACAACAGACAGTCAGGTGGATCAGACAACAGACAGTTAGGTAGATCAGACAACAGACAGGCAGGTGGATCAGACAACAGACATGCAGGTAGATCAGACAACAGACAGTTAGGTAGATCAGACAACAGACAGGCAGGTAGATCAGACAACAGACAGTTAGGTATCAGAAAACAGACAGTTAGGTAGATCAGACAACAGATAGGCAGTTGGGTCAGACAACAGACAGGCAGGTGGATCAGACAACAGACAGTTAGGTAGATCAGACAACAGACAGTTAGGTAGATCAGACAACAGATAGGCAGATGGATCAGACAACAGACAGGCAGGTGGATCAGGCAGACAAGTGGATCAGTCAACATACAGGCTGGTGGATCAGACAAAATACAGGCAGGTGGATCAGACAACAGTCAGGTTGGTGAATCAGACAACAGGCAGGCAGCTGGATCAGACAACAGACAGGCAGGTAGATCAGACAACAGACAGGCAGCCGGATCAGACAACGGACAGGCAGCTTGATCAGATGAGACAAAACTATCAAAATTTAATGATAGTTTTGAAAAAAGTATTATGATTTAAAAAATTGTTTAGATAGCCTTTAGATCTGATGATCTGCCAGGAATATATCAATTCTAAGGCCAAGCATTAGACAGCATCAAGACAGTAGCACACTGTATAGTACTGCTGCTAGGTACAGAGAACTTATCAGCTGATAAAATATTCATACTATGTAATATGTACAAGCATCTATCTTGACTCGGATACCAACTCTCAAAGGATATTCTTGTAAACTTCTCGCACTCCTGCCTCTTGGTGTGAGGATGTTCGAAAGTGGAAACATGTGGCCTCTGTCACAACAGTTACTCAGTTTACTCGCTTTTACTCATTGAATTTAATTGAGTAATTCAACAGCTGGGAGTTGTGAAGTGACACAGGCAGAGAATGGATTAATGATGGGAGTTAGTATTAATTCTGTGAAAATTTGACATTTGGGAAGAAATACTGGAGTGAGGGTTGAATACTGGAGTGGAATATTTGGCTAGAGAATATGAAAGTTTGAAAATTGTTTGATAAATATATGTATGATTTTAATGGAAAGCATCAATTAATTTTAAAAAACAGCAAAGTAGTGGAAAAGATACACAAAGGTAATTACATTTAACAGTCATTGTTTATTCTCTTTTAAAGGTAAGAAAAGACAATGATACCTGGTTATTCATTTTATAATTGTTGAATTGCCAACATTATGAAAATTAGCTATTTATGCAATGTGGATTGTATTTAGATGAATTGAAACTTGGATAAAATGGACAAAAATTAACTGTGATGTATGACCAGCTTGTAATAATCAGACGGATTTGATTTACGAAAGAGTGAGAAAAACGGGATTCATGACTTCTTTTGTTTCAAAATAAAAAGAGGAACTTAAAAATGGATTTTAACCAAGTATACATGTACAGCAGCTGTACAACCCAGAGCTGGGCCGCAGATAGTTTTAAGCAATTTGAAAACTTTTGTGACAAAATTAGTAACATGAGCCCAAGTATGCTCATGGAATCAAAACCCTTCGGGCCTTTCCCTTCACTGGATATGCACCCATTTCCAGACAGTTTACTACCGTTGGATCTGTTTTGGGGGTAAGTAGTTTTTGGGTTGTAAAATAAAGATTTGATAAGACATAGTCATAAAAAAATTACAGATTAAAAGCTTCCATTTTGATATTAATTGGAGAGTGTGTCATTATTAACAAGTCAGTTGATATGCAATATGAAGTACGCGGTCCAGTAAATTACAGTGGGCCCAGAATTGGAGATTTGTGAGTCTAATTCCCTGCCTGAGGGCTGTTTGTGGCATACTTATACACCAGTTAGGTGTAGTCCCTGCACTCCCTCAAGCTGGGATACAGTTGGAAGCCCAGGTAAAAACACTGCCCTACAACAATATTTTAAAAGCTATAGTTGTACTAAAAACGTTTTGCTGCTGGGGACCTTGTTGTTATTGCCGAAGAATTTTTCCACTGTTGTCTCTTTCTGTCTTTCAGTGATGTCAAGATTATATTATAGAAGTTTGCTGATAAATTGTTTGGATCAGACTTGAAATTAAATTTGATTTTCATATATTAAATTCGATTTTCATGTATTAAATTGTTGTTGTATGGTGTTTAGCATCGCTTTCAACAATTTTTCAGTCATATCGCAACGGTGTCTACTTTAGACAGTATTCTAAGCACTGTCACACTGGAGTATTATGCTGCAGATACATGGTACGATACCCCACCCAGTCACATTATACTGACACCGGGCCAACCATACCTAGAACTGTCCTCTAAATGCTGAGCGTCAAGCGAGAAAAGCTTCTAGTACCATTTTTAAAGTCTTACGTATGACCTGACCGGGGCTTTAAACCATGACCTTCCGCATGCGAGGCGGACGCTCTTCCACTAGACCACGCTGCAGTCTTCATATATTAAAGACCAACTCCACAGTGTTTAGTAATTTTCTTTTCGTAGAAATTGGTTGGGTCATTTATTCGAGTGTATACGCATGTCTTCTTCGATCCACGAAACTGGACGCCACACAATATATCCTTTAATGTGTTGGATTAATGTCATCCGTATTGTAAAACTGATAATCCTGTCACTCACTCCACTACTGGCTCTTATTGCAAAAATCTGTTTCTACACCAATGTAAAACCAGGTGGTAGTCTATTTTTAGGTTATACCAAGGTCAATTGGGACCTGAGGCCCCATATTCACAGAACATCTCAACTTGAGTATAGCTTGAAGTAAATGAGAAAACATATGAGGGAATATTTATATTTAGTTAAGTGGATGCATATCAATGTTTATATTTGGCGACGATTTTAAATTTATGCATGTATTTAAAAAGTGATAGTTTTATTTGAAAAATGAATCTTGAGTTTTGAGTACATACTCTCAACTTGAGATGTTTTGTGAATACTGGTTCAGATAGTTGATTACCCATGGCACGGCAGGCAGAGCAAGGTAGTTGTTTAGGGCGACTAATTGCCAGCACTAAGTACTAAGTACATCAATCTGTAGTAATTAATACAGAATATGAATCACTTGCACAACAACATTCCTCCACACTGTTACCTCCCCTAATTACAAAACACAGACATGTTCCATACATATTCCTGGGCCATTTATGCCATCTCTATCATCCTCTCCTTTGTATCCTGTACTACTGAAGAATCTTAATTTTGTGCAGGTTATTTCATCACTTTCATTTAGCTCACCAGTCAATAATGCTCAATTAAGGTGAGCTTTATGCATTGACCCTTGCATTATCATCATTTTGCGCTATTTCACCTACTCTATCACCAAAAGTTTCCATAATTATCATCTTAACCATTTGCTCCATAAGCATTTTCTTGGACTCTTCCAAATTGAAAGCATTAATTCACCATGTATCAGCAATGGGTGAATAATGTTTATATTAACTGACAGAGTGGAAAACAGTGCAGGAAGTGTTCAGATTGCTAGTTACGAGCAATCTTAACTCTTCCTGCACTGTTTTCAAAGGTCTTCTGTGATTGTTGTGGGAAAACGCCTATTTATGGAGTAAAGGGTTAATTAAACTTGGTTCGACTGCGAGTTTTTATATAGATATACATTGAGGATCATACATGAGTGCTCATTTATTATTAAATTTATTAAACAAGTTGGCAGAAATAATGATGCGCGGCTCTGCCAAGCTGTATATCATTTTTGACAATGAGTTTAGTAATGAGCAAGAATGTAAGATTATTTTTATCACATAACTCAGAAAATTATTTATACCATTTATTTAACAAATCATGTATAAAAAGTCTAGCATATTTGTTTCCGTCTTTCGTCATGTGACATAGCATCTCAAAATAATGTCACTTTACTATAACAATTTAAATCAACATCATTTATATATCGGGAAAGTCGAAATGTAGTTCGGCATTTTACTTATAAATATTATTTGTTTTCAAGTTTTTTTCTTTTCACGAAACAGTGAGGATCAGATTAAAATCACTTATTAAGCTGTGAAAACCTGGTTCCATTTCTTATTTGTCATGCGGGTATGCACCAGTCATAATACCTGCCAGGTACTTGTCACATGGAACACCTGGTTCCCTTTTTAATTTGTCATGTGGGTATGCACTAGCCATAATGCCTGGCAGATACTTGTCACATGGAACACCTGGTTCCCTTTTTAATTTGTCATGTGGGTATGCACTAGCCATAATGCCTGGCAGGTACTTGTCACATGGACCACCTGGTTCCATTTCAAATGTGTCATTTAAGGACATAGACTAGTCTTGATCATTTTGAAAGCTTGCTTTTTTAACGGATCTTTATGCAGAAAATTTTTGAATCTGGAACACAACAATTAAGTTTAAATGAAATTAAAACAAAATTGTTTAGCAAGGAAAGGTCATCTTGTTCAAGATATTTGTCAAAAAGAAGCTATCTAATAAAATTGAACACAGAAATAAACATCTAAAGAATAATAGTCTTCTGAAAGACTGTGGAAATCACCAGTGTAGTCTGGTTCAACAAACCAGAAACTTTAGAAGAATACCATTATTTACAAAATTGTAAAGATGTTTTGTCTTTTAGAAAATCAAACATCACAAATTAAGACCAAACATTTCCCAGTAAAAGTCTGGCAGGATATAGAATCTGGTAACCCTTCTGCTGAGTCATTTGTCAGGATTCTTGGATGTTTTGAAAACTTGGAACCCTTTCTGCTCTCAGTGCAGGAGAGTCACTTGGAAATCATCTGGTTCCCAATATAACTCATCTTTCAGGTGAGGATGTAACAGTAATTACAGGGTACCAGACAACATAAGGGAAAAACTGACTAATAATTAATGCTTATAGTTAACCCTCCTCATCTTAATTAATTCCCAAGTTTCCAAGGTTACTGCTAATGAGGAAAAATAAATGATATACTGATTGTTATGTAATTGAGGTATGTTTATAAATGCATTACTTAAAGCATATTCATCTCTCATTACATTTAGTTCATACATGTTCCGGAGCAAGGTCTTTATGAGATAGCAGATGAGCATAAGTTTTTCCCACCATTTCTCAGGTATAAACTTTTCGACCACATGTGCTGTTGTAGATGTTAATGAGGGGAGCATTATAAACGGCAGTGATCACTCAAAACATTAATAAGACTCCGATTTTGCAGCAGTAGTGAAAAAACTTTAACGCAGATGATCAAAGTGATGAATTAATATACATTTCTTTATGAAAATTTAGTGCCGACTCATTGTGCTATATGCCAGGTTTAGTTAGCTTAAGGGCTTCTCACTGGCATAATGTGCACTTGGGTAGCTTTAACGTAAGATTCTTTTGGGTTTAAATAATGGTTTGTTGATATGTAGCTCAGTTGTGAGGTTTAAGCTCAGTGATTTTTTAATAAGTCTGTTTCCTAGGTAAATCGGTACTGTAGTTGTTTGAGAGGTCATCGGGTTAGGCCTGTGACCTCTAGCATAAGTTTTGTCATGGTGATAAAACTGAGAGATGGTGATAGAGCTGAGAGATAAGTGAAAGTCATGCTTAAAGGCAGACATCATGCATGTTAAGCAGGCGTAAAGCAGACGTCATGGTGATTGAACTGAGAGATGGTGATTGAACTGAGAGATGGTGACAGAGCTAAGAGATGGTGACAGAGCTGAGAGATAAGTGAAAGTCATGCTTAAAGGCAGTGTCAGCAAAAAGTAGACGTCATGCACGTTTAGCAGACGTTAAGCAGACGTCATGGTGATTGAACTGAGAGATGGTGATTGAGCTGAAAGATGGTGATTGAGCTGAGAGATGGTGACAGAGCTGAGAGATAGGTAAAAGTCATGCTTAAAGGCAGTGTGTCAGCAAAAAGTAGATGTCATGCATGTTAAGCAGACGTCATGGTGATTGAACTGAGAGATGGTGACAGAGCTGAGAGATGGTGAAATAGCTAAGAGATGGTGATTGAGCTGAGAGATGGTGATAGAGCTGAGAGATAGGTGAAAGTCATGCTTAAAGGCAGTATGTTAGCAAAAATCACTGTAAATATCTTTAAAAAAAAAACAATTTTGAAATGAATACAAGGCATCTCATAATCATTTATAAAGAAAATATGAATGACAAAAATCTGTATTTTAATCAGAATTAATGAATCCCTAAGATAAAACTAAATATCATGTACATACTGCTTGACGACCTTCACGATCACCTTTCAGGCTCTATCTTGGATGAAACAAATTTACCATTTATTTGTAGCTGATTTGACTGATCAAATCGCAATCAATGTTAAAAACACTTGTTTCATTTTAAAATTTCAAAGCAGACATGAAATTTGTATAAGTCTTACCTGGACATGTATACGAAGTTTTGGCCTGATTAAATAAATATTCTTATAGCAGTAAGGGCTAAGTGACTATTTAGTAATAGGCATGATAATATATTGAGAAATAACACTTTTCCAATTCTTGAAAAATTCTGATACCGGTATACTAATACTTACTTTAACTACTTGCGATTTTTTATCTAAAAAGTTTCAGATTATTTTTCAACCTAAATGTTTTCAAATATATCTATAACAGGTATTTCTTTATGCATACAAAGTAATAATAAAAAATAACACTTTTTTGTACAAAAGATGTGTATTTTTATAATAATAAAAGCTGTTCCCACAGTATTTCATCTGTAACCTTGGCATCTGTTATAATAACTTGTATGTGATCTATCAGAGAATCAATAATAATAACTTTACATCTGCAACAAACATTATAGGTAGATGATAGCGCTCGCTTTTTATCCGATATTTTTTTCCGAGATGTTTTTGTGCTGCTAACCATCCTTATCTACTAAACTTCATCTGCAGCAAGTTGATACCCTATGCTTCATTTTCACAGATTTTCTCATTCTGATGCTCAGCCGTTGTTGTTTTTTCTCTTCTTTTTTCTCTCAAATATTTCTGAATCGTGTTTAAATGTCAATCTGGATAGCTGATAGACTCCTTCTGCATTCTACAAAACATAAGTTTGAAAAGGATATGATTCGCTTTTTTATACTTTTTATAGAATTTCCAGTTTTACTGAGTTCATGATGGAATTTAACATTTTAAAGCTTAGTGGCAATACCCTGCTCTCTATAGGTACCTACTACTTTCTATGTGTATTGGTATTCACTAACCATTTTTAAGAATATTCCAAGACATTAACTTTAAATTTGACGCATTTACAGACCATTTTTTAGACCAAAATTTGCAAGCATATAGGGACATCATTATTATGTTGTAGTCAAATAAATTCTCACAATTACTCTATCTGTCATGGTAAACTAGATTTTGTATTTTCAAGCTAAGTCTAAGAATATTGTAATGAATGGTTGGCGAATATGAACCCAGGTGTGACTTATCTGGGGATATTTCATCAGTGATCTCAACCCCCTCTGAGGCTGCTGTTCTTCGTATCTGTTGAGCAGGATATGAAACTGCAGTGATTGTCGTTTTGTAGGTAAAATATCTTCTTGCAATTCTTCATTATGTTGATGAAACTAAGTATTATTGGTGATAAAGACACGGTCAAACTACATGACATTGTGTTGAAACTACAACCAATTATAGATCAAACTACAATGTCACTGTTGAATTACATTTGTCATTTGACCAAACTTCATGTTTATGTTGACCAAACTGTAGTTTTTGTTTGACCTAACTACATGTTTATGTTTGACCAAACTACATGTCCATGTTTGACCAAACTACATGTTTATGCTTGACTAAACTACATGATTATGTTTGACCACACTACATGTTTATATTTGACCAAATAACATATTTATGTTTGACCACACTACATGTTCATGTTTTGACCAAACTACATGTTTATGTTTGACCAAACTACATGTTTATATTTGACCAAATAACATATTTATGTTTGACCACACTACATGTTCATGTTTTGACCAAACTACATGTTTATGTTTGACCAAACTACATGTTTATATTTGACCAAATAACATATACATGTTTGATCACACTACATGTTCATGTTTTGACCAAACTACATGTTTATGTTTGACTAAACTACATGATTATGTTTGACCAAACTACATGTTTATATTTGACTAAATTACATATTTATGTTTGACCAAACTACATGTTCATGTTTTGACCAAACTACATGTTTTTGTTTGACAAAACCACATTTTAATGTTTGACCAAACTACATGATTATGTTAACTTTGACCAAATTATATGTTTATGTTCGACCAATGTTCATGTTACTACATGTTTATGTTTGACCAAACTACATGTAAGAAACATAGAGAACATCTTTTAGCTAAATAAAGGGACATCTGTATTGATTTGAAACAGTTATTGGACATAAAAAAAATGAGCTACTGGTAGACAAATAATTGACATTGGATAAGCTGACAATTCTAGTTTCTCTTTTGCCATAATATGTTGTTTTGAAACAGTTATTGGACATACTAAAAACAGCTAATGACAGACAAATAATTGATATTGGATAAGCTGATAATTCTAGTTTCTGTTTTGGGACCATCAGAATTTTATTTTTTGGAATGGTTATATTACACCCTTTTTGACTCATTTACAGGTCATGGACTCTATTTAGCCATGACTTCATCAACGAGAGGTAAATGAACTCAGTATGGCTGCTCTTACTATGCATGCAAAAGTTTAAACAAAAAAATGTACATGTGTATAAAACATTTTGAGAAATAAAATCAGTCATGTTTAATGAGAACCGTATACATAGGAAAAATGAGGCATGATAATTGACATATGTTGCAGACATGTTTATGTGAATTTTAATTGTTACTGCTCCTTAAGTCTTACCTGCATGCTAGTTTCCTACAAGTTTACTGCCTGAGTAATGTGTTGATGGAACATATAAGAAAAATTCAAAATATTTAAGTCTTTGCCATACCAGGTGCTCTACTAGAACATTCAACACCTAGGTCCTGTTGGGTATTTTGTTTAATATATTGTGTAGATGCTGAATATAATCCGGTACCAATATTGTTATCCCCAATTGCGGGAGGGGGATATAGGAGTGGTAATGTCCTTTAATGATTTTGTGTTCTCTCTCTGTATCTCCTAAACTCATGAAACGTAAGTCGGATGCTCACCTCCTCAAGATGGTGTGCAATACCCACATTCAAACCATGTTGATTCAATGTCAAGGTCACATTTCAAATATTTGCAGCTTTGACTGCAGTGTTTTTTTTCGGCTATTTTTATAGCCGTTATTGGGTCATATTCCCAATGGCAAATAGTATCTTTTTTTCCCAATTGAATGGTAAAAATTCCCAATTGAAAGCTTCAAAAATTTAAATTGAAACTTGCCATACTTCCTTGATAAAATAAAGAAAGTTTTCCCCATTCTGAATTTAGTATGACATTGATTATTTAATTAAATGGCCTGATAAGCAAGTGTACACTTTTTATAAATATATTTAATGCAAATAAATTTCCCAATGTTAATGAAAATGCCGCTAAAATTCCCAATTCCAAGGGTATGTGGGTCATCTTCCCAAAATGGTGAAAAAAAACACTGGACTGAGAGCTGATTTCTGATGTCCGTTCTGAATATCCAGAAACGTTTTGAAAGATTTTCATGAATTTGATATGGAACATGCGTAAAAAATAATTTCAGTATTGTCGTGCATCCTTTAAAGATATTAAACAAAGAACGATAAACATGTTGGGAGTATATTTTGATGTATATATCCATTTTAAGTATTGTACTTTTTTGGTACATTATAGAGTTAGGGTACATGAGTAGCTCACCCTGTATGCACGACAGTGAGAATCGTTCAGTTTTATTTTTTACATTTTTGCTGATTTGAAATATCCGTGCATGTGAAATACATGCTGATTCATATGTAATGAAGTTTTAATAGTTCCTTCATAAAACTGTTAAACATATATTGGGCAAAAAACGTTTACCTTTGAGGATAATTAAAATGTATTTAATATGTACTTACCTGAAAGAATTGCTGATAGGCATTTCCTGGTTATGTATAGCTGTTGTTTAGGGTTTTTAAATAAAAGAAAAAAGGATTTGGAATTGCTCAGCATTGGAAAAATGTATTTTGTTCTTCGAGTAGAATGATGAAAGAATTTTAAGGGTCAAAAGCACTGGTTATGCATTTAATTGACTGTTTCCCAGTTTCATTTGTGTTCTTTATCATGTACTGGTATGTAGAGAATAGTTCCAGTCTAGTGCGTGGTTTACTGTGGTAGAACATCGGACTCGGAATCAGAGGATCGTGGGTTCAATCCATGGTCACAGCTATAATGTGGCTGGTGTTCTTTATCATGTACTGCTGTGTAGAGAATAGTTACCGTCGAATGTGTGGTTTACTGTGGTAGAACATTGGACTCGGGATAGGAGGATCGTGGGTTCAATCCATGGTCACGGCTATGTGGCTGCTGCGCTTTATCCACATATGCAAGCATGGTACTTGTTCTACCCAGGAAAACGTTGAGCGTGTTTTGTCTAAATTCTTATAACTTGTTTACAATCAAAGTAAATTAAGCAAGTTTAAACTTACAGTTCCTGATGACTCTGCTTCTGTGTATTGTGATATGATGTATACCGTCTGTCTGTGACATGATACTTCAGTGTGACATGCCACGGTCTGGTCAGGGTCTTCATGGATTGCCGTGAAACCATCCAACTGATGTTTAACCCTTTACTTCATATAGACGCCTTTGGGCACCTAATAACGAAGGCTTTTGAATTATTGGGTGAATTATGTTTATATTAACTGACCGAGTGGAAAACAGTGCAGGAACGAGCAATCTGAACTCTTCCTGCACTGTTTTCAAAGGCCTTCTGTGATTGGTGTGGGAAAAGGTGTCCATATGAAGTAAAGGGTTAATGACACTTTCACCAGCCTCTCAGCCACATCCAATCATGATAAACCTGAAGCAGATAATGTCCTGATTAAGCTGAAATCTGATGACGCTAAACGGTGAAATGATACCATTTGCAAACCAAGTAGACTCAAATCAGATTGCCAGTCACTCTGCATCTTATTTATGTATTTATTGTTTGTCTCTCCGTTGTTCATCTTTTATTACCAGCATCTGTAAAAAAGTGGTAGAAAAACTATGATAGAAGAGTCTATTAGTGGTACGCATTTTAACAGACATCATATCATTGATTGGGAAAATGTTAAACAATGTTAAGCTGTAAAGCAAAAATGGAACATCATATATAAACATGATTTATGACCATTCCCAAGATTTGAAACATCATGTTATCAGCAACCTATATAATTATATACCTTTTGATAAAAAACATTTTCACCGCCACCTAATGATTCTTGATAAACTTCTTATACTGAAGTTTTTATGATGTTGTCCAGAAATCGTGTGATTGGTTGTTAGTTTTTAAATCGGGGAAACAGAATCTAGGCGTTTCCATTCTTTAGAATCCGGCTTTGACAATTCCTATTAAGTTACTGGCTTATCTATACGAAGGAATTGTTTGTCTTGGAGAATCAAGCCATGGTAAATTTAAGATAAGTAAAAATTGAAACTTCGGCAAAAAATGTAAGAGAGAGAGAAAAAAAAGTTTTGCCCATTAATTTTACTGATATTTGTTAAGAAAACCCACTTGGAACGGAATCCTATGTTGCTCTTTAATGGCAACAGCAGGTGCTGTTAAAGATCTCTCACAAATGGGGAGATTAATTCTTGACGCCTTTGTGGGTGTTGTCCCCTTGTAGCTCTTGACACCATTTGTCAAGATAGGAATCTTTATAAATAGCTAATTAAGGGTGTTTATCCATTCATTCCTTCATGTATATTGCTTTGCAGGTTCTTTTTCCTATAGCTATTTAATGCATACTGGAATCTTCCAATTTTCATAAGAGGCTCCCCATCCCCTCTGCTTGGCCTTGCGGTGTAAGTTGAGCCAATGAGCTCGCTCAGTTGAAAAATGTTATGTGATGAATTTATCATTTACTGAGGGGGCTCTGGCTTCACCAATAAAATTTGACGATCTAACAACCTCTGCATTGAGTGCCGAAAGTGGTATTAATAAAAAAAAAAAAAAGAAACAAAAAAATATTTATGTTCTGTATATTTTATATTACAAGTGCATGAATTATTCCCTATTCTACCGAATACCAATATATGTAAAGTAACATGTACCTGAGGTATTCAGGTTAATGAAAATGGTCACCATGAATAACATTGTTATGTTTTTTCAAAAGTTCAGAAATTCCAGAAGAAGCCATCATTCATTAACTTTAAATTGGTCTCTGGAGTCCTCAGTGGCCGAGTGGTCAACGGCATTGTCTTGGATGAGTTACCCTTTCATTCTCGGGGACATATTTATTGAAGTCATGTTAGATCCAAATTAATTATTGGAAAAGGTTTCCAGTTAGTTGCAGAAGGAAAACGGTTCTACCCAGGCTCATTTTGAGGCCGATCTGTTTTGATAATCACTCAAAAAACTGGAAGCCATATTTTTTACAAATGATAGTAGACCCTATCAAAGAATATAATTAAGAATTGTGGTCTTCAAGTCAATCTGAAAATGTTCCTTTGATAACTTGTTGAGATTAATATTTCAGAGCTTCAGAATTGTTAATGTTGTGGGTGAAAATCGAGAACTGGAGAAATAATAAAACTTCTGTAATTGTTTAATGTTCTTTCACAATTAACGCTGATTGGTAATTGTTGTTCAACGCAGATGGTTTATTTTCTTGGCACAGCCAGTTTATCATGTTTTGAAATAGGTGGATGGTATAATATCTCATGCAGCACACCTGATTGTATTTTCATACCCCACCATGTGTTCACCATCATGGCAAAAGAGTAATACCAGGAATCGTTGAGAGAAAACTTGCATAATTTGCAAAAGTATTGAGAGAATGGTAAACAATTACCCAGCCTGCAGGAGTGTGTAAGAAATCATCTCTTCAGTTTCCTTAATTTTAACAGATGTCAAAAAATAATTGTGTAAGGTGATACCAACACCAATTAAAAATAATGAAACGTTAATTATCTCCCATTGTATAGCAGTTGCATTACCTCCCATTGAGAACCATTTGTAGGTAAAACCTGTAGGAGTAGACAGTATTCATTTGTCCAAATGCCAAATTTTCCATCAAACTATTATACTGGAGTTTCCATATATAATGTCCAAATTCAATATCTACTGCTAGAACATTATATTTTTCTCTAGGCAGATACTCAATATGAAAAAAATCAAATTTGTTGCAAATCATTTTATAAATGGAAAATGAAAATTACACTGTGTGCTATTGTTGCTTAATTTATTGAAAGGTCATTGAGAAATGCAGGAGAAATGTATCTGAAGCTTAAAGGACTTTTTGCAGCTGCTATTTTTGTTTTCAGCCCAGTTTCTCAGTATAATGTGATTGGGTGGGGTATCATTTCATGTGTCTGCGGCATGACACTCCAGTGTGGCAGCGTTTAGAATACTGTCGCTATATGACTAAAAAATTGTTGAAAGCAACGCTAAATACCATACAACAACAGTATTGTAAAGACATCTAAGCTCTGTTTTAAAAATGTCCGATCTTTTGCAGAGTGCTACTGATAAGGTCAGTTTATTTGCAAATACAGTCAAACCTGTGTAAGCGGTCACCTCTATTAAGCAGCCACCTGTCTTAAGCCACCACATTTTCTACTTCCCATTTATATGCTTTCAGAGCATATTAACCTGTATTATTAAGTAACAACCTGTCTTAAAAGTTCCCTTGACTGGCTGCTTAAGACAGGTTTGACTGTACATGAATTCTGTCTCAGAAATAATTCATTAATGAAGTTTTCAAATTCAAAATTTTGTTGATTTTGAGAGACAGTCCCGGTCAAGCCTGGAATCAAACCTGTGGCCTTCGGTGTGACAAGCCAACTATACATTTCATTAGCCTTTCAGAATTCACTTGTAACCTTCAAAAATAAAAAGTTGGCACAACTTTATAGATTTTGAAAATGCAAAATAGGGAACTGGGATGCTGAACTCAGGATTGAAGTTTATGGCAGAGAACTGATAAACTTTTGTGATCTACTGACACTGGCTGTCTGTATTTTGTTGATGGGAGAGATTTGAGACTGGGAGAAACACTGCAAGAATGACAGGCCGTTTGTTATGTATGATAGATAAAAGAAAATCTACACTCAATGTTATACACTTCAAATTATGTTTCAATTTGATTGACAACACTTCTTGATATAGAAAACGGAATAAGAAAAAATTTCAACAATGTTTTCAAAAGTTGTGTGCCAGAATGATATCTTGGAGATGCGGGGTGATTTTAAGTCTACTATTCTATATATGAATAGTGGAATTTATGTACTCGCCCCGGAATCTGTAGTATCCAAGGTGTGTTAACAGCCCCGAGCTTACATGTCGGCAGTATCCAAGTTGTGTTCAAAGCCCTGAGCTTACATGTTGGCAGTATCCAAGTTGTGTTCAGAGCCCCAAGCTTACATGTTGGCAGTATCCAAGTTGTGTTCAGAGCCCCGAGCTTACATGTTGGCAGTATCCAAGTTGTGTTAACAGCCCCGAGCTTACATGTTGGCAGTATCCAAGTTGTGTTCAGAGCCCTGAGCTTACATGTTGGCAGTATCCAAGTTGTGTTCAGAGCCCCAAGCTTACATGTTGGCAGTATCCAAGTTGTGTTCAGAGCCCTGAGCTTACATGTTGGCAGTATCCAAGTTGTGTTCAGAGCCCTGAGCTTACATGTTGGCAGTATCCAAGTTGTGTTCTGAGCCCCAAGCTTACATGTTGGCAGTATCCAAGTTGTGTTCAGAGCCCCAAGCTTACACGTTGGCAGTATCCAAGTTGTGTTCAGAGCCCCAAGCTTACATGTTGGCAGTATCCAAGTTGTGTTCTGAGCCCCGAGCTTACATGTTGGCAGTATCCAAGTTGTGTTCAGAGCCCCAAGCTTACATGTTGGCAGTATCCAAGTTGTGTTAAGAGCCCCGAGCTTACATGTTGGCAGTATCCAAGTTGTGATCAGAGCCCCAAGCTTACATGTCAGCAGTATCCAAATTGTGTTCAGAGCCCCAAGCTTACATGTCAGCAGTATCCAAGTTGTGTTCAGAGCTCCAAGCTTACATGTTGGCAGTATCAAAGTTGTGTTAAGAGCCCCAAGCTAACATGTCAGCAGTATCCAAGTTGTGTTCAGAGCCCTGAGCTTATATGTTGGCAGTATCCAAGTTGTGTTCACAGCCCTGAGCTTACATGTTGGCAGTATCCAAGTTGTGTTCAGAGCCCTGAGCTTACATGTTGGCAGTATCCAAGTTGTGTTAAGAGTCCCGAGCTTACATGTTGGCAGTATCCAAGTTGTGTTCAGAGCCCGGAGCTTACATGTTGGCAGTATCCAAGTTGTATTCAGAGCCCTGAGCTTACATGTTGGCAGTATCCAAGTTGTGTTCAGAGTCCCGAGCTTACATGTTGGCAGTATCCAAGTTGTGTTAAGAGCCCCAAGCTTACATGTTGGCAGTATCCAAGTTGTGTTAAGAGCCCCGAGCTTATATGTTGGCAGTATCCAAGTTGTGTTCAGAGCCCCAAGCTTATATGTTGGCAGTATCCAAGTTGTGTTAAGAGCCCCGAGCTTACATGTTGGCAGTATCCAGGTTGTGTTCAGAGCCCCAAGCTTACATGTTGGCAGTATCCAAGTTAAGATCCCTGTCACATAACTTGATTCACAATGAATAGCCAATGAAAACCATGTACAAGTAAAAACATTGCATATGCGACAGACTTTTAATTTGTTCTAGCTGTAAATCGTGGCAGTTTTCATACTATGGAGCATATTACATATACATAAAAATAGTTTCAGCTATTTGAAACGGCCAGTCAGATGTTAGTATTTGAAGAAGCAAACTACTCTACTCTGGTCAGTCATGTGCACCATATACATATTTCCTCTTGCTCAACATTGTTTGGTAGATGTTAACATAAAGCCAAGATTCCAGGGGCCTGCTTCACTAAACTACCGGAGTCTTAAAGTTTTCGTATGAACACAATGTGACACCTAGGAGTGTGTCATTATGGCGCAGTATTTTGATTAATTTTAAAAAGAAATTTATTTACGAAATTTGTAAAATGATGTTAGCAAACTGTTAAATGAATTTCCCCTTTTTTCCCCGTAACTTCAGTTTTACTCTAAGAAGTTTGTAAACTAACGTGTCAGTGAAACTAAGCCCCAGAACTTGCTACTGATAGAAAATCTTATTTTCGGTGATATATTACCATTTGATAACGTTTTACTTGCTTTAATGTTTAATTCATAATGTTTTGTTTTATTTCTACTTTCAGAAAAAAGACGGACGACAACCAATGGTGGGAACTGTTTGATCCCAACACGTCCCGGTTCTATTATTACAACGCCACCAGTCAGAAAACTGTCTGGCACCGGCCACAAAACTGTGATATCATACCCCTAGCTAAGCTACAGGTAAAGTGTTTCTATTAATTCAATCAACTTGTCTATTTGATTATTGTGTTTACTTTAGTGTTGTCTGCCAAGCTTGGTGGACAACTGGGGATTACTTTGTCTGTTGATGTCTTAGTTAGTGTCAGTCACATTTTCGTTTCTTTTATCAGTTGCTTGCAGAGATGGTCGTGCGCGAGTATTGGTTAACCTTCCAGGAAAGAGCGGTTTGGTTAACTGAATGGCTAACAGATAGCCCTTGATTGCATAATAATGTTGCTAAATAATCAAACAAACAAACAAACTAAGCATTTTTATACAGCTGTGTGGATAGGGTTACCTAACCCGAAAAAGAAGCCTGAAAAAGCTTTTGAGCCAAATTAGACCACTGACAAGGTCACTGACAATAAAAAAAAAGAAGTTGAAAGTGTGTTCTCAGATGCATTATCTGGGCATCCATTTTGTGTAACATAACTTTAGCGAATAAAAGAGTTATCAAGTGACAGTTTAGTGGATAGTGTTGACCATTTACACTAGAGGTTGTGGGTTCATTCACAGACTTTGACTTGATGAACTTTCAAAAACAACCAGTTCTTCCCAGGGATCCAAGAACAGTTTGTACAAGATCTAAGCCTAACTAACAATAGACTTATCTTACATGAGGCCATCATTCATGTGCATCTTATTATATATGATATTAACAGTATTTCTCCCATGAAACTATTCAAATCATTATAGTTCATAAAGGGCAAGGTGAATCTGGCGAGGTAAACAGATCTCTTATAAAATATGCAAATCAGAAATAAAATGAAATTATATATAGACAGCATGCCATGTTACACTTTCATGATAAACAACAAATGAAAGGTTAGGTAACCGTAAAACACTTGAATACCAGCATGCACTGCTGTGTACTCCATGCACTTACATGGTTTCATTGCTTGGTTTTTGCTGGATCGGAAACTTTCATCAAACATTGATGGTCTAACAAGCGCAGCGGACTGGGGATAAAATCTTTGAGGGTGTGCCAGATATATACAAATGTTTTATTAGGCACTGAATCGGAAACACATCTTGCGGTTATGCCTATCTCTGCAGTCGCAGAAGCCAGGAGACTTGGAGCAGGTAGTTATTATTGGTACAGTTTGTTTTCGTAAAAAAAGGATATATGTGTATCAATGGTATCAAAAAAAGGAAGGCTTTGGTCATACATGTGTATCAATGGTTAAAAAAGGGCTGGGTAAAAATAAAAAAAAGGTTACAATTTTAGTATCAGGACACAATAAAAAGTTGCTGATGGGATAAAAAAAAGTTGTTTATAATAGGGTAAAATATAATTTGATAAAATATAAAGAGCTGTTGGTTAAAAAGAGATTAAAATATTTAGGCAACCCGGCTTCAGTTACATCAACAGTATTTTACTTTAGTACTTTCAAACTTAATTTTGTCTGGTTATTTATCTATTATATAATCAATATCAATGAAACCTTATACATTTTTACTGGAACCAGTCTAACATCATGATCACCTGGCTGCTTTTCTTAGATATAAGTTTTTAAGTATTTACATATTGGTGAAACAGGAGCCTGGCTTCTGTAATATAAGAAAAGCATTCAAGTGATCATGATTTTAGAATGGTTCCAGTATAATTGCATATGATGGATTGGTTCCATTGCCATTTATTAAAGAACAAGCCAAAGTTTAGTTTTTTTAAGTTTTTTATTAAAAAAAAAAGGTTGGTGAAACGAAAGACTTTAAGGACTTGTATAGAAGGATAGGAGACTTGAATATTATGACTATATATGATGAAACAGCACACGAAGGATTCATAATTTGATTCATGATTCACAGGCAACTGCTTTTTTGTACATAAACTGTAAGTTGTAATTGTAATCTTAGATGTTTAAACATGTTTCAATCAAGCAAAATGCTCTTGAATTAAAGATATTGAGGTTTGAAGGAAAATTTATCGTTATTTATCATTATTTTAGCTTCAGTATACACATTTTGAAATCACAAGTACTTCAACAATTTTAAACACAAATTTCTGGGAATAGTATTGTTTTGATGACAATTCCATTCTGCAGTGCAAGAATGTCGATTTGTGTTCCTGAGATGAATGGAAGTGAATTAAAAACGAGATTTTACGAGATTTTGCGTAAATATGCGAGCATTCACAGAATCTTAATCAGCTGCCTTTCCTTCTCTATATAATTCCTTGGTTAAACCGAAGTCTGGTCTTCATTGTTCAGCTCTCAGTCATTTAATTCTTATTAGACCACTTCTAACTGAAAAGGGGAAAAAAAATGGAATAGTCCATTATGGCATTTCAAAATATGAAAAGTTAATTTTTGATTAAGGCATGTGTGGTCATTCATGAATTTATATTTGTTTACATAGCACACACTTTGTGAAGATCAAGGGCAAAGAGCTACTCATGTTTTGTCAATTGGTTATTTAAGTAATATACACTTAAAATAAAATATGTGTTATTTTGGAGTAAAAAAATAGACCTATATGAGCATATAAATGTAATGGCGATACAACAATATGGCATTGTTGTGAATCATATATTTAATTTCAACCATATACTTCTCTACTACTGCAAGTATGCAGTATCATGCGTATGAACTATTTAAGTAGGTGTGGGATACCAGTGTCTGATTTCCCTTTCTTACGATGTGTCACCATTTTCCCAAGGTTTTTACGATCACATGGTACTCATTGTTATGTAAGCTATGCAACTATGACAATTCTGCATTGTTCTGTGCTTTTTGGAAAAAAATCCAAAATTAATTAGTTTCCTCAATTTAAAGTATTTCTATAATGATCATGTGTCATTATTTTGAAATAGAATCCGTGCTATAAATGGTGATATGTAATAAACATACATGTATTGTATGTCATTGTGATATTGACTTGTTCTATCTCAGACATCTGTCGATGAAGTGTAGTTTGAAAAGTATTAGTTGACCATACAAATAATATGGTGAAGAAATTAAGTATTTTTCGCAAAAATCGTTCAAGTAATGGATTATGTTCTGATAGTATATATGGAACTTACAGAGTAAGTGAGCATTTGTTCTGCTATTTATTTCTAGCTCTTCTGGGAAAAAGAAAAAAAAGGACTTGATGATTCAGTGTCTATTGTCCTTCGCCTGTCTTCTGTTTGAAGCACTTTCTGTGAAATTAATAGACCAGTTATATTCAAATTTCACACATTTGTTTCTCATGTTTGTGAGATATACATATTTTTTTTGATTTTATCTAAAATTCAAGATGGCCTCCATAACGAAAAATAGTAAAAAGCTTCAAAAATCTTTTTCTCATGAACCGTCAAACAAATCTTGAAAATATTTGAGAAGAAATGTATATGTATATGAAATATAGTTCTATCAAATTTGTACAGTGGTATCCCTGGGGTTAAAAATGACCACGCCCATAAGTCTCATTTAAGATTAGGGTTAGGGGAAACATGTGATTAGGATGGAGGTTAATAAAAAAAATAGAATAGAACTGATTTTGAAAATGAACAGTTCTCACTTTTTCATCCATTTGTGCAAAAACATTATTCTGCTTGAGATCTGAAGCATGGTAATAGTAGAAATGATTTGGTAATAATGATTTGAATTTCTATAAAGGGGTCCAGGTGGGTGTTTTATAGGAATACTATGGGAAAACAAAATAATTCTCATTTTCTCATCCAATCATTCAATAATAATTTATAGTTTGAGATGTGATTGTCTAGTACTGGCAAATTAAACAGGTTCAATAAGGAGGACTGAAGTTTCTCAAGAGGCCAGAAGGGGCCTCAAAAGGTTGAAATTCTTCTTCTCAAAAACAAATCTGTCAAATTCGTCAGTTTTCAAATTCAACATACGAAAACAGTAGAGCTCTCTCTTCCATGTCTGGCAAAGTCTGTAGGCTGATATTGTGTGTTAGTGTGACTATTGGAACAAACTGACACTTATTTACACTTCCCATGTTTATTTACATGTTTATAGATTTTGGTTAAGTATTCACCTGTCTGTCATTTATAATACAGGTAATAAAGTTGTGCACACCTTTTTGATAGAATTTATCATTGAGATTTGTCTATTTGCCATTATTATTTATATTAAATAACTGGTCAAAGCAAAAATCATTTAACTATATAGGGTTTTGTTGTTATGAAACACTAAGTTAATATATGGGAATTGTGATGGGAGTTGGTGAATAAAATTAGCACCTATCCCAATAACATGTATTGATATTAATGCTAGCAGCACCTGAGGTTCTTTGGTTCATTGAATTCAATTGAAAGATTTAGTTTTCTGCCTCTGACATTTTGTTTACCAAAAAAAAATGCTTATACTTCACTTAATGTACAAAAAGTGATAAATTTTTATTTTCCATTAAGACAGTGACTGTGTAAAACATTAAATTATTAATTAAGGCCGTGGGAAATGTTTATAGAAATTATGTGAATGACAAGGAGTACTTAAATTGCTATGTTACTGAAAAAAAAATTAAAATATAACGTGATACATTATCATAATAATTGTTTATATAATACAGTATTGTCAACTGAAGGTATTCATAGTAAAAGGATTTTATCACCAACAAAAAACAAGGAATTGTTAAAATTGGTACAAGACACAGAACTTAATATTTTCAGAATGCAGAAATATCTTTGAAATCAATATAAGTTGTACTGTAAGAAAAATTAATATGTACGAAACGCACGCTGTTCGCACAAAAGAAGTTAGAAGCGATCAAAACACTAAGTAGAATTAAAAATAACGCCAGCGAACATGATGTGACAGTAGTTAAGAGTTGAAGGAGAACACGTTTATTGTTGAGATCGCGGAAGGAAGGATGGGGTTAATCATTGACCGGGTTATTAACAAAGATGACGATGATAACAAAGAGGAAATTGCCATTGAGTCAATGTGCTGTTTTATTACTATAATAGATTAATCAGTTTATTGTTATTATGTTGTGATAGTTATGTCTTGATTTCTGAGACATTTTGAGTTCCATGGATGTGGATGTTAAGGTATTTGGGATTTTAATTTAGTGCAGAGTGCTTTCCCTTGATGGAAACGAAGTTACGTTATTGTTAAGTTAACTGTGGCATTGGTCTTGTGAGAGAAGTTTATCTTTCTTGCATTGGGAAGTATGCAAGTGCAATCACCACCATGGGGCCTTCCTTTCAGAAGATTACAATTATGACACAAAACTTTTGTTTGCTTAAGTCAGTATTTAGAGGTTCATTATTGTCTGTACTGATTGATCCAGTATTTATGATAATCGGGACACTCGGTGCATTTTGAACTTAATTATTTTGCATTGATAATTAGGCAAATTCTTACAAATCATGCAAAAAATCTTCTTTGGTACAATATGCAGATAAGATGTCTTGATCAAAAACACAACACAGGGTGGATGGAATCCAGGACCTTTGCACTATTGGTCAGATGCTCTACCACACAGGCAGTAGATCCACATTTGATTCTCATATGAAAATATATGAGTATGATTTTTTATTGAGGCTCATATTAGAATTGTATGCTGATTATTACAGATGATTCTCATATGCTTAGTTTTGTATGATTCTCATATGCTTAATTTTGTATGATTCTCACAAGACAGGTTTCATATGAAAATCATATGTTTCTCTGTTGCCACTGGAACAGTCTGCCAAACTGGATGGGATAATGTTACTATGTACCTGTGGTACTATACTATAGTTTGGTAATGTTCATAACTGAAGCAGTTCAATTTGTTGTCAAATGAGGTTAAACACTATTATGATTTAAAGCATCGCAGAGTTGTACATTATTTCGAGGTCAGTTAGTCAGTTTGCTTTAAATGGATTCTTTAAATAAATTTTGTTTAATTTTCAGACCTTGAAACAGAACACTGAAGTTCGAGACGATGACGGCCTCGCTCCTCCGAAACGTGAAATCTCCACCCAGACGCCACAACCCACAACTGTAAGTATATAGAAGAAACATTGTTTAAAGAATGTTAGTTACTTTATCTTGCTTAACAAATAACGGAATCTCCCCATTACATTGCATCAAACAGAGTTGATATAAAGGGATATGTGTACCAGGTGCGAGTTACAGACATGCTGACAGCATTGACATGAATGACGTTACTGGTGACAATGATATGTTTGGTACTTGCATGCAATTAGCAGATTCAAATTAAATTAAATGATTTTAATGTACATGTGATATATGCCTATGGCGCTGAAAATGACTTAATATGTTTTTTTTATTTTTATTTCCCCGCCGCCAAGATAGTTTATCAAGGGGTAACAGTGCTACCCCTGTCTGTCCATTCGTCAACAAACAGTAAAAATTAGTTTCCAGTCAGTAACGTCTGAAGGGTCTATAGCTGTATTTAATATATATTTAGTGTGTACCTGTATAATTATGAAATACAGACCACGATTGATATTTGTCAAAGTCAGTCATATTTTACAGGAGCTATGGCCCCTTTTTGTTAAAAAAATTGGTTTCTGATCAAAAGTGGGGGTATTCCCGACAGACACATTTCTAGTGATGGGCCTGTTTTTAGTGACTAATTATTACCAGTTATAATGTTAGACAGAGTTTTGTTACATCTGGGTCCTCCGTGGCCGAGTGGTCTAAGACGTCTCAAGATCACTTACCTCTCACTGCTAAGGTCGTAAGTTCGAGTCCCACTCGCTCCAATAACTTTATGTGAGAGAGTTTCCAGTAACTTGCAGAAGGACGGTGGTTCTACTCAATCTGACTCAGTCTGAGGTCTTCCTCCACCAGGACATATAACATGAAATGTGTTGAAAATGGCGTTAAACCCCATTCGAATATTTTTTTATAAATTGTTACATCTGACCTATCAACACAAAAGGTTCAGAATGAAGAAAAATGCCACTGTTTAATCATTCCTAACTAATTTTTGAGACTTGATATATATGTAAGGCATTGTATTTGAAGGGAGGAGAGACATCTTTCTCTCTCTCTCTCTCTCTCTCTCTCTCTATCTCTCTCTGTCTCTCTCTCTCTCTCTCTCTCTCTTTCTTTCTCTCTGCGTGGTATTGGTTTCACTAACATTTCACTTGTGTTGCCATATATCGAAGTACAGAAGGTAGTGCAATAGTTATTGTTGAAAATGGCGTTAAACCCCATTCGAATATTTTTTTATAAATTGTTACATCTGACCTATCAACACAAAAGGTTCAGAATGAAGAAAAATGCCACTGTTTAATCATTCCTAACTAATTTTTGAGACTTGATATATATGTAAGGCATTGTATTTGAAGGGAGGAGAGACATCTCTCTCTCTCTCTCTCTCTCTCTCTCTCTCTCTCTCTCTCTCTCTCTCTCTCTCTCTCTGTCTCTCTCTCTCTCTCTCTCTCTCTCTCTTTCTTTCTCTCTGCGTGGTATTGGTTTCACTAACATTTCACTTGTGTTGCCATATATCGAAGTACAGAAGGTAGTGCAATAGTTATTAGGCAGAAACAAAAAAAATTGTACAAAAAACCTTGGTGTGAAAATTGACAGGAAATTAACAGGGAAATTAAATCTGCTTCAAGCATTCTGCACTTGTAGGAGTGACTGATGCACATATACTTAATGAAGAAAACAGAAGTTATAAATAAAGCATGCTATCCAAATTACCTACACTTACTGACAGAACAAACATGCAAAAGTTGCAGCTTTTGGTGAAATTATGGGAGATGTTGTTGCAATAATACATACTATAATGAATGATGAAGTGTAGGTAAGATAAAGGTGGAATAAATCTAGAATATGAATCTACTCCTGCAGTGCTGCATGCTAGATTGGTACCGATATATCAAACCTGGGCATCGTGGGTGAATTCTTCCCACCCATGCAGCTACGTATGCTTAATCAGTGTTTGTGGCAGGGACAAGACCTGTTTTTGTTTAAATCTGATGAAGGTAACATATTCAATATATGGGTCTGTCTTTTGGTCCAGTGGTATAAGGCGCCATTTCTAGATCACAGACCTCTCATTGCTAAGGTTCTGGGTTTGAGCTCAGCTCAGTAAAAAAAAATATATGAAAGTGAGAAAATTTGCCAAGACAATGGAACTTTTCAGATTTTGGGTTCTTTCTCCACCAAGAAAATTGGATGCCATATATATACCCTGAAACTGAGCTTGTAGGTCTGATTCCCACTTGGTCCAAAAACTTTATGTGTTCTAGTTCTATGTTGAAGGTTTTACCAAGATTTTTTTTAGCTCTTCCTCTACCAGTAAAACTGGATATGCCATATAACCTGAAATGTGTTAAAAATTACAAAAAAAAACAAAAGAATGACCCACTGATGCAAGATGAGACATTTGTACACTTGTTTTTCACAGTTTTAAACAATAAATGACCTAAAAACTGAAAATATAAGTACAGCTGTCGATATATCCTTAGAAAACATACAATACACTCATACTTGGCAACTACTCTGCAAAAATAACTCATCTTTTGAGGTTCTTATCACCTGATACTGCAAAACATGCTTGTTTTCGATTTTTTTTTGTATTTTGTTTCCTAAAATATGAAGAAAAAGAATGACATTTGACTTGAATAACTAATTTGTTAACAATTTTACACTTTGTTTAAATCCCTGACATGCAGCCATAGCTATCTGTTTATCTGTCTTCTTGTTTTTACTGTCTATATCTGTATAGCAGGCTTTCTGAAATATTCGATTTTTGATGGTTTAACCCATTACTCCATAGATACCAATTTTCCGCACCCATCACAGAAGGCCTTTAAAAACAGTGCAGGAAGAGTTCAGATTGCTCGTAACGAGCAATTCAAAAGCCTTCTATATTAGGTGTCCAAAGGCATCTATATTAGGTGTCCAAAGGCGTCTATCAGGGCTCGAATTTAAGCACTCGCCACTCGCAAAATGCGAGCTGTATTTTGAAAATGTGAGTTGAAATTACTTAAGCTGGCATTTTTTTGCGAGTGGATTTCAAGTTGAGAAAATTGCTGATTGTATTCATTTTATTGTTTTTTGAAAATAAACAAGTATTATCCTGGTAAAAATAACGGATTCTTGTCAGTTTTACCAAATTACCCCCTGGCAGCATGATTGTCAATGACATGTATTAAATATTTAATATGTGAAGACTGCGTCCAATTATTTTTGATATCGAGTTCATTCTGCAAAAAGGAAGTAAAGTTAAAACCCGTCAACAACATAATGAGTAGACTGCGTCTAGTTTGATCGATCGCGCACTCACTCTATAAAATAAAAGTTAAGTTGAAACCAGTCAACTTTATTGTTTACATATTTTGTCAGCTGTTAAACTTGACAATGACAAAAATGGTGTGTCAATTGTAGAAACCACGCGATCAACAATTAAACTATATTACTATGATATCAGAACATTTACACATGTTAAACAATCGTCCTTGGCTAGATCAAGATCTTATTTTAAAACGAAAGGCCATTGGCTATATTAATTCTATAAATAGAAATGTGTGTATGTCCAATCTCGGTCTCTGTGCACTTGTTATTGTTGAATCCATGATTCATATTTTGGTTTTGTTGAAAGTGTTTATTTATGATATATCATTGTATGCATTTATTTATGGTAGTATAATAAATAACAAAGACAATTTTATTTTTTAAAATATTTTGTTTTGTAAAGTACTGCTTTGAATTTTACCTTTACATTTTACCTTGATACCATTGTCTATAAATATAAAAAAAGAGCAAATAATGCATATTAAATAACCCGCAGACTTTGAAACAATTAATTTTGTGTTTATTTAGACATTTAGGACTACAAGTTTCGCGAAAATTGGTTTGGCTAGTTGTTTTCAAATTTGGCCAGTTGAAACTTTAGGCACTGGCCAAAATTGCCAGTGCACATAAAAGTTAAATTCTAGCCTTGGTCTATATGAAGTAAAGGGTTAAAATATAAAATCTAGTCTGATTGTAGATGTACTAAGGAGATAAGCATCTTGTTCTTCACACAAAGTTGAAGATCATCTATGGTTAAACACAACTTAAATTAATGTGGAGCGTGTCGTCCATTGGTAGAGCATCAAACCCAGTATCAGTATTATGTATTATTTTGTAAATAAATCATCTTCAACTTCATCACTAATAGTCTGGTATGATATAATCAGCCAAACTTTGGGGAGATGTTATTATTTACCAGAAGATCAAAAGGAATTTTTTGTTTCAGGGAGAAGTCATTATTTGCTTTGCTGGTAATTAATTGTAGTTTATGATGGGAGTTGGCTGCATCCTAAGTTGTCTACCATTGCTCTTGATTGACAGTTTATTGGTGGGAAAGGGATAAAGAAATAGTCAAACATAAATATCTGCATTTTAACACTAAATATTGTTACATTGTTTAGTGGAAATGAATTATTATAACAAAAACATTACACTTTTTAATGGAAACGAACTGATATTACATAATGAAACAAGATTTTTTTTTTTAAACACAGTGGTAGTTACAGAGTTGATGTTAGCTAACAGTAGTAAATTTATTAAAGCATACTGTATTACTCCTATTTAGCACTCCCGCCCTCACAGTCACATCTCCATCCCTTGGCGAGGGGCATGGGTATCATAATTAAATTTGCGGAAAATTATGTTCATGGAATGCAAATGACTAGGCAAGTATAGAAATGCAAATATCAACACTTACCTGAGCAAATAGATGTTCCCAGTCCAGCAGTTAGCGAAATTAAAAGGCTTTCAATGAGTAAAATTGAATGGCTTTAAATGCCATCTCTGAAACCATTAAATTTTGTATACTGGTCAAATTTTGTAACATAATTATATTGTATATGAGTCAACTGGTCAAATTTTGTGATATGTAACCTGTTTCAAACTTGGAATTTTTATTTATATTCTTTTTCATTCAAAATGTTCTTACAGATCTGAGATAACTTGTGGAGATTGACTGTCTTCTTGTTTTTAACCTCCCCCAGACATAAAAAATTGATCTGTGAAAGGGATCTGAAAAAAAAACAATTTAGAAAATGAATTGATGAAGCTTCTTTGCTCCTATCTTTCTAATGTGTAAAGGGAGGTAAATCAAATAATTTACCTCCTATAACTATGCTTTAGTTATCCTTCATGTGACTTCATTTTGCCACATTAGCGTGATTTAGCAGATAGTGGAAGGGAAACAACTCCCATCACTTTACATTTTAATATATTCAGTTATTGTAAATGCACAAATCCAGAGTAGCTTACATTATAGACAGCAATGAAGTCCACCTGAAACAACACAAATTGGCTAACGATAAAAACAGATGGCAAAGCAAATCTTGTGCATCTTTCGGTGCATAATTTAACGTGTTGTGCGCAACTAATGACAGCAGTTTTTGCCAACAAACGTCTTTACTGTATAATAGAAAGATGTATATCATGTAAATGGTTATAGTATCTTGGGATAAAGTCATTTACGATGATATAAAATCAAGTTTTATAAACAACAATAAAATATTGACAGTTATGTGTTTGACATTTTTTGCATATTCAAATTTGTTGTTTTTTGCGCCAGCTGCATTGTGTTATTTTCTCCCAGAGGATGTTTCTTAGTCAGATAACTGTGATAGATGGGATTAATATTTAACTCATTTAAATTGGTATGGAAACTGTAGTCTCAGCAGTTTAAGGTTGATGTCCTATATGACATTTAATAGTATATGTGTTGATATCCTATATGACATTATAACAGTATATGTGTTGATATCCTATATGACATATAACACTATAGGTGTTGATATCATATATGACATTATAACAGTATATGTGTTGATATCCTATATGACATTATAATGTGTATGTGTTGATATCCTATATGCCATTATAACAGTATATGTGTTGATATCCTATATGACATTATAACAGTATAGGTGTTGATATCCTATATGACATTATAACAGTATATGTGTTGATATCCTATATTACATATAACAGTATAGGTGTTGATATCCTATATGACATTATAACAGTATATGTGTTGATATCCTATATGACATTATAATGTGTATGTGTTGATATCCTATATAACATATAACAGTATAGGTGTTGATATCCTATATGACATTATAACAGTATATGTGTTGATATTCTATATGACATTATAATGTGTATTTGTTGATATCCTATATAACAGTATAGGTGTTGATATCCTATATGACATTATAACAGTATATGTGTTGATATCCTATATAACATATAACAGTATAGGTGTTGATATCCTATATGACATTATAACAGTATATGTGTTGATATCATATATGCCATTATAATGTGTATGTGTTGATATCCTATATAACAGTATATGTGTTGATATCCTATATGCCATTATAATGTGTATGTGTTGATATCCTATATGACATATAACAGTATATGTGTTGATATCCTATATAACATATAACAGTATAGGTGTTGATATCCTATATGACATTATAACAGTATATGTGTTGATATCCTATATGACATTATAATGTGTATGTGTTGATATCCTATATAACATATAACAGTATAGGTGTTGATATCCTATATGACATTATAACAGTATATGTGTTGATATCCTATATGACATTATAACAGTATATGTGTTGATATCCTATATAACATATAACAGTATATGTGTTGATATCCTATATGACATTATAACAGTATATGTGTTGATATCCTATATGACATTATAACAGTATATGTGTTGATATCCTATATAACATATAACAGTATAGGTGTTGATATCCTATATGACATTATAACAGTATATGTGTTGATATCCTATATGACATTATAACGTGTATGTGTTGATATCCTATATAACATATAACAGTATAGGTGTTGATATCCTATATGACATTATAACAGTATATGTGTTGATATCCTATATGACATTATAACAGTATATGTGTTGATATCCTATATAACATATAACAGTATATGTGTTAATATCCTATATGACATTATAACAGTATATGTGTTGATATCCTATATGACATTATAAGGTATATGTGTTGATATCCTATATAACATATAACAGTATAGGTGTTGATATCCTATATGACATTATAACAGTATATGTGTTGATATCCTATATGACATTATAACGTGTATGTGTTGATATCCTATATAACATATAACAGTATAGGTGTTGATATCCTATATGACATCATAACAGTATATCTGTTGATATCCTATATAACATATAACAGTATAGGTGTTGATATCCTATATGACATAAAACAGTATATGGTTGATATCCTATATGACATTATAACGTGTATGTGTTGATATCCAAAGCATGTGAATACAAATTGGCAAGTTGAAATGAACATATGATGTATCAGTCCATCAAGATTATGATAGAAATGGTCCAGTCTTAAAGACAGTAAGTTTATCAGGAAAAACTGTAGAAATGACTGAAAAATAATATAATTTTTAAAATGGCTAAAATACATCCCACTATCATTAATAAATCAAATCCGAATGGCTTAGTATGTTAAATCCACCAAAATGTGTCAAAATTAATATTGATATGGGATGGTTAACTTGAAACGAAATCCCCATTCTAAAAATAGACAGCACTTAAATACTGCTTGACGACATTTACATCGTCATTTGGACTCTTTCAGATTGAAATCAAAATGAAGTCATGTGACTCATTTAATATGTCACATGTTGCAATTTTTAAGTTGGAAATCAATTTAAGTCTAATTTTGGCCCTAGCCAAAGTTAGGAAATTCCTTTTCAATATATTATTTTGACATGTTTAAATAAACATCCTTTTGGCAATACGGGATCAGTGAGTATCATACGCATGATATATTGGGCAAAAAATCATTTTAGCCTTTTTTAAAATTTGAATTATCCTGAAAAATTCCCTTAAAAGCCGCTTCCTCTGCTACGCTAGATGTTTAAGCGGGAAGGAGGTGTAGTCAGTGGGATGTTTGCCACTCATGCTAGAGGTTGGGGGTTGGATCCAAGGTTCAGTTCGAAGACCTTTCATACCCTAGTTCCCCTAGGAACTGTAGAACAATTTGCAAAAATTGTGGACTTACTTTGCAATTGAGCTCAGGTCATTATAAATTAATTGCTAGATTATCATCCAAATTTTTCTTAAAAACGGGGAGAGTGGGAAGATAATTTTTTATTTTTAAAATTTTGGATGTTTTTTATTTTTTTTTATGAAAATAAAAAGGGTTGGGGCACCTTAAAAAATCCGGGGTGGGCGGGGATGATAATCTAGCAATTAATCTATTATGGCCTAAATTAAACTAGCATAATTCAAATGTTTTGGAAAATAATTACATAAGAACAGCTAATGAAAGACCCAATTTAAAGGCATATAAGTTTAAATGACCTAATGCGGGCTGTCAATCAAACAAGCTGTTAATCCAATCATCGATCAATACTGTTTCCTGCACAGCTATTTTCCTTAGACAAGCTGACGATGAAGATAAACACTACATTGTATTTACTTGGACAAACAATGCCACGTGGCCAGTAGGCGGAGTCATTTTCAGGTTAATTATGGAAACAGTTTGGATGTATGTTTGTTTGAAGACTGTAAAATCTGTAAATTAATGGTCATAATGCTCATCATTGTGTGTTCATTTTTATAAGAAAGAATGTAATAAGTTCATTTCTGATTTTCATTCATCGACAGACTTGAGGAAAAATAAGACATTTTATAGTTATTACAACTGCTGATGAAGATAAGAAAATGTTAAGCTATGTAGAAACATTTCCACTGCAGTTGTTAATGAATATTAGATGCATTTATAAACTCAATAAAACTTCACACTGAATAATTTTGGCAATTAATTCAAGCAGGAAACTCAGTGAACATTTTGCATCTATAAAAAATATGTGCACTTACTTAATCTAGTTAAAAAATGCTGATGCCAGTTTTTTGTTTGCTGCATTGTGGAGTTTTGAAAGTAATCACTTTTTGTCCATTGTTTAAATGTTTCTGACTTTTAGCCTTTCTTTTTGTACTCGCCCCAGATCAATTGAAACAATTCTCAGCCATGGATTTGTGCAGAGAACTACTTACAAAATGCATAATATATGTACATCCATCAGTACAACAGTTGTTGTTGTTGTTGTTGTATGGTGTTTGGTGTTTATCTGAACTGAAGCCAACTTACACAAAGTGTGTATCTCGATAAAATCTGAGCCAAGTTCGATAACCAGCCAATTCTTACCATTATCTTTAGAGTTATGGCCCTTTAATTAGTCAAAAATGCTAAAATTGATTGTTTCCGCAACCAAACTTATACAATTTTTCTAGCAGTAAAGTAAATATAATCTTTTTCTTTTGTTATTTTGATGAATATACTAAAAAAGTTTGGATTGTTGTATTGATATATATTAAACTGAAACTCCATTAACATGCATATTTTTATCTTGAAAATGGTTTGCAGTGCCCTTGCTCAGTTGATAGCCATGAAGCAAAATATATTATAAAAATTACAAATGATTTATTAGAGAAATGTACAGGTCTGTTTAAAATTTTTACAACATAGCTGAATTTCTCATAATGTTTGATGCATTTTGTAATATATTTGTAGAATCAAAACATCATGTTTAAGAAATTGTTGCTATCAGTTAAGCATGTGTGACTTACCTCCTATCAGTGGGCACTGGAAACAATACCACCAATTTAGCCTCAATGCAAAATGTGAAAATATTGATGTATTATTTTATGAATATGCATGTTTGTTTCCGGGTATAATCACATCACATCTTTCATAATGTGAATTACGGAAGTAATATTTTAGCCAAACAACCAGTGAATAGCACAGAAACAAGAGAAAAACTTTATTTCATGCTTTTTTAACAAAACTATTACATCAGTGTTTTACAAATAAAAAACAAAATTTAAATTGTATGCTTTTTTATTTTCTGCTTCACTGTACATCAAATTCTGGTATGAAATAGAGTTATAGTTACAGAATAGCTTTAATGTTTGAAAAACATGGTTTTCTGGGAATTTCCACGTCTCTTGTTAAAGTCTTTGGTATGACCTAGTCAGGGATCGAACCCACAACCTTCTGCTTGTGAGGCGGACGCTCTACCACAAGACCACACTGCAGTCTCAGTACAACAGAGTTACGGGGATATGTGGCTGATTTTTTGTAATCAATTTTATAAGTAATACTGCTATTGTTTTATCCCTTCTCTTATCCACCCACACATTACATGCTGTGAAATATACCTAGAAACAGAGCAATAAAAAATGATGGTATATCGCAAACCAGGTTTTATAATAATATGTTTCCCCGGAGTCATTAGTCAAGTCCTTGGAAATACAGCAGCATGGCAGATGTTTGATTGTACAGCCTATCATTACTCCCTGTATGCCATTTTTTAGATTCATGTTCCAGTTGTGAATGTTTATAATAACACTTTGACCTTTAACTGAATAACTGTTGTTTCATGTTCCAGTATTAACTACATCACAGAAGACCGCAGTAACAATATATAAAGTCAAATTCGTATTACCAGTCACTTATTTCAGATAGTCATAATATTTTACTGCTTTTATGGTTTCAACATTATTTGTATTAAGCAGTGGCCTGTGTTCATCAGTCATATTTCTATTTTCCATAATGGTGGCAGAAATCACCTGCCTTCAACAGTCATATTTCTGTTTTCAAAAATGGTAGATGAAATCACCTGCCTTCAACAGTCATATTTCTGTTTTCCAAATTGATGGCAGAAATCACTTGCCTTCAACAGTCATATTTCTGTATTCCAAAATGATAGCAGAAATCACCTGCCTTCAACAGTCTTATTTCTGTTTTCCAAATTGATGGCCGAAATCACCTGCCTTCAACAGTCATATTTCTGTATTCAAAAATGGTAGCAGAAATCACCTGCCTTCAACGGTCTTATTTCTGTTTTCCAAATTGATGGCAGAAATCACCTGCCTTCAACAGTCATATTTCTGTTTTCCAAAATGGTAGCAGAAATCACCTGCCTTCAAGTCATATTTCTGTTTTCCAAATTGATGGCAGAAATCACTTGCCTTCAACAGTCATATTTCTGTTTTCCAAATTGATGGCAGAAATCACCTGCCTTCAACAGTCATATTTCTGTTTTCCATAATGGTGGCAGAAGTCACCTTCTTTCAACAGTCATATTTCTGTTTTCCATAATGGTGGCAGAAGTCACCTGCCTTCAACAGTCATATTTCTGTTTTCCATGTTAATGGTTTTAATAGTAACCTGTCCTTAGCAGTCATATTTCAATTTCAACAGTCATCTGTCCTTAGCAGTCATATTTCTATTTCAACAGTCATCATTCTGTCCTCAGCAGTCATATTTCTATTTCAGCAGTCATCTGTCCTCAGCAGTCATATTTCTATTTCAACAGTCATCTGTTCTCAGCAGTCATTTTTCTGTAATTCTTGATGATGATCTCAGTGTTTAATTAAGCAGTCATTTCTAGAGTACAACTTTTGACTGCAAGTTACAAAAACTGAATTATTTTACTTCGGGTTAAAATCGTTAAACTTCATTTATTTCTCCAGAACTAACCATTTACAGACAATAGTTTTTCTGACTGCAAGTTTTCAGTGAAAAGATTTACGAACAATATTTTAAATATTATAACTGTAGCCTTGAACGAGGAATTATCACTCTGTTAATACTGAAAACGGGTAATTATCAGCTTTTGATGATATTGCCTCCAAAGCAACCAAACGTTCCCCTTAGCAACACATTTCCCCACTTCACCAGTACAAGTACCTTTAGCAGAAACTATACCACTTGAGGCAGCATCATGTATATTAAGTATACATTGTAGAGGGTAAACAATGAACAATCTTGACTTTTCTTCCATATCTTCTCCATGAACTTATGATAAACAACCTGTTGAGAGAAGATTTGTGCAACAATCAGGTTTTCAGTCTTTGGTTGGAATTTCGAAATTTTTGGATTTTGGATTTATTTAATATTTATAGTGAGATGGTTGGTGTAGGGATTAGAATGAGCTTGTATTGAACAGCTATTGGAACATTGTGAAAGTTAAATTTTCGAGTATAACATTTGAAAAATAAATATTGAAGCATTAAAAAGCGGATGTTGTAAGTTTTTGTTGTTTGGATACACGTGTAATTATAAAGTATAGACAGATGTGAATGATATTTGTTATGGAAATTAAGGTTTGGGATTTGTGGGAATTTGTAAGTAATAGAATGAAATAAATTGCAAAAAAAGGAAACAGAGTTAAAATAAAATTATACTAGTATACTAGATAATAACGAAGATTTGAAACTAGATTCTATACAAAAAGTTACAAAAGTTCGGAAATTGTTTGAGTCTTGATGGAAATGTCATTCCACTTTTGTATTGGCATTAACATGCAGTGTGTGATGCATGTCATGATGCATGTTGAGGCAGATTGTTACATGCATTTCCATGTTGTGTTTGTATCCAGCATGGTTCCAATGTGTCGGTTAGCGATAATAATGAGACACTTCGTAGTGTGGGAGAATATTTTATACACGTGGAGGAATTTATAAATCATAGAAAATATGTATATATAGTGTACATAGTTTTCATTCTTTTCGTACTACGTAGAATTAGAATTTGTCGAGATTGGCCAGTATATTTGCAGATTCTAATAAATTGTAGTTGACCCCAACCCCAAAATAAAAATTAAATGTTTAGAATTATGGTACATAAATTGTGTGGTATAACTTGTTACTGACCAGTATAATAATTAACCACTGGAGGTTGTTGAATTTGCTCAGTATTTGTTATGGTACATTGTGTATAATAGGGTCCCCTGAAATAAGAAGTAAAGAAGGTAGAATTTTGGTTGGTATGTGTCATGGTACAATTTGTATATAAGAAATAAAGATGGTAGAATTTTGGTTGGTATGTGTCGTGGTACAATTTGCATATATGAAATAAAGATGGTAAAATTTTGGTTGGTATGTGTCGTGGAAAATTTATATATATGAAATAAAGATGGTAAAATTTTAGTTGGTATGTGTGGTGGAAAATTTGTATATATGAAATAAAGATGGTAGAATTTTGGTTGGTATGTGTCGTGGTACAATTTGTATATAAGAAATAAAGATGGTAGAATTTTAGTTGATATGTGTCGTAGTACAATTTGTATATAAGAAATAAAGATGGTAGAATTTTGGTTGGCAAATGCTATGGTACAATTTGTATATGACCCCCTGAAATAAGAAGTTAAGATGGTAGAATTTTGGTTGGTATATATTGTAGGATTTGTATTTTGGCCCTCTGAAATAAGAATTAAAGGTAGTGGAATTTGGTCGGTATATTTAGTTTGTTGTTTATTTATGATATTATATTGATGTTGATGTTATTTCAGTAAGTATTGTTTATTCATTATTGCATGCCAATTAATTATTTTCAGCAAGTTAGTTGTGTGATATCATGGTGCTAAGGCTACATACATACACAAAATTCCAGATGTGGAAATGTTTGTTTACATGTACCAAAGTAGCATGCAGAGAGGGGTGGTCCATACAAGGTCCACCAATGTTTGTTGGAGCCATCTCTGGTTTTACACATGCTGTGTTTGATTTCATTGCACCAAGATACCCCTGGATATCTGTTTGATTGATATCATTTGATATTAGAATATCAGATCTGACTGATGAATTTGATCATCAGTGTTACCGTTAATGTTGTTGTTGTTTTAATTAATTATCAATTAACTGCTAGTTTCATAACACTTATAGTTTTCATTAGCAGAAGGAACATTATGATCTTAAGTGAGTGGTTTTCTGATAAACACCAATAAAGTTATCTTCCCCATCATCTTAAAATCACATCACTTTGGCACATCAATTATCATTGTTACCATCTCTATCATTGCCATTTCCATAATTCCATCATTGCCATCTCCATTATTCCATCATTGCCATCTCCATAATTCAATCATTGCTTTCATCATTGCCATCTCCGTAATTCCATCATTGCCATTTCCATAATTCCATCATTGCCATCTCCATAATTCCATCATTGCCATCTCCATAATTCCATCATTTCCATCTCCATAACTCCATCATTGCTTTCATCATTGCCATCTCCATAATTCCATCATTGCCATCTCCATAATTCCATCATTTCCATCTCCATAATTCCATCGTTGCCATCTCCATAATTACATCAATACCTTCTCCATAATTGCATCTTTACCTGCTCCATAATTCCATCATTACCTGCTCCATAATTTCATCATTGCCATCTCCATAATTCCATCATTACCTGCTCCATAATTCCATCATTACCTGCTCCATAATTTCATCATTACCATCTCCATAATTCCATCATTTCCATCTCCATAATTCCATCATTGCCATCTCCATAGTTACATCAATACCATCTCCATAATTCCATCATTGTCATCTCTGTAATTTCATCATTACCTGCTCCATAATTCCATCATAACCTGCTCCATAATTCCATCATTAACAGTTCTCCATAATACCACCATTGCTGTTTCCATAATTCCATCATTGCCATCTCCATAATTTCATCATTACCTGCTCCATAATTCCATCATTACCTGCTCCATTATACCCTCATTGCTGTCTCCATAATTCCATCATTGCCATCTCTGTCATTCAGTCATCCCCATCTTCATCATTCCATCATTACTATCTCTATCATTATCATCTCCATCATTGCCATCTCTAGCATTTCATTATTACCATCTCCATCATTGCCATCTCCATCATTGCCATTTTACCTAAGATTTGGTGAAGAACTGACCGAAACTGATGGAAATGACTAATGAACTTGCAAAAACAATACATATTAACGGTATATAACTTGAATTCAAGAACAAAAAAAACAACACCATCTTACACACAAGCACACTTGAGGCATAAATGACACTAGTACAACAACATCTTCATTGATCTTGGCAGTATTTGTCATATCCCCAGCCAGTTACATTATTTAGTTGTTGTTATCTGACAGCTCAGGTAGGTATCTGACAATTGTTCCTACATGATCTTGTGCGCTACTGCCAACACTCTCTTTGTACTTGGTTTTTGAATTCTTGAAATCTGTCCAGAAGCATAAAATCGTGGATTATATTAATTTTGAAAGAAGGTATATAATGAACGGCTCATCTTGATGCTTTTGAGAGTAAATGAACTGTATGTTCTGGTTTAAAAATTGAATTATGGCTGCAAATTAGTTAATTTTCCGGGGTTGTGTGTAGTTGACTTTTCCCCTGAAATTCTCTAACTCTCATCAATGGATTATTCCAACTTAATGTCTATTAATGTTGGGGTTTTTTTTCAGCGTCAATTGGTCAAACAGGCATTTCTGCTTTTCTTATATTCATTGATGAATTAAGAAGTGGAAATAAGAACACTCAAGCACAAATTTCGAAGAGAAAGAACAATATGGCCCATTAGAGCAATAAGGTACCAAATGTATATGAAATTAGAAGGCACTTGGTACTTTTTTGCACCAATGGTGCAAATGGTTTCTTTATATGCACAAGTTGGGTAGTTTATTATGATTTTTTTTTTGAATAAAAAGGTTGACACATTAGTCAGGGTTAATTTCCTGTTAGTAGTTATTGTTTCATATATCCTGCCATCTATGAAAAAAAAATGTTTGATTATGCATGATTTTATAATTCATAACATGGACAAAAAATTATTTAAACAAGAGGGTTGTAATTATTATAGCTTAGAAATTGAACTTCCCTAACAAATTGATAACAAATTCACTTGTCTCTCAACGCTAAGGTTGTGGGTTTGAGCCCAGTTCGGCCAAAAATATGGCAATTAAATGTATTTCTCGATGTGACAAACAAACAAACAAATAATGATTACAACAGTGTATTGAAAACATGAAATATCATTTTTTAGAAAGCAGCTATACTGAGTGTAAAAAACTGTCTAATTGATTGTCAATTGGTTCATTGATTTCAAGGGCAAAGATTGAGAGAATAAGAATGTAATTTTCAAACTTGGTTTTTCAACAAATCTAAGGGGAGGCTACCATTGTTTTTCATAGTTATTTTTTAATGTAAAGAAGATGAGATTAGTTATTTACAAATGGTATTATTGTGTCTGTGTCTCCTGTTGAGATATAAATGCAGGAAATAACACATTTTAAAATATTGTAACATATATGTAACCTTAGTTGATCCCGGATTTCAACAGTGGACTTCCTGTTACTCTGAGGATACACCGACAATATCATTTCAATCTAGACAGTCTGCACTTATTAAGTTAGCATCTTCAACCAGATGTCTTGTCAACAAAACACTAAAACTGATAATTTGTCAACAAGATATTACAGCTTATAAAATAACTTCAGTCGAAGAAATGTAGTAGTCAGATAACCAGTCCACAAAATCATGTAATAGATGGTCAACTAAATGCTGTAGTTGAGATTGAGAAACTTAGTAACACTGTAAGCAGATAAACAGTAAACAAGTAGGTTTCATGTAGTCAACAAAACATTGTAGAAGGATAACCAGTCGACAGTTCACTGCTGTAAGATAGCTATAGTCAACAAAAACGTTGTTAACAAAATGCTCAATAACTAGTCAAAAAACACTAAGTAAGATGACTATAGTCATAAAAATATTTTAGTCAAGATAACCAGTCAACTGCTTGTTGATAACCAGTCATTAAAATATTTTAGTTAGATAACCTGAGTCAGCTTAAGGCTGATAATTAATCAATAAATTGTTGTAGTCATATAACCAGTCCGCAAAATGTTGATAACCAGTCAATAAAATCTTTTTAGTCAGATAACCAGTCAGCAAAATTTTGATTATCAATCAATAAAATCTCTTTAGTCAAATAACCAGTCAGCAAAATGTTGTATTCAAATAACGAGCAAGATGGTATCGGAGTGAGATATTTACCAAATTGCAACAGTTTAATAAAAAGTCACCTAAATAATTATCAATAAAACACCTAAAGTTTTGTCACATAACAAGTCAGTACATAAATGAATATGTTTGTCTGGTATAAAATCAACCGTTAGTTTCTGTTGTTGTGAATTAGTAGTGTAAGTTCCGGTACACTAGCCAGGGTAGAAGTACATTAGGATACATCTTGTTTACCCACCAGTAGACGAGATATAATCAAGATAATTTCTTAAAACAATAATACTATTATGTTATCATAACTGCCCCTCCAGGAGTCTGCACTGCACTCGTCTTAGGGCTGTTACCACATAATGCATTCTGTGGTTGTACCACTTAAAGGTACATTAGCAGTTCATATCTTATAATCAACTGTGTTGACATTTGCTCAAAGTAACATGTAAAGGTATTTGTTGTGTGCTCAAACCATTACACTTGTTCTGTAATAAAACAGTATAACCCTTTACTTCATATAGACGTCTTTGGACACCTCCAATATTGAAAGCATTAATTCACCATGTATCAGCTATGGATGAATTATGTTTATATTAACTGACTGAGTGGAAAACAGTGCAGAAAGTGTTCAGATTGCTCGTCTCGAGCAATCTGAACTCTTCCTGCACTGTTTTCAAAGGCCTTCTGTGATTGGTGTGGGAAAACGCATATATATGGAGTAAAGGGATAATCGAGGATGGACCATTCTCCTTAATCATCAGAAATAAAGTACTTTGGTAATTTATTTTCTCTATTGAAATAGCAGGAAATATGCTATTTGCTTTTTGCTTGAATATTTAGCATCATTTCTATGCCATCGAGGGCTAATAGATGATCAGTGAATGTAACGGATCTGGGCAGGTTAACCAGTGAACAACTAAAACACCCATCCTCACACTTAGCGGTGAGAGACAAGTATATAACAATGAGACGTACTACGTCATCTTTAGTTCGGCTAATTAAGAAAATGGTGGTAGCAACGAAATGGCACCCAGTAAGTCTGTCGGTGGTTAAGATAGTGACTGTAAGAAGGCCATCAGCTGATTAAGGAGCGGAAAGCACATTGTTGTTTTTTTGAACTTATGGTTAGGGAAGCATATCTCTATTACATGTAATCCTCAATATCATCCGGCAAATGTCAATTAAGTATCATTAAATAGTGTCTCATAATGGGTCCCAATTTGTCTGATCTGTTCTGCCTTGTTACCCATAGCATTTGTCTAACATAAGCAATTGGTCTGGATGCAGGTTATCAAACAATGAAATTTAGTTAAATATGCACTGAAGGCCCTTCAGGTTTTGTTTTTAAATTAAAGAAAAAATCAAATTCATAGAAAATTGGTCTAGACTACATGACCCTGGGTACAGTTTCAGGAAATCATGTAATAGGTTGGAATGGCGTGGGGGGGGAGTGGGGGGACAAAAACATTACCTCATGCTTATCATGAAATGAGTGAAGTACTAATGAACAGCTGTGATTATTTTATTGTAGGCGTATTTTGCATTCTTTATGTGAATATGAATGGTGTTGTAAATGATTCTTGGTGTTTTTTTTTCGTTTTGAGTTGTGTAAGTTGCCTAATCTGACATCGCATTATGTGTTATGTTGCACACTATCCTGCATAGTTAGTTACATATGATATCATGGATAAGAGTGTTTTTTGTAATTGTTCATAAAAAATATAATACAATTGGTAGTAGTGGAAATAAAACATAACCAATGCACATTGAAGAAAGAAAACGTCTGTACTAGGAAGTTGATCTCACTGGGTTACACATTTTGGGTCACTAAATGAACTTGCATATATATATATACTGTTTTACTTCGGCTCCGGCTCAGCCAGGCCCGATTAGCTCAGTCAGTTATGCGTCTGACTATCAATCAAGAGATTGTGAGTTTGAATCCCCGCCTTGCAACAGTCTCCATTTTGATTGATATATGACATTGTGTCTCATTATCATACATCTCTCACCGCTGATTCAAGTTGGAAAGTTATCAGTTACTTGCTGAGATGGAGTGTGCTCGAATACTGGTTAGGTTATCTGATCGTCTGTTAGCCCTGGATTGCATGAAAATGGCGCTAAATATTCAATCCATCAATCAACTACAGCTCCATGAGAGAGATCTTTCATAATCAGCCATACATCTATTGCATTTATCACAGAGTTTCTGGTAGTCAAGTGATCGTAGGTTCTGACTAAAAAGCCTTTCTCTTAGGGGGTCATGGGTCAAGTCCTGCTCATTTACTTACTAGTCAGTCGATCCTCTTCATGTAAGCAATGAAACTATATACCTAACATGTAATGTATTGAAAATGGTGGTTACTGTAATAATATAATACCTCATTCAATGTGCAATAATTATGTCCGCTTAAAGCAATGCTCCAGATAAACAGTATTTTAGGGGTTTTAAGCATTGACATTTCTGAATAACGACAGTAACTTGAAAAATGATAGTTCAAAATTGACAATTTCAGTCTTGATGTGTTGATTTTAAATTGAAATGTTATTCAATGGTCCATTTTTGTTGCTAAATTTTGGGGAAAAAGCATGGCATACAAATTCAACGACTAAAATACTGAGTTGATGAACTTTATTGGAGCACTTACTGTTAAGTATTATACTGCAGGGCAGTGTTGTTGTTGTTGTTTTTTATCTGATTCACATTTTTGCTAAGACTGATAACATATTACAAGTCTCTAGAGACGGTATAATGTAGGAATAGACGTTCCACACCTGTTTGTAATGATGTAGGTATATACCTGTGGGCACCTTTGTAGTTCTGTAAACATTGCCTATTTACTATCTCACTTATCTTTTTTTCTATCTGATAGCAATGTAGGCTATAGTAAGACGTTCTTTTTAGTAATTAGCCGGGTCATTAATTAACTTAATAATAATATTTGTGTATTGAGGATTATGTGTATAGTACAGGAACTAGACAGTGTTTGGCTGTATTATGACTAGCATATAATTGAGGCTATAATAAGTGATTTATAATTGGTTGAATAACTGTGTTCAGGATTTTGGATATTTGGTGTAACATAATTATATATATGAGATATGATGTGTTCATTCTGATTGGATGTCATACATATGTACATCTACATGTGACATTTTGATTGGATGTCATACATGTGTACGGCTGCATGTGACATTCTGATTAGATGTGACACTTGTGTAATGTTGTATGGTTGGATGTACAAGACATTTTGATTGGGCATTACATAAGTGGAAGTATGTAACTATGATACAATCTAATTGGATGTCACATTAGTGTAAATGTATGTATGGGACATTTTGATTGGACGTCACACCTTGGTGTACTAATGTATGAGACATTCTGATAGGACATCACACTAGTTTTCTTTTGTATGGGGCATTATGATATATACTGAGCAAATGTAGAAACGTCCCACGATATTCAAAGAAAGATTGCTGGAAATCTATAAGGTTGGTGGTTCTAACACCTATACAGAAAATGAAGTTTATTCATTTGTGAACCGGCATATCAGTTGACCGTGTGCATTTGGTGTCAACTTTCCACTGGTGTATTAACAAATGACCAGTGTCCTGCATGTACTTTCACTGAATGTAATACATAAACATAGCCAATATATGTCGGATCTATAAGTTGGACATTTCTACTTTGCTCAGTATATAATAAATGGTACCTTTATTTCAATGATGTATTGCTCTAATATGAAGTAGCTTAGACAACAATTGTAGGTTTATGTTATATAACTATGTGGTTGGTAAAGAATGTTTGATATTTGAAATATTTCCTGTAAAGTCTTGATGGGTATAACACAGATTAAACAAGCTTCCTGTGATCTTGATTGCATTACAAGATCTGCAGAAACAAACAACAAACTGTCCAAGTAATATAGTATAATTATTATATGGTTTTGCAGTAGAGGGAAAAAATGTTTGAAAATATGCCACGAAGCAGACATCATATTTTACACCTCTGTAAAGATATTATTAGAGCTGTTGAGTGTTTATTTCAAAACTGGTGTTTCTGATTGAATTTTGCAAGGAGTTTACGTCAGTATGTTACTTACACCACAACATCAAATGAAAAAATTTTGGCACTGTTTTGAGAGTAATGTGCATTTTCCATGAAATATTTGTTCAGTTCGAGATGATCTGATTGATTATAGTTTTGATTTATTGAAATCGTTATTGACTTATTGTGCTTTGTTTCCTATCAGGAAGAAGGATGTAAATAGTGTTGAACTTGTCAATTTCGGAAGATAACAGTTTACGTCTGGCTTAGTTTCTGTTCGAGAGAAAGTCAATGAGTTTGTTGTACCAATCTTGTTGATGATGAAAATTCAGGATATCAACAAAAGTGCAGACAACAATTTGAAATTTAGCAGACGACAATGCTTTAGAGCTTAATGTCATTTTAATGTATTCATTACTCGTAAAAACTAATGCAAAATGTCTACTTACTGACTGAATGTTTTAGAATTAACAAACAAAGGACTTGACACTTGGAAATTAAATGTTGAATTAAAGTGCAAAACCTGAAATACAAAAGAAAAGTAAACAATTGCATAAAAATGAAAACAAAACATTACAAAGTGAAGTCGTCATTAAACAACTTGGACATAAACACAGCGGTGCGACCTAAATGAAGCAAATGACAGAGAATCTGTTACATTTCTTACACACTCTCTTGTATTCAAGATGGCAGCTTGGTACTGTTACAAACCATAATTTCACATTCAAAATGGAGGCATTCCCAAGACTGGTTCAGAAAATAATAATGGAAAATAACTTCTCGAGTCAGCATCTTTTGGAAGGATTTTTATACATTGTTCTCTCAGTATTGACAATTACATATGGATTTATTTTTTACTTTCGGCAGAGACGAGAACACCATGTGCGTACTGGTTCATTGAAAGAGACATCCAGTCAACCATTCACAAGTCCACATCCAGGACGCAAGGTAACAAGCTTAATCACTACCTTACTTATTTTGTAATAATGCATGTCAACAGTAGCCATCTTCAGTTCATTTACCTCCCACTGCTGAGGCCACGGGTTCAAAACATTTTGTGAGAAAGTTTCCCAGTTACTTTTGGAATGAACTTGATCCTACTTGGATTCACTCTGAGGTCTTCAAGGCTAACATCAATTCAACTGGAAAATGTAGATACATGTATAAACTGTCATGAGATTTAAAAGGTGATTATCAAAGAAATAAGAAAAGAAGCACTCACTGAGATTGATGAAACAGTTTGGGTGGAAACAAAATGGATGGCAACTTTGTCATGCATAGATGGATTTTTATAAATACTTGTTATAAATGATCAACATAACATGATGACGTGTTGCACTTAATACACAAGCTCCCACTTCAAAGGTCAAGGTCACAATTTAACTTTGTTTGACAACACTTTCAGTCATTTTAACATTTCTTGTCCGATCTGTCATCTATGGATAAATTTTAAAAACACTTGGCTCAGTTGATCAACATGACATAATTAAGTGTCGCATGTAAGACCCAGAACCTTTCCTCAAAGATCAAGGTCACACTTTCAATTTGTTTGATATTGTGTGTCTGGTCTGTGACTTTGCCTTTAACTTGGCTTAATTTATCAAGATGACATGACGACGTGTCATAAGTAAGACCTAGACCCATACCTCAAAGGTCAAGGTCACACTTTTAGTATGTATGACAACACTTTGAATCTGTTTGAGATTTCAAGTCCACCTTTAACTTTATCATACATGGATTGATTTCAAAATACTTGGCTCAATTTATCAACAATGATCTTGCTTTTGTCTTACATTTAGGGATTTTAAAATAGGTTAACACAAGTGATCAGCATGTCATGATGATGTTTCAGCAGCATTTAACTGTTGAAATACCCAGACCATTACATCAGATGTCAAGGTCAAGGTTACACAAAGGTCAAGGTCATGTTTTAATGTAAAAAACATCATGTCTAGTCTGATGCATCAGTCGATGTCTCTTTATATTCATGGATACTTTGCTACCTATTATAACATAATTATATTGCTATTTTTCAATGACCATTTGGGGGGCATGTGACATTTCTTGAATTGGTACTCAAATACTCTGTTCTCCTTCATGCAGCATCGCTACAGTCGTCAAGACTCTGGTTCCTCTCACAGCAGTTCTGGTCACCATGACAGTTTCAAGGAACATCGTATCAGCAGTGAGCGCATCAGTGTTGACCAGATTATGCGGCGGGGATCTCACTCGGGGTCACATTCGTCGCAGTCTACAGCTCCTGGATATTCATCGAGTCCGTCATTTCAGTCGGGACTTGCAAGGCGTGAATCATTCGAAATGTCTCCACGGGGGGCGGGGATGGATTCTCCAAGGCTACAGCGGACGCATTCTGCTGTCCACAGAAGTGAAAGTACACACAGTGGTGGACTCCCCGCTAGATCGGGTAGTTATAGATACGTAGATGTGAGAATAAGGGATGAGTCGCCTGTATACTCTAGGGATGACTCGTATTTATATCAAGGTAACGGACAGAATTATCCCCGCGGTGCTTATCAGAGGGGTAGCGGAAGTGATAAAGAATATATGTACGCAAGTAGGTCAGAAACTTATACGCCACCACATAGACTTGAATCTTTTACTCCCTCGCCTTTACATTCGCGCGAAGGATCATTTCACGACTCCATTCATTCTCGTGAAGGATCATTTCACGATCATCATGAACGTTTATACAGCCCCGCTTCAGTACAATCATCACAGTCATCTGGGTACCAGAGGCCCCAGGGACACGATAATTTATACAGCCCTGTGCTTAACATGTCTAAACAGGAGCAGGACAGAAGTTCACAGTTCAGTCCAATATCCAGTACCCCTCCGGCCCCTGTGAAGGACGTGCAGACGGAACGGGGGTATAGTCCAGTAATTACAGCGGGACCAAGGGATGAGTGTTTGGCATTCAGCCAAGATATTTTAAGTCAACAGCAGGGTGGGCATACTAGCCCTGCGCCCAGTAAACCAAAGTTACGGTTTCCAAGAACTAATCCCACTTATGTGGGCGTGAATAGACGCGACGGTAACACAGCCTATAAAAAAATAAATGTTGAACAGCCTTTATTAGAATCTGGTGCTTCTGATCCAAACATTGCAAACTCTGCTGCGATGCAGACCTCACAAATTCATCCGGAGTATTTTGACACAAGTTATTATCGCCATGAGCGATCGGATAGTGACGGGTCATATTCTTCATCGTCGCGGCCGCCCCGCCATGAACGCAATGGCAGTCCAGCCTCGTCCTTACGCAATCGTGATTTGTCTGACTCGCAATCTTCCCAAGGTTCCATCCGCAATATGTCGGACGTTCAGTCAGAGGGATCGCTGCGAAACATGCAGGATAGTGCCGTGTCTTTCCAGGACTCCATCTCATCTAGAGGTTCAAACAGAAGTTTTTCATTGGATAAAAATTCATTAGAACGCACAAACAATCAGTTCACCCAGGCAAATAGCCAATATTCACAAAAAACTGCAATAGTCACGGAGGACGACGATGATTCAGAACCTGAATATGCAAATTTGCCCACAATTCCTCCTCCACCATTGAAGATTGAGGAAATGACAGAAACAAAAGTGCCAGAATTGTCACGTATCCCAGAATTTAACCTAAATGATATTGTGGAAAATAATCTTAAAAATGTGTTAAAAGAGAGAAACTCTAACATAGAAAATAAGGAATACCATGATGACGTGAGAAATGGTGATAATTTTGATGTGACTTTAGAATTGAAAAGGGGGTTAAATGGAACAGCAGAGGAGGAGGAAGAGGAGGAGGGCATGATTGACTTGATGCAGAGTTCGCAGTTCTCTGAAGGTAGGTTGAGTCATGTGAACCATATTTTGTTGGCTAAAAATTTAATTATGTTTCCTTTAATTCTTATTCAACGTCCCTTGGGGCCTTTCAATTTTCACAGATTGAGGAATCGTTAGATTGGGATCCCCCAGTGGGTGTGGTGGGGAATTAAATATTAGAGACGAAAACATTTTTTTTTTTAACATTGGAAAACAAAAAAGTATGCTATTAATTGATAAGATAAAACTTTTTATTATGTTGATAAACTTACATTTTTAATTGATTCAGCTGACTTGGACCGGACAGATTGGCAAGTTTTGATTTTGTTGGAAAAAAACAACATCATATTAACAATCATGTTTTTGAAATCCAGTTCTTTAAAGTGTTATGCAAATCAGCTATAACTTTGCATGTGTGACTTACTTGATTGTTAGTTATTGGCTTCCCTTCATAAGTTATTTTGTAAGTTGTTCTTGTAAACTATTTTTATACAGACTTAATCTGTCAAATGTTTCCTGAATATAAGTTGATTTATACTACATAATAAGCATTTTAAATGACAAATAAATCTGTATAGGAGGTGATTATGTTAAATGATGGTCTCATTTCTAGATCAAGGTTATGATGACGATGACCTGGAAGATACGGAGAATGCCAACATGTTCTCCGCGCTTCCACAGTTTCACGTTGGCATGCCAGCGAACCTGGCACTCGAGACGCAGCATGCATCATTGAAACGCAAGAAGCACGAGAAAGGAGATCTTCAGTCAGGGAGTCCCAACATGGAGAAATCCCACTCACTTCAAGTTGACCTGTCTCATCGACCTTTGTCTATGGTAGTCCCGAGTCAATCTGATGCTAACATGTCTGTCTCAACGAGCATTGGCTCCCTTAGTCGGCAGGTAAGGTCATAGGTGTACAAATTTGTTTTCCTTTGTACTGCTTATGAAAAACTTCCTTGTTAATAACATTTGCCATGGGCATTAAAATGGTAAATTGCAAAAATTTATGAGATAATAAAATGTAAGCGATGATTTTTTTCACTAAAGATGACATTTTCATGATTTACAAAGAAAAGTTTTCATGTTGAGCAATTGTGGGAGAAGAAAGAAAATGTTAATTGCTTTGGTATTACAATGCTTTGTTTGTATTGGGTTTGCTGCCTCTTTTTTTTCAACAAAATTTCAGTTATTCAATGATGATCAGTGCATGCTCTATTCTAGAATCGACCAGGAGGTTAACTAGTGCTTCAATTTCATGACCCCTAGATTTTACATCTTAATTTAAGACAGTTTCATTTTACTATTCAATTTGTCAGAAAATTCAGGGAAGAAACTAATTTTTATTTTTGTCATGGCAGGGCCGAGCGGGGACATGTCCCCCTATAGGGTCTGCCAAAAACCTGTCGTCCAAACAGAAGCTTCCTTCAGACAGTGATATTGAGAACTACGCACAGCAGCACCTGAACAAACACAAGAAGGGCTTGTTTGGCAAAAATGTGCCCTTAACCAATATGCTGAAATGGTCAAAGGTAATGTATGAAACTTGGTACACTGTGGTTGGGTTATAAAGTGAAACCTGTTGTAATATGTTTTTATCAATTGCTCCAGTTTCAGTTCTAAGAATTACCATTTCAACCAGATTTATTAGTTAATTTTTTGCTTCGATTGTGAAACAAGTTCTTACAACTTAGACAAATCACACTTTAAGTCTTCCTGGGTGGAACCAGTACTGAGCATATGTGGAAAAAATGTCTTGCTCAAGGACACCACACATAGCCGTGGTGGATGATCAAACCCACGACCTCCGATCATGGGTTCGGTGCTGTACCACTGGACCACGCGCTCCACCTTTAGAACCAGATTTATTAAAATATGTGTTATGAAATTGCATAGCAATGGTTTTATGAGGTACGACCGCCGAACAGGTGTTCTGTCAGTTGAACCTGAATAATACATACTGCCAAGGTAATATCTACTTATGGTTATATCTGTTATGTGTTTTAATTAATTGAAGTGGCATGAGCTGCTCAATGGTAGAGCATTGGACCCAGGATTGGAGGGTTGTGGGTACGATCCTCTGCCACAGCTTTCTGTGGTGTCCGTGAGAAAGATACTTTATCCGCACATGCTTAGTATTGGTTCTACTCAAGAAGGCCTCGTGTGTGAGTTTTAATAACATGTTTCACAATCGAAATAAATTAAATAATCAATTCAAACAGAGAAACTAAGATAATATTAACCAGTTTGTCACTCATTCACACAAATGTTTGTAATGTATTGGATTTGTCATAAAATGTTTTTTAGCCTAGTTTAAATAATTGTAAAGTTGAATAAATGTCTCATTACCGGCTGTGTGTTTTGTGGCATTTACACACACTTTATAAAAATATAAAATTCTGATTTCTTGGACCCAAATAAATGCGTCGCTCTCTTGCAAAAAGGAGTGTCCCAAGAGGGTATTTATTCAGGGAGGCATGGTAGGTGTAACATTAAACTACAATTCATATTTGTGGAGAATGGTTGTGGTTCAATACATATTCATTCTTAAGTATTCTTCCACCAATAATACTGGATATAATGAATAATATTGATTTCCATGCATTTAAAATGACATTTAAACAGGTGTTTATTGTCTTATGTTCTATTCTGTTATTGTCATACAACCGTTGTAATTCAAGCATGCAATTTCACATGCTGTACATAGAGCATATACAAATTTATACTTAAATAATTAAATCTAAGAAAAGCAGCCAGGTGATCATGATTTTAGACTGGTTCCACTAAAACTGCATCTGGTTTCATTGATAATGTTTTTATAATAGATAATGACAAGTCAGAATTTAGTTCAGTTTTTAAGTATTTAAGTGAAATGTTATAAGTAAGTCTGTAATTTTTACTGTTTCAGGATCCCATCACAAAGCCAATGTTGAGGACGAATGACAAGAACGTAAAGAAGGAAGCTGTAGAAGTATTTAAATATATCCTTTGTTGCCCTTAATGTTAATTACAGTGGGGGTTCCATATTTATTATTTTGAAAGACTTTTAATGATTTTTTATTTTGTAACTGCCGAGATGGACAACAGATCAGATATCCAAATAATATAAAAGTTATCCATCAACGCTTTATTTAATCAGGCTAACTTGTAAACATGCTGAGTTTTTAGCTCAGTTGAGTTATTACTGAAGAATTCTTTCTGACGTAACTAAACAGACTGAAATTTTTCACAATGTTTCTTTGTTAAAAAACCTTTATATTTGTTTTTTGTCCCAATTGATTTTGTTGTATAACTCTAAGCTATTGCCATGACCCTGGCGTCGGCATCGGCATTGTCGGCGGCGTCGGCATCTGTAGACACCCAGATTAAACTTTTGTGTTTAAGTTTAGGATATCTATGCAACCACTTGTTTGATGTGAATGAAACTTCGCATGTGTATTCACCGTCATCAATGGAACACACACAGACAAGAACCATAACTCTGGATTGCATTTTGGCATAGTTATGGCCCTTTTTGGACTTAATTTTTCAGGTTAAAGTTTTTTATCAGGTAAGATAACTATGTAACCACTAATTGGATATCACTGCAACTTCGCATGTGTGTTCACCATCATTGATGGAACACACAGAGACAAGAGCCATAACTCGGGGTTGCATTTTGGCAAAGTTATGACCCTTTTGGACTTTATTTTTCATCTGTAGACACCCAGGTTAAACTTTTGCGTTAAGTTGCGTGTAAGTTTTGGTATTTGCCTCCAATCTCAGTCTTCGCATGGGTGGTGAGTTTTATCCCATCTTAGAGCTTTGTTGTCTTCTGAAAACTCTTGACCTGGCATTCCGTAAATTAATTTTTGGCTCCTGAACGTAAATAGCAATATTTCTGTTGGCCAACTGATACCAATATGTATTCACAAATAGCTTTACGGAGAAGACGTTTAAATGTTGATTTCTCCGGCTTCTTACAAACTATTTCCTTGACTGGTTCACTGATCCAGATGTACATGGGAGATCGTAAGACAAAACTGTCTCAGTCTAGTATTGCCCTGGAGATCACCGTGAAGGGATGGACAATGGGTCACGACCTCCGAGATGAGATATTTATACAAATATCTCGGCAGACAACAGAAAATAAAAAGGAGTAAGTGAATTTCCTTACAGGCCAAGTTTCACAGAAGTCTGTCTCGTATAATTGTCAATGAAATTGTAACAATTGACTAGTAGGTTTGTAATCGAATGATGTTAGAAAAAAATTGATAATCTCAATGTCCTACCTACTAATCTCTTGATAAAATAAGTAAACAAAACTAAAACCATAATAATGCAGATGAACATTAAAAATCATGATGACAAAGACGTTAAAAAATGTAAATAATACATTTTAAAAATGAAACAATGAAATGATAATCTGTTAATTCATATTGATTCAACCTTGGAGAACATGGTTTGTACTTAATCATATGGATTATAATAATGCAGCCAGACTTTTTTTTTTTGTTGGTTTACAGATTTTTTTCGCAAAAGAAATAATTGGACAAAAAAAACAATGAGTAAAGTCAGTAAATGGAGGAGTTTGATTTTATACAGATGGAATTATTATAGCGTACACATTTGGTTATTATTTAATGTTGTCATGTTGATTCTCATAGATATGATTTTATTGGGTACAATTTTGACTGGCTGCTGAAGATAGTTTGAATGTACATGTACCTAACAAAAAGACATTGTAAAATATATCCCTTGTTGAAAGGAGGCAGACAAAATGAACTTACTGCAGCAAATGGTTGTTAACAAAACTTGTTTTTTTACAGGGACAGCTTACAGCGAGGCTGGGAATTGTTGGCTATACTACTTAATTTCTTCCCTCCCACACACAAGTTTTATTCGTATCTGGAGGGATACATCTCGCGTCATATGGACCCCAAATATGACCTGGAAAATGTAAGTAGAGATGACAAATAACGTTTAAAATCTAATATACTGGTAAATTGATCATTATATATTCTGCCACAAAATTCAAAGCGAAAATTAAACAAAACAAAAACCTCAGGAACAAATGTATTTCATGTCATTACACACTTGGCAAATAAACGTTTTTATATCCTGGTTTGTGTACTAAGTTTGAGCAGGATTTTAGAAATGCTCTTTTAATCTTTTTATTATTCTGTAATTCTGTGGCTGCAGTTTACTGTCATATTTATATTTATTAAGATGATTTTGATTGCCACAATTAGTGTATTTTTATTGTAATGTTTAGTGCTTTTTAGTCATTTCTTTTTAAATATTTTGAAAGTACGAAATTATTATTACTTTATGAAATGTCTATCAGAGTTTGATATACACTTTCTGAAACTTTGTAGACTCATCTGAAACTTGGTTAACTGTGTTAACTTCTAAGCCAAGTTAAAGTTGAAAGTTATATATATAAAGGCTTGGATTGACCTCTGAACTATTTGTGTATTATTTGGACAAAATTTTAAAATGAAGCTGTGCTGAAGCATTGTGAACCAAGTATGAGCTATTTCTTACATTCATCCAAATTGGCGACCAATATTCAAATTTCAAAATAAGGTATTCAAAATGGCCACAACAGATAATGTCAAACTCTATTTAGATAGCTTACTGATCAGTTTACAAGCTTTAAGAACAAAGATTAATATTTCATGTATACACAATAGTTTTCTTGAGCTTGTAAAATGAGCAAGATTTGCAAATTTTTTTTTGTAATTTTTTTTACAATATTTTTCATACTTCATTGACCCATTCAGGGAAATCTTTTGTTGTTTATATCTATTGCCATTTCTTGATGTTATTTATTGTGATTTTCTATGATTTTATAACTATTTGTCAACAGTTTAGCCTCGCCAGATGGTGTAACATGCACGGGATACGTTACACGGACATTATAGATGACGAGCATTATAATCATGTAAGGGTACGAGTGTGGACTGGGGAATTGCTTGATATGAACTAACATCAAAAAGCTTCTTCCTAATTTGCTAGCACTTTTGAAATCTCACCTATAGTTTTGCCTTGTTTGTCTATATATCCCAAACAGAAGCAATATTTGTTGATGTTTTGAGCTTTAAAAATAAAATGGATGGTGGGTGTGGTCTTAATATGATTTGAATGGCCTTTTTCTTTGCTGCTATATGCACATTTAATTAGAACTAGATCAATATGCTACAAAAATTTGACTAAAAATCATTGCTCAGAAAATATTGACAGACATAGTAGGAATAATTTTGCAAGGCACGATTAGCCAAGTTGGTAGTGTGCACGACTATCAATCCGGGGGTTGTGAATTCCGATCCCTTGCCAGGAATAATCTCCGTGATGATTGATATACGACATTGTCATTCTTCTTTCACCGCTGATTCAAGTGGGAATGTTATTTGTTATTTTGGAGATGGGTGTGCTTAAGTACTGGTTAACTTTCCAGGATTCCAGGAGAGAGTGGTTTGGTTAACTGATTGTCTGTTAGTTCCTGATGGCGTAAAATTGATGCTAAATATTCAGAGAAAGAAAAGAATAATTTGAGAAATAATATCACATTCTTATGCTAGTCTATGGCAGATTCACATGCCTCTACTAACGATGTTTCGATGTCTAGAACAGTATTATTACATTTACATGTCAAATTAGGAGTTGTGCAGGTCTCATCTTTATAAACTTGCAGCATTTGAAAAAAAAAATCATATTATAATTATGTATATGAATATTAATTGAAGATTCTAATGACAGATCTGGCCTATATTCACTGATACACTTATTTCCTATTTACTTCTCCATTGATAATAATATCAACATATTGCATTTATTTGCCAGCATGCGCTATTTATTTTTGTTATCATTTTTACACAAAGTTTTTTCGTGCTCAGGCAAATGAGTATTTCTCCTGTTTGATCTGAAAATAAATACAATATGAACAGTCATGTGTGAAGTGAAGAGACTAGACGAGCATAAAAAACAATGTCATGTGACTTTCAAATTCCATAGTGACTAGGACAGTATATAGCACACTGTCATGTGACTTTCAAATTCCATGGTGCTTAGGAGAGTATATTTTTAGCACAATGTCATGTGACTTTCAAATTCCATGGTGACTAGGAGAGCATTAACACATGCGACTTACAATTCCATGGTGACTAGCAGATAGTCTATGCAGTCATGAGATATTAAATATGCATATTTAACTTACATGCTTTCTGATCTTTCTAAACGGATTGAAATATCTGAAGACAAGTATCTGCTGTAAAAAAAATAGAATAACATAGAAAAAAATGGAAAAATTGTTTTTGAATTTGTTTTACATGCTAAAATTACATATTCGAAAATTTAATTTAACTTTCTTCTATTAATTCATGTTCAAAGTATTAAATAACTTCCTTTTTTTTATTACGCCATGTTTGAAAGTTAAAATTATTCATTTCTTTAATGTACCATGCAAGATATTTTGTCAAGATATGATATCTGACATGACAATCTCTGACATGACGCATGATCCCAAACAGTTTATCTGTCAAGTTTGATGTTTTCTAGATATACAGGAATTGCGTGTATTGATAATACGGAAACTTGATCACTTCACACATGACGAGTCATTGTGTGTGAGTTCGATGACATTGTATAGTATGAACATTTAAGAGAGAATATTGGTATTTATATTCATTATAGTTTGTGTCAAAAGACTTAATATAAAAAAAGTGTTTATTTTTCAGTATTTTGGGAATTGGGCCAGGCACTGATGGATTGAAAGTATTTTGGACTCTTAACCTCAAAATTGGAGAAATAAATTGAACAATATATCAGCATCATTTCTTAAATTGGATAAACAAATGAGATTTAATATCAGTACAGATCTTATGAATGCAAATGTCATCTAAATGTGTGATTTTCTGTACAAAAAAATACAAGCTAGGGATCGAAACCGCAACCTCTGGTGTGAGCGATCAGCACTCTATACATTCACTTTCTTGTGCTTTACTTATGTAAAAAAAATTTTTATAATTTATTAATAAAGGATTTGTTCTGATGACGACACAAGTATAAATTCCACCATTCTCCCTTAAATTTTAATAAAGTTTCACTATCATAGTATTAGATTTTTATTTTAGTTTAATGTTTCATGATCCTAACTGGGAATAATATTAATGCTGTGTTTTGCATTTTCCAGGTTCTGTTATTTTCGCACATCAAAAGCACAATAAAAATAACATAATGAATAGGTCATACATATATATATATATATATATATATATATATATATATATATGGAGATAATTATTTGTAAATAACCAAGACATAAATGTACAGACCAGACTACGGCGATAGCGCCTAGCTACAATGCAAACCATAGATACAATATCAAGGCCTCTGTCAAACCAATATTTGGTGTCGACCATGACTTGTATACTATGGAATTACATGCAACACATCTGGACAGGGTGGACAAATTTACATACATGAACTGATAGCTTTAAATGAGTAGGATCCAGTTAAGGATACATGGCAACTCACATGTAAAGGGAGATAATTAAATTCACAACAACGGAATTTACGATTTTTGGGGTCTTTTCAGATGCTCATATTTATATATATATATATATATATTTTTTTTTTTTTAGGGGGAGGGGGTTATATTTAGATAAGCTCTAACAATATAACTAAATTATTGCCACCCCCACAAAAAAAATTAAGGAAAATACTGTCTTGTTTCACTAGATTATGTTGTAAACAATATACTATCATGTCTGAGATACTAGAAGTTTACCCTTATATTGTGTCAATTTTATCGTAATTGACCCCTTCACTTACACAAAACTTCTACTTTTTGTTATATCTTAATGCAATGCAATGTTATTTTCATGTTTTTTTTTTGTTACTTTCAACGCAAATTTATAACATTACTTGGACGACCTTTAATTCTTGATTATATTAACTATATATATTCTTAACTATAGTTGACATGCTGAGTTAAGCGGGGCAGTGGATAGTGTGCTGGCTGCCTGTGCCAGAGGTCGCAGGTTTGATCCCAGGCTCAACCAGATGGCCTCTCATAAATAACACCCGGTACTGGTTCTACCCAAAAAAACAACACTGTACTGGTTCTACCCAGAAAGCAAACACAACAACATTTCACAAAAGTTCTAAGCTTACTTTGCATTACTTAATTGACCCTAAAAGAAATTAGTTGTAGCCCAAATCAATGCCAAATTAACTGCCATTCACTGCGGCCAAGCCTGACACAATCTGATGCCATACTTGTAGTACTAAGGGTCAAGTGAATCAGGGTTAGTCATGGCTTTGTTATTTGATTTAATGTCCTGTTTGTTTAAAACGGTTAATCGCCAATGTCACTTGATCAGTCAGTGATTTGTTAAATACTCATTGACTTATATACAGAAGGTTAGGAAGCTTTCATCCTCCAGACTAAATGATAATATGATAGCATGAGAAGGATTATATATTTTGTATATGAAACATTAAAAGTTCACAGGAATTTAGTGTTGGAATACTCCAAGGTGATGTTGGAAAATGTATATCAGCGTGTAATGGAAAGTTATAGTTGCTGATTTATGGGCTCACGCAGAGAGATAACTCGTTCTTGCATACCAGATAAGGATATCTGCATTTTTACTGGTGTTAGATACTTCTGTCTTGCCCTAGGGTCTACATAAAATTCTAGCTCAATGACGTTAGAATCATTTATGATGTAACATAAGAAATATATTACGTAACTCATATAATTTAACATCTTAAAAGGACTGTTGTAAAAAAATATGATGAATTAAGTTAAAATAATTATTTGATATGTTCAAGGGTATGCAAGAAAAAGAATCATGGATTTTTCGATTCGGTTAGAAAATTTCATCCCTTGGGATAACTGTTTTTGCGAGAACTCGGCAAAACCAAAACAGTTATCTCTTGGGACAGAATTTTCTATCTGAATGTCAAACCCATGGAAGATTCTTATGTGCGAACATGATTTATAATCATCAAGGGAGGGGACTCTAGATATTCTTACTTTATGTTCGATGACTCTAGTTATCGTAATCTATGGTCATCTGTGTGACTTTTATTGTTATATACAGGTTATACCCAGTTGTTTCAGTTACTTTTCAGGGTTAGTGGTTTCTAGAATATTATTAAATCATCTTTATTTTCTCTGCAGAACTTCTTGTAACCTGTAACCATCTTTATTAACAATAACCCTACTAGCAGCATGACATTTTGGGCATTTGGGTTTTCTACACTAGTGCTATACTCCACGAACTTAAGGCGTGGTTTATCATATCTATATATTATATTTTTTAAGCAACCGCCTGGGTCAATATTAATTTTTCTGGTGCATAGCACATCATATTGCACAGCTGAAAAGTCCATAACTGTATAATATTTCATCTCCTGATCATCAAAAATTATATTCTCATGAGTGGCTTTTGTTGATCACTAGATGAAATATAATTCAATCTTACACCAAAACAAACAAATATCCACTATGTAATTATATTTTTCTACTTTATGTACTGATAATTTGTTTGTTTTTGTCGGCCATCTTTACATGGTTTGCATCACATGATTCTACATAGTAAGCCACCAAGTGAAAAGTCTGTATTTAGCCCTAGATTGGCAATACTATGTCCCGTTGAGTGTAAGCAATTGGCTCTGTGAAAAATGTAATAAATAATATGTGATAAACAAGACGGGCAATTGTTTGTAATCGTAAATCAATTAAAAGCGATGTTGTCTATAACCAGAAGTGGATATTACGTGGGTCTTGGTTTATTAGGTGTAATTGATGCACAAATTAACATGTTGTCATGGTTGGAAAAAATGTAAGGAGCTTGCAGAAACTTAACAATTTTTAGTTAAGAATTTTCAAAAAATTCATCAATTGTGTTATAACCTGATTTTTTCATGAATCTGGTTGAAAATATCAATTTTGGAGACGTAGAAAAAACATGTTATAACAAGTTTCGCGTTATATTGGACCAAGTTATATATCGAGACCACAGTGTATCTTTAATCATATTTATATAATATATACATAATAATTATAATTAATTATGATAATATTTTGTAATATTTCAGGTGCCTATCCATCACTTTGCTGAACACTGTCAGCGTAGACTAGAAAAGACGATGCAGTCAGGGGCCAAGCGTGGAATTAGGAAACCCACACTTGATGAAATTGAACAAGCTAAGGTAACAACATTTCGCACCTGAATAGTGTTACTTGCTGGATAAAATAACTTACAATATTTAATATAAGAGTTTATTTGCCAAGGTTTGTGTATATGTGTATTACTTGCCAAGGTTTGTGTTATTTTCATTCGCCACTTCCCGGGCCCGGGTAGCTCAGTAGTGCGTCAGACTATCAATTCAGTGGTTGTGAGTTCAATTCCCTGGCCTGCTACAGTCTCTGTGATGATTTATATACAGCATTGCAGCTCATTCAAGAGGGAAAGTTATCAGTTACTTGTAGAGATGGGTGAGCTTTAGTACTGGTTAACCTTCCAAGATCCCAGAAAAGAATCATTAGGTTAACTGATCATATGTTGGCTCTTGATGGCATAATGATGCTAAGTATTCAAATATAAATTAAATTCTCAATACAGAATTAAATAAGTGTTAACCCCATACGTTCAACTTCTTAAAGGGTCTATTTATTAATTAATATTGTGTGCGTTGTGTAGCTGTCTAATTATAAAATACTGTTCAATATTTGTCAAGGTTGGTCACATTTTACTGGAGTTACGCAGGTCCCTTTTCGACTTAAGTTTTGGTAAAATTAACTCTTTGTTCTATTGACATCTTTTTAGTTTCTTAAATAATTAAGGGTATAAAAGTATAAAATTGGGCAATAGTTTCTTCTTTCATGTAAAATTGTAAATTCAGACTGTTTATTAATACCGGGATTTCCCAACTTGAGGCATTAAAAATGTTTGTCATGTTTAATCTTGTATATTTATACATTATAGAAATCCATTTACTGCCCATCCATGTTTGGCAGCACCCTCGAGGACATTATGAAGATGCAGACTGACCATTATCCCAACCGACGGTTACCATGGATACAGACATCCCTGTCTGAGTGGGTGCTGAGACTTAATGGTGCTCAAACTGAGGGTATATTCAGGTTAGTTGAATGAGAGACGGGGTGGGGTGGGGGAGGGGGGGGGGGGAATGGTTACTTGACTAAGGGATTGTTAGAGAAGTTCATATCCATGTTAGTTAATTAGGAGCATTTTTAGTGTAAGGAAGTATTCAGGGTATTAAATCAAGGACATAATCAGGTAACAATAGATAAAAGAGATGAGAATAGATAATTGTGTTATAATATTGTAACCTGGAAAGGTATATTAAGAGGTAATCTTAATGTCATTGATTCTGTTCTTAAAGATCTCAAAATAAAATCATCTGGGTATCCTTGGACATATTACACTGTTCGAAAATGGCATCAAGGGTGCTGATTCCGTAACAGTGTAATATGGCTCCATGTTTGAGTTTAGGCATAGATATTAAATAATGATGAAATTAAAATCAGTTAACTAACTTTTTATTATAGATGACCACAGATGTACAATATAGGATGCTGTTCAACAATCTACCAGAGTTGTACTCTTTTGATACAATGAAAAATTAAATTAAGTCTGTGCAAACACAGCAATTTTAATTTTTAATTTACATGTATGTGTACCATGCAGATAAATAATTTTCAATATTAGCTTTAAATAGAATTTTAATTTTAAAATTAAAACAGGGTGGTAGTGCAGTTGATAGTGTGATGTCAGCTCATGCCAGAGGTTATAGGTTTGATCCTCGGCTTGACCCAAATGCATTTCAAAAAACACTCAGTACTGGTTCTAGCCAGGAAGTAGAATTGAGAGCAGTTCATAGAAGATTTAGGCTCTCTTGGTAATCAAGCTCAAGTTAATGAGTAAAAATTAAATAAAATTTTATCAAATTTGCCGCGTGTTGCGTTAAACCATCTGTATTATTTTTTTATTGCAGAGTCCCAGGAGACATTGATGAAGTGAATGCTTTGAAAATTCACTGTGATCAATGGAAGCCTCCCACGGAATGTTCCGACCCGCACATTCCCGCGTCTTTGTTAAAGCTGTGGTACAGAGAGTTGGAGTCGCCGCTCATTCCTGACGAATTCTACACAGACTGTATTGAAAATTACACCAATGCAGAAGCAGCAGTTGCTGTGGTGAACAGATTGCCGGAGATTAATAGACTGGTTCTTGCTTATCTTATTCGTTTCCTGCAGGTGGGTACTCTAATTTCTAACAGAAATACGTACTTAATTATATTTCTTGTTTGACATTGCATTGTGGGGCTTGTGGTCTAGTGGTAGAGTATCGAGTCAATGATTGGAGGGTCTTGAGTTTTGATCCTCTGCCACGCAGGCTATTTGTGATGTCTTTGAGCAAGACACTTTTTCTGCTATGTTTAGTACTGGTTTTACCCAGAAAGACTTTGGGCGTGATTTGTCTAAGTTGTAATTACTTGTTTTGTGATCGCCTGGTGTCCGTCGTCTGTCGTTAACTTTTAGCTTTTAACAACTTCTCCTCTGAAACCACTGGGCCAATTTTGATATAATTTCACAGAAATATTCTTTGGGTGACCCTCTACCAAGTTTGTTCAAGTCATCTTGATTCGTCAAAAGACATGGCAGCCAGGGGTTGGGGTTAGTTTACTATATAAGCTATAGTAAAAACTTAAAAAATCTTCTTGTCAGAAACTACTGGCTCAATTTTAAAATAATTTCACAGAAATGTTCCTTGGGTGACTCTCTACCAAGTTTGTTCAAGCCATCTTGATTCATCAAAAAAGATGGCAGCCAGGGGGTGGGGTTAGTTTTATGTCAAATTACTCCCCCTGTTTTATAGCATAAATGTCTGTATATAGCAATATTTATAAGAAAAGGTAATAAACTCTTTAATTAAACTTTTTTTTTTGCTATTATTATACAATATTATACCAGATATAAGTTTTAAAAGATAATTCATCATAAAAAGATGAATAATTCAATTATAATCAATGATTGAAATATTATTCAAATATCATGATTCATTTTTATAATAGATGTAAATCTGAATATAAAAGTCAGAGTTTTTCTGGTTCAGACAGGTAGTAAAGCAATACCATATTTCTAGCTAGTTTCATAACAGCAAGAAGTCTACTTGAGATTTTGAGTGTCAAAGTGTACTTGAAATCTTGGAGAAGGAGCTTAATTTTTGGGGGAGAGTGCACTGCGACAAAGATTCTTTCAAGTGATATGCTTTGGGAAGGCTTGTGTTTGAAACTCATAGGAATATTTATTGTGCTGGAACTGCAGATTGTTTCATGCACAATAGTTTAGTCTTATGCTTTAGTTTGAAACATAACAGGTTAGTTTTGTGCTGGAACTGGATTTTTATCTTAGTTCAAAGACTTAGCATCTAGACTTAGCATCTATAGTAAAAACTTCAAAAGCCTTCTTGTCAGATTCTACTGACCTGATTTTGATGTAATTCCATTGACATTTACCATAGGTGAATCTCTACCAAGTTTGAATTCTTCTACGCATCTGTTACATCTTCAAAACAAATCAAAATTCTAACTACTTGCCCATCTCATCTTTCTGGAATTTTGAGCGTACATGTATTATATAATCTTCTTATGTTGGGTTACTCAAGGTGAGTCAGGTGAGCGATAAAGGGCCATCTTGGCCCTCTTGTTAGAAATAAATAAGTTTTAAACTAAGATATGAAAGATCTGATAATATTTAGAAATGCAAAGATTCAATATTGCTTTTGGACAGGTCAGGTGGTTGTGGGGATTGACCTTTAGTAAGGAAAAAGTGCAATATCTCCCACATTTCCATTCACTACATTTTATTCACTTCTGTCAATATCTGGGGGAATGAGTCACAAGACATTTGCAATATTAGAATTACTCCCAGTTTTGATAAAATTAAAATATGGTAATTTGAACCAATTTTATCCATATTAAGTCCTCATAAAATTTATACTTCAAGTTTAAAACTGGGTTCATACGTTGGAAGAATATAAATAGACAGTCATATTTAGAAAGTCATATTTAGCATGTTTTATTGGAAGTATAAGTTCATATGTGATAAAATAAGTTATATTGTCATGCCTTATTTTCATCATTTTGTGTTTAAGTAGTTTTGATATTGCAAGAACTTTGCTAAGCCTAAACAAACAAACAAACAATTAAATTGAATTGCATTGAGCAAAGCAAATGAACCCTTACAGTGATTTGGGAAAAATGAGTGATATGTCGAGGAATTCTGTATTGAAATCTATATGGCAGTCCTGTATTACTTATACATTTTCACTTAAGTGTGCATCATTGTTTGCTACCAGTAGATGTTGCGCACTAGGCAGCGGAGAGTTAGCAAAAAGTTGGGCAGTTTCGTATTTGCCTCTCTGTGTCAACCCTGTTGAATTTATTATTTTTACTTTTAAGCCATTGAAAACAATCGTGTAACATTGTAGCATAGTAGATCATTTGGGGACTAAATCAATCAAATAAACATGTATTTAGTATTAAATACGTTATCTCTTTCTAGCCAGTGGAAACAAATTTCTATCATTGTTAACTAGTTAAATGTGGTTAAACTAGTTAAATGTGGGCTATACTAGTTAAATTTGGGTTAAACTAGTTATATGTGGGCTATACTAGTTAAATTTGGGTTAAACTAGTTAAATGTTGGCTATACTAGTTAAATGTGGGTTATACTAGTTAAATTTGGGCTATACTAGTTAAATTTGGGTTAAACTAGTAATAATGTGGGCTATACTAGTTAAATTTGGGTTAAACTAGTTATAATGTGGGCTATACTAGTTAAATTTGGGTTAAACTAGTTATATGTGGGCTATACTAGTTAAATGTTGGCTATACTAGTTAAATTTGGGCTATACTAGTTAAATTTGGGTTAAACTAGTTATAATGTGGGCTATACTAGTTAAATTTGGGTTAAACTAGTTATAATGTGGGCTATACTAGTTAAATTTGGGTTAAACTAGTTAAATGTGGGCTATACTAGTTAAATTTGGGTTAAACTAGTTAAATGTGGGCTATACTAGTTAAATGTGGGCTATACTAGTTAAATTTGGGTTAAACTAGTTATAATGAGGGCTATACTAGTTAAATTTGGGTTAAACTAGTTATATGTGGGCTACAACAGTTTTATATATATGATACTATATTTTTACAGGTTTTTGCTGCCCCAGAGAATGCTTTAGTCACAAAAATGGACGTGAATAATTTAGCAATGGTGATGGCGCCAAATTGTTTACGCTGCGAGTCAACTGAACCAAGAGTGATATTCGAAAATACGCGGAAAGAAATGGGCTTTATACGAACATTAATACAGAACTTAGACACCAGCTTTATGGAAGGAATTGAATGAAATGAAGATGGCATTTAGTCTCATAGACATTAATTTTGTGATATTTTTAAGCATCTACATCATTAATTGTGCAGTTTAACTGTATCAAAGATTGTTTTTTTTGCGGTCACATACCTGCCAAGTTTTGCTCCACAAAGAAAAGACATGGTTGGTGTCCAAATATAGAAGATTGAACTTATTTATTTTCCAATGTGGAAAAGTGGAAATAGGAATTTTTATTAGATGAGTTGTTTCCCTTTGAAGTTTTACATAACTATCAGTCAGAATTCTTAAAAAACTTGACTTAAAAAATGTGTCACTTTGTGTTAGAACATATTGTTTTGATGGTTCTTTGCTGACTGCAGGAAATATCTTTTAAAAAATAAAAAAAAAAGGTTAGTTTTGTGTACGAGATGAGATCTGGCAGGTATGAAACAAACAAATCAAATACGTTGAAATGTACACTTTGTGACCACCAGAATTCCTAAGATTTATAATTATTATTTAAGTATATTTATGTAGTCATCAAACCCCGTCTTGTTTTCATTTTCCAATGTAGGATTATACATGGAATTATACATATATATATATAAAATCATAACATTTATTCCAGTCACGATTGCTTCATGTTTCTAATTTCAGAAGAGCTTATCCATGAACAAAATTAATAATAACCATTTTAAAGGAAGTATATCAGGAATTTTCAAAATTTTAAATTTGGCTAAAACATCTCCCCTGCCCCCGGGGATATATCATTCCTATATATATATGAAGTGACCATATATTGCCAATGGATATCTACTTAAACAAGTCAAAATAATATGCTGAAAAGTGATTTACTAACTTAACTTTAACATTCAGGTTAGACTAAAATAGATTTCCCGCTTAAAATTGCAACATATTTTTGTGGCATATCAAATTAGTCATGTGATTTCATTTTGATTTTGATTTGGTCTGTCATACTTGTTTAAATAATGTATTGTAGAGGTATTTAAGTGTTGTCTATTTTTAGAATGGATATTTTGTTTCAAATTAACAACTCCCATTAAAACATAATGTTTGTCACACTTTAGTGGATTTGATATACCAAATCATTTGGATTTAATTTATTAATAGTCATAAGATGCTTTATTTTCATTCTAAAAATATTTTTCCTGATATACTACCTTTAAGGATTTCTTGGGCTTGAGCTTTTTTATGAATTTCTTTTCCTATACCTATATACCAAGGCTGCTGGTCGCCAAGTAGTTATATAACTAAATGTATCATCCAAAATCTTAGGCATGTGTTGGAACTATATTTTTTGTTTTATTATTTATTGTTATAGTTAATAAAGTTTATCAAAGTCACAAAATATGTAAAATCAATTCTAAAGCTAAATAATATATATATAAATGAAATGAAAGATATGACGAGTGCAAGATCTAGTGTTAGAGCGTCGGCTCCAGGATCAGAGGGTCGTGGGTTCGATCCTCCGCCGCAGCTATGTGTGGTGTCTGTAAGCAAGGCACTTTATTCACATATATGCTTAGTACTGGTTCTACCCTGGAAGACTTCGAGAGCAATTTGTCTTAGTTGTAAGAACTTGTTTCACAATCAATGTAAAATAAATGAATAAAAACAACAAATTATCTCATTTAAATACAAATGTCATAGAGTCAACTTTTAAAATACAAAACTCAATAAATCATATTATTATTATAAAATAGAAAATCTTATGTGTGAGTTAATACACAGATTTTTAATAAATATACGACTTTTTCCTGTAGCCTTTGAATTATCTTAATAATTTGGAGGTTTTGATAAGTCTATACCTACCTCATAAAAAAGAATGTAATAATTTTTCATATTAATTAAAAGTTTATTTAAAAAAATAAATGCTAGGCCAGTCTTCTACACTTTTATGATATATGTGACAGGTAAAATAATGACCTGATATTAGTATTGAAATCAAAATAAAACAATTTTCTGTAATGTTCCTTACGTCCGTCTCATCCTGTATATCTACATTGTCCTGTTTTTGTCTAATTTTTTTTCAAAAACAGTAATTGGAAATACATGTACATGGACAAAAACTAACATCTCCCTTCCACATCCCCATCTATTGTGACGACAATAAGAGCAATGGGAAATATAAATCTCATTTCCCTTCCACATCCCCAGCTATTGTGACGACAATAAGAGCAATGGAAAATATAAATCTCATCTCCCTTCCACATCCCCATCTATTGTGACGACAATAAGAGCAATGGAAAATATAAATCTCATCTCCCTTCCACATCCCCATCTATTGTGATGACAATAAGAGCAATGGAAAATATAAATCTCATTTCCCTTCCACATCCCCAGCTATTGTGATGACAATAAGAGCAATGGAAAATATAAATCTCATTTCCCTTCCACATCCCCATCTGTTGTGACGACAATAAGAACAATAGAGAAAATAAATCTCATCTCCCTTCCACATCCCCAGCTATTGTGACTACAATAAGAACAATAGAGAAAATAAATCTCATCTCCCTTCCACATCCCCAGCTATTGTGACTACAATAAGAACAATAGAGAAAATAAATCTCATCTCCCTTCCACATCCCCATATATTGTGACGGCAGTAGGAACAATACAGGAAATTAACATATGTAAATCTCATCAATAATTGAAAAAGGTGCTTATTAATTTTTGATTTCATTTAAATATTTCACGTCGCCAAACCAACTTAATATTTACAACCATTTTATGCCAGTATCTGCTCTGAAAAATATATACTGCAAATAAATGTCAGTTTTAAAATTTTGAAGGGGCATCAAATATATTTCACATGCAATTACAAAAATTGAAAAATATTATTGATATTTCATTTTATTTTACTAAAGCACATCTGGCTTGCCATACTTTTTTTTTCATACATGATTTTCACCTAAATGTTCATTGAAATTTTTTTGTATCTTTCAACAATGATAAATTGTGCAGATAATTAAATCAATTTCAAACTCATTTAACTACACTGGCTATAGGCACACCTAACTATACTTATATGGCTATAAACACATCCAATTACTATGAGGCTATAGGCACATTTGACTAATATTTGGCTATAGGCACTTCATACTATACTTATATGACTATATGCACATCCAATTATTATGTGGCTATAGGCACATTTGGCTAATATATGGCTATAGGCACATCTAACTATTATGAGGCTATAGGCACATTTGGCTAATATATGGCTATAGGCTCATCTTAATATAGTTATATGGCTATAAGCACATCCAACTATTATGTGGCTATAGGCACATCTAACTAATCTTTTATGGCTATAAGCACATCCAACTATTATGTGGCTATAGGCAAGACATTTACACTTGTCATTTGTTATCCAGACAAATAATTCATGATGTAGCTAAAACTTGCTAGCTTTTTTATTTAAGGTAACATTATGCTATTATGTCTGCTTTATGCTAGAGTCAAGTATAGTACAAGTGTGTGCCTTAAATGAAACTCGTGTAAAATTCAATTTTCCAAGTTGAATTCTACGGAAATATCATTATGTGAAAGGTCAAACATCTACTCAGTATTTTCTATGACGCTAATCCAGGCAATGTACGTTAACGCATGGAAGATTATTATTTATTAGTATTTATCCAAGCCTCCAAGTAAATCATTCTATTATATTATACTCGGGTAAGATCTGTACACAGAGAAAAGCTTCAAATTTATGGGTAAATTATTTAAAAAATCAGCTTGCATGAAAGAAATACCATGCATTTGTCTTGAATGAAGACGAATATTTTGGTCACTTCTCCAGTATGAAAGCTCTCACGAACATATCTCTCCAACTACTTGTTCTCCTTGATTTTTATCTCTGTGTCACTGACTTCGAACATCTGTCCAACTACTTTTGTATGTAAGCGACAAAGAGATAAGCACCAAGAAGATGGTGCTTATCTCTGTGTCACTTTACATACAAAATAATTCGTCAGTTCTTTCACATATATTTGCAAGATATTTTTCGATCATTACGCTGAACGCTTTACATAACCTGTAGCATTCAACATTATTCTCTCTTGTATATTAGCTGGTGGGAAAAAGAATCTTTATAATCATTAAAGGGAATTAAAATAAATATTAAGTAATCTTTATTTCATTAGTAGAAAAATGTATTCAGATATGGTTATATAAGAAACGGTAATAAAAACAGACCAATTAAGTATTTACGATACATGATTTTTCGTTTGCACATCATTGATGGTAAGTGGAGATGCTATTCGTAGATAGAGTACATAATAAATATTGATTTAAAGAGAATATTACCAACTTCTATAAGTGGTGGATTTATGATAATTACATAAAAAATTACAGGGAGAAAATATTTCCATGACAACAATATATATTAAGGCCAGTGCAAAGCACAGGCAAATAGCCAAATATATAAATTATATAAATACAAAAAATATTATGTAAAGTATATATATATATATATATAATTGTATTACAAATAAGTATTACAATTGTTTATTCTGTTGTCTGCTATATAGTTCACATGCCATGGATACTGCAGTCTCCCTCAGTTACTGTCAAGTGGGTAAAGTTTACCTATAATGCAACTTTATCCTGTGTATAGCGAACTTATTTTAATCGTGCACTTATGATGGAATGAAATATTTATTTTACTTTAAATTGATTGTAATTATTGTGTTTGTTTTATTAAAAACCAAAAGAAAGTTTTTATGTTGTAGCCAACTGCATTAAAAGGAAATGGATTTTTTACAGTTGGCTGGTAAAATTTGGGTTTATGTGCAGGGGTAGGGGAGGGGGGGGGGGTGATCCTGTGGGAGAGGGTTTTACCTGCCAAGGGTTTTGTCAGTGTTATGTTTAATTCTGTTATATTGGGTTATCTAAATGTGTTCTGGTGGATTTTAATTTATTTACATCTCCTTGGCAAAGTAAGCTCAGAATTTATGTGAATAGCTCGCTAGTCTGTTTTCTGGGTAAGAACCAAAACTGGGTGTTTTTGCCAGGAGACCATGTTTGTAGTTAGTGTTGGCATACTAGTCTTGTATTGAGAAGTTTCGGATTTGTAGTAAGGTCAGCAATAGTGAACATGTACATCGGCTGATCTTGTTTTGTGATAGGGTCAGGGGTCAGTCTGTCAAAGGTTTTTCGATAATGTGGCAAGATAATTTTATTGGGAAGTTATTTTTAACCTTCTAGTAATATTGGATCATAGACAGAACTAGAATTACCGGTATATGGTGATTAGGTCATGATGAAACAGGAAGGTAAATAGCACATTTCTGCGTTGCGTTAAGTAATGTATCAAATGAATAGATTTCTGAACCAACAGTATCTGTGACCACTTTGGATTGCAGTGGAAGACACCTTTATAGCAATAATCAGATTATTATTGTTGGTAGGTTCATAACGAAGTTCGAAGAATTAAAATAACTTGCTAATATATCTTGCCCACATTTGGTATTTCGATATCTCCATCCAATACCATGATAGATTTATGTTCTCCTCCACAAGATATAAAATGTACCAGTAGGCTTAGTTTCCATGACAACAGTTTTGTAAGGATTGGATTATATTGAAGATAATATTACACTTATATGTGTATCACTGTAAAGACCTTGTTTATTGACCAAAAGTATTATCCTTCAAAGTCTATTGCAGAGTTATCTAAGGCACTGTCTCAAGGTCACTGACCTCTGTGATGAGGTCATGGGTTTGAGCCAAACTTGGTGGGGTGGGGGGGAAAGCGAGGGTACAAACTGGGAAATCCATTTAACCGTTAATGCAGTTAACTATATATATATAAATATATGGTACCATACCTCACGTTAAGTATTTGTTGTTGGTGGAAATGTTCTTTCAGAACAAGAAATTTGCTTTTTATACAGATGTTTATAGATTCTGTAAATTGCCATGTTTTAATATTTAAGTGTATAGTTCAGTATGTACATGTATGTATTGTTTTGAATGATGAATCAATAACTTATTGGTTGATACTGGGTACTGCCGGAATATTGAGTTATGTTTAAGTGTATAGTTCAATATGTGCATGTATGTATTGTTTTGTATGATAAATCAGTAACTTATTGGTTGATACTGGATACTGCCGGAATATTGAGTTATGTTTAAGAAACAGGTGTAAGTAAGCCTGGATTGAAATGTGGATTTCTGAGAAAATGCTGTGGGTGAATCGGTGTATAGGTAAAAAGTGGTGTACATGTAACAAAGTGGTGTACACAACAAAGTGATGTATGTATAACAAAGTGGTGTAAACAAAAAGTGATATACCCATAAAAATTGGTGAACACATAACCAAATGGTGAACACAAAACAAAGTGGTGTAAACAAAACAAAGTGGTGCAAACAAAACAAAGTGGTGTTCACATAACAAAATAGTGTACACCATATCACAAAGTGGTGTACAAATAGCAAAGTGGTGTGCAAGTGAGTTACTTTTATATTGTTTCCAAATATATATGCATGTTACTTGTTTGAGATTTTGTGCACCATAGAACTTCAGTTCTCTCAGTATTCTCGGGTCAGTAAATAAAATGAGTTATCACATTTTTTCTTGCATGCATGTTGCACAAGGATGCAATATTTTAAACATACAGGCATGTTTTGTTTTTTTTATCTTCAAATTGGCCACCACCACTAAATTTAGAATAAACTTATACCTTTTGAGGATAGCAGACCATAAAGCTAATGTCTGTTACCCATAATGCATTTTTGAGGCATATAATGCACTACCACTTTAAATATATGCTTTTCCAATATGCCTCCATGTTGATATTCATATTAATGACAGTCTACTTGTAAATCTAGACTGGTTTGAGTGTTGTGTTTCAAGTAGGCCCTGTCTGATAACAGTACGCCTGTACTTAAGTCGGTGCAACTGTTCTCATTCTCACCCCATATGTGATGTGTCCCTGGTCCCCAAGTGTATCGCTCATTTGTAATATATACATCATCACACATCATCATGGTAATAATCAAGTTGTATGCACAAATGTTGTATCTAAATTTAGATAAGATAGGAGGTACAACTTTAATGCATTCAATCTTATATAAATGTATTTTATGAGCATGGACTGTAACTTGTTATTTTAATATAGTCTGCTGTATTTCTGAAAGCTGATAATCTCTTTATAAACAGAATACTGACAAGTTTTACTGTTTGTTTTTCTGAATGTCCTAATTTTATGGACTGCTATTCTGTTATTTTCATTGTATGTCTGTTGTTTTGCTCTCTGATGCCATTTGCAAACAAAGTTGCATCCGATTTGCCTGCAGGAAACTTGCAGTTACTGTATACATTGTTGGCTTGCAATCAACATGTTTAACACTCCTATATGATAATAAAAGTCGAAAACCAAGATAGTAAATCTTCATTATTTAAGTTACAGGTTAATAGACAAAAACAATATCACCGTTTTATACACAAAAGGGAAAATATGGTGTGAAGCATACATATTTTCATATTACTGGTTCAAACCAGGGCTAAGCTTATATCTTTTATATATTTACAGTTACCTATCGATTTTGTAAATTAATTTTACCTGTAGATTTTGTAAATTTACATTTACCTGTAGACTTTGTTAATTTACAATTACATATATAGATTTTGTAAATTTACAATTACACATAGATTTGGTAAATTTACAACTACCTGTCGATTTGGTAATTTTACAATTGCAAGAAGATTTGGTAAATTTACAATTACCTATAGATTTGTAAATTTACAATTATATGTAGATTTGGTAAGTTTACAATTACATATACCTGTATATTTTGTAAATTTACAATTACATGTAGATTTTGTAAAGTTACAGTCACATGTAGATTTTGTAAATTTACAGTTATCTGTAGAAAATGTCCATCTCAAGAATAACTCCCATGAATAAATGGTGACGAGGCTTTAGCTGTTGCTTGCTTTAAATGGTAGCTTTTTATACATCATCATTAGTTTCCCATCTGTCATTATCACAAAAGGGTGCTCAGAGTCATCAAAGGATTAAAGTCTCTGCATTTAATTGTGGCAATTATTACATACACATTGTACATAAGTACATATACATTGTACACAACTACATATACGTTGTACACATAACTGTGAATGTAATTTAACAAAAATGGAATGAAAATATTCATATATCTGTATGATAGTGTTTTTACTGTTTCCCCACTCGAAAAAGAGATTTTAGGTATAATTTCGCAGTGTGTATTGAAACATAAAATGTTTTCTTCTGAATAATTATTTTGCTGTTTTAAGGAAGTCTTATCTTTTTAATTTTGAATACATGATTTCCCCATCTTCGTCAGCTTTGAACAATCAAACATGGAATCAAAATTGGAATTGTTTGAAATATCTGAAAATATAATATTCAGGGTAAGAATTGTGATTAAAGTGCAGCGCTAGTCCAGTGGATAGAGTGTTGGCTGCTTATGCTTAAGTTTACGGGTTTGACCCAGCTCGATCCAGAGTTGGCCCGTCCAAATATGCATCTTCAAATAAACACTTGGTACTGGTTCTGTCCAGGAAGCAAGTTTGAGATCTGTTCATGTAAACTCAAATCTTACCTCACAATCGAGCTAAAAACTAAACTTAATGTGATTTCAAACATGTTTTATTAAACAGTCAAGGCAATATAATAATATGTTTGTTTAATCGCTGCTATTTCAATTTCAAATATTCGATACTTTAAACCATTAACAGATTCTCTGATATGATGGTCAGGTTTTGATAAATTTAGGTCCTGATTCAGAACTAATACAAAGAGCTTATGTTGATCTTATTGAAATATATATAAAGAAATGAAATGAAACCAATTTAATGATGAAATTTTTTGATTGTTAAACCAGGTTTATGTCGGAGTTTCACTGAATTTGTTCGAAATAGCCTTCCGAATCTGTCAGATTTGCTACAACTACAACTACAGTTTCATAGATTAATATTAATTTATTTTTATTGTTAAAGGCATATACTGGTTATTTTATTTCACTTCTCAACATGAAATTGTTTTTTAAGACTTACATTTATTTTGCATTATCCAATTGTACTTTTGTGTTTATTTCAACTGATCTGTAAATATTACTTTTTATGTGAAATTATTTTAAAACTATGTTATAATTATACATGTGTTCGTTTATTTGTATAAAAAACAAAAAAAACTCTTCTTTTTTTTTATATACATTGTATATATAAACAACCAATTTATATTTTATAAATGAAAACAAAAAATGAAATGGAATGCACACACTGTTATGTAGATAAATGTGTACGAGACATTGATCCAAACATAATTTATACAGATTGAATCTTTTATACCATTACCAATGGCGATGGTTATGAAATGAACAAAAATCGTTTATGTTGTTGCCCTCAGCATGTGTTTTATGTTTTGATATGCCTTAGTTCATTTGGCAACAAATAATGCACAATAAATGTATATTGATAATTTACATGGAAAATATGCTGTCAGAATTAAAATGGTACACACTAATAAAATTTTACTCATGGTCACGTATTAAATCAGTATTTACATTAGTTTTAAATTGTAATTCACTATAAGGCTATTGTAAATTAGCTGCTAGAGTCAAATCCAAAATTTTCTTAAAAAGAGGGGGGCAGGGTAGGGTATTCTTTATTTCAATTTTTTATTTTGTATTTTTATGTTTTAATTTTTTTTTATGAAAATAAAAAGGGTCGGGACATGACAATTAGGGGGTGGGCAGGGGTGATAATCAAGCAATGAATTTACTATGGTCTTAATAATATTTAATGTTTTTGTTTGGATCATACAAATTTACACTTACAATAATTAAAGTTTAAAAATGTGTCTATTCAAGGAATCATCCCATCTTGGTGGTAAATCTGCTGGGTTGAGTTTTCCCAGCATGTGTTTAACTAGGTAGATACATGAAAATAGAAGTGTTTAGGTTTATATGGGCATTAACTGTTTGTTTTATTAAAACAAGCCTGGGTCATGTTTCACAAACATATACTTAAATACTTAAAAACTTTAGTCTAAGATAAGCAGCCAGATGATCATGATTTTAGACAGGTTTCAGTAAAACTGCATATGGTTTCATTTATATTGATTATGTAATAGGTAGGTAAATAACCAGTCAAAACGTACTTAAGTTGGTTAAACAGAGGCTAGTTTATATTTCTGCATACTTAAACTTTTTAAGAATTTACTAAGCAAAGTTTGTGAAAGTATGTTAATTCTAATCCAGATTTTATAGGGATACATGTTGGGCAGTGAAACATACATAGTGTTTTTAGCTTTTTTATTGCCGCTAATGGCTTATTTTTCTGTGCTTGTCTGCATTCTGACATGTACCTGCCATAGTATTGTTTTAGTTTACCTGTCAGTCTGCAGTGATGGATGAATGGATGACATGTGGTTGATTTTAGAGGATCGAGAACCGATCATATTTTATTCTTTTGGATGAATTATTCAGTTTTCAGAGATTTCTCAGTGAATTATTTGTTTCCATAGTTTCACTGTTACAATGATATTATGATTGTTTATTGTATAATGCCTTCAGATCAGTTTGATCCATGACGTTTATATAATGTTAATTTCACTGTTTTTAGTCATACAATAAAAATAGTTTCAATGAAACATTTTGCGTTAAATAGCACTGGTGAACACTGAAGTCTGCATGCCCACTCGTGGCTCTGCCATCGTGACCTTACCACTTCAGCTCTAACTCAATAAAATGAAAACTTCACCGATTCTCTTTTTCTTTACTTTTTTAAGTTTATAAAACAATCTGTCACAGATATAATAGATTTACATATAAAACACCAAACTGTGGTTATGTTGATGAACTCATTTTATTAGATGAAGCATCGATGAAATATTGAGATTTCTCAATAAGTAAATTATTTTTGATAATTTTAATTACAAAATGGTATTTCAACTATGAAAAAAATAGTTTCAGTGAAATATCGATATTTCAAAATTTAACTTGTGATTAATAAAATGGACATTCAAGTAAACTTTTATGATATTTCAAGTCAGACATAAATACCATTTGCTTGTATAATTTTTTTCATATTTAATCCATATTTATCTTCATTCAGCAATCAAATACCAAAAGTAATTTATAGATAAATTGTCAAAATGACTACATTTATATTTTCATTACAAAGAAACTGTGGCAGTTTATTTTTTAAAAAAAAAGAGTTTTAACTTATTCTTTTTTTTTTTCAAATATTTAATTTAATGAAACTTCCATAAATTCTATCATTATAATATTTTAATGGTAAAATTTACATATCTGTTGAACAATTATTTCTGTTTTATTGTTAATGCATTCTGTCTATAGATTTCCTCATTATGGTTCAAATACTTGATGTCATCAGATTGCTAATTTCACTAACAAAATTCAATCTGATTCCTTTTTCACCAACCTATTTCAGTACTGTTTACTTAAATACTTAAAACCTAAATCTGAGACAAGCACCCAGGAGATCCTGATTCTAGACTGGTTTTACATAGTACTGAATATAATTTCATTGACATTGATTCTACAAAAGATAAACAACCAATCAAAAGTGTGTTAAGTTTTTAAGTATTTAAGTAAAACTTAAGAAAATGTTGGTGGACTGAGTATCGTCAACTAAACTTTAACTAAACAAAAACTTAAAAACTTACAGCATGCAGAAATGAGCTTCTAGTTTTTAGCTATATAAAGTAGCTGTTGGTGACTCCTACAGGTTCCTGTTTTACTAGCATATTGAAGTTTTTACTTAAATATTTAGAAATTTAAATCTCCAAAAAGCATTCAGTTGATCATGATTTTAGACTGACTCCATTACAAGTACAAATAATTAGACTGATATTGATTAAATAATAGATAAGAAACCAGTCCAATGTCAGTTAAGTTTTTAAGTATTTAAGTAAAACTTAAGAAAGTAATGGTGAAACTGGAGCCAGGTGTTGTCTAATCAGACTGTATCAATGGTGTAGCATGTTTGCAGGCGAAGTGCAGAAATGTATCCACATGTAACTTAATGTAAGCTGTAAATGTGACCTGAGTATGTGTGTTTTCACCATTTATCTCTTAAAAACATTCAGATCTAAATAACTTTTATTTGATTTAAATATTTATATAGTTGATATTGTAGCCTTGTATTTTGTCCAAAACACTGCGAATGCTGCAATAAATTATTACAGTTTTAAAACTGATCATATGTTTGAGTTATTCTTTGCCTATTCCATCTGAAGGGTCGCAAATAAATGTGATCAGCCTCAAGTGAACTGCTTCCCATCTGCATTAAAGTTTAGGTGCAAGTTGTTGATAAGTGCATTTGGATGAAACTTGGCATAAGTATGCATGTTTATACTCTGAGGTAGTATGGAGCATCCCAACTTGAAAGTTGTGCGATCATATTGCAGGGTGAAATTGTGATTTTCTGTGCATGCTCTCAATTGCATGAATGTAACTTCACAAAGGTGTATGCTTATACATTGAGGCATTTTGTACCATAAAAGTGCTGCTATAGGTAAATCCAAGGCCAGATAAATACAATTGTTGCTTAATTATGACCGTTTGGGTGTTTATAAATCGTGAAACTATTTATTCAAATAAAAGAACTGATGAACTTTTGAACGGCTTACATGAATTATCTGGCTTTAAAAATCAAACACAAACATAATGTATTCACGACAATGAAGGTAACCTAGTTACCAACGCGCATGTGTCAGCATATGCATTTAATAACCATTTCTGTTTCAATAAAGTATGATGTTATTAATTCTTCGGTGTACCTGTTTGTAAAGTGAACTTATCAGGTTTGTTAATGAAAAAGTGTTCTCGGTAAAAGTACGCGGAAATTCTTGTCCGCTATGGAAGAAGCATAAAATGCCGCATGGTTTATTGATTGATGAAAGAATGCTACCGCTTAGAAAGATAACTAAGAGCTATTTTCAACATTTCGTGACAAATCAGTCCAACAGAGTGTTTGGCTTTTCAACGACACAATACAATACAATACAATACAATATAATGCAATGCAATGCAATGCAATGTAATGCAATTTAATGTAATGAAACTCAAAGTAATGACATTGCAACACACACTACTGGTAACTGGTAATACAGCCAGCCGTTTATTAATCATAAAACCGCAGCATGGTCTTGTGGTAGAGCGTCCGCCTCCAAAGCGGAAGATCGTCGGTTCCATTCCCGGCTGGGTCATACCAAATACAAAATATGGTACTTGAAGCTTCCCTGCTTGGCGCTCAGAGTAAGAAGATAACTCTAGGTCGAGTCGGCCTGTTGACAGCATATTGTGACTGGGTGGGGTATCATACAATGTGTCTGCTGTCTAATACTCCAATGTTGCAGCGCTCAGAATACTGTTTGAAGTAGACTCCGTCGCAATATGACTGAAACAATTTTGAAAGCGACGCTATACACCATACAACAGCAACGTTAGTCATCAGAGCAGGATATTGACAATCAAATTGGTAATACTATCTGAAAATCCAAAATACCATACTGTACGTAGTCTCGTATAATAAATATCATTGAGTTTCTTTCCTTGAGCAAACGACCAAGCTGCTCAGATTATATTTTGTATTTGGTGTTTATGAATATCATACTGGATAAGTAAAGAAAGAATACAATTTCTTATTACTTAGTTACAATACATATGGTCGTATTAAATGTAATACATGCAAATCCTGCTAAGGTAAAACAATGTTTTAAAGAAATTTGCCGAAATTCAATTTTATTGACATTTTATTCATAAGGATACACACTGGAGACAACCCTTCTTGATATCTCATTAAATAGGTAATGTTGAGGTCAAACGTTTAAATAATTTCCGAAATTCAATTGTAGCTATAACATGTAATATATATAAAGTTCACCAACCATTATCATTGAATAATATTTACAAATAGTCTATATCTGAATCGATAACAAAACATGTACGTTCTTTACTCAAGATGAAAGCAGCGTAAAGAAGTAAACAAATGTTTTTGTCACACACTATAGACATTTACATTAAAAACTTATCGTTTGGTGTTTTTCGTATAACTCGGCATATATATACATGCGTGTTCACTTTCTTACTCTTCAGCTTCACTGATGTCACTTTACAAGTAATTGCTATAACCTAATATACATAGTAACTAATTAATACGGATAGGAAACTAAAAAGTTTGCTTTATCGTCTGAATAGAAATCGATAATTTATCACCATACAAAAATACTTCAGATCTAGTTCTGTAGAACTAACGCTATCGGAGATTTGTTATATGCAAAACTGGCCGAAAATATGGTTTTATAGAAGAATATTTGCCACATATTACATAAGAAATCAATAAACGTTAATATTCCCTGCTAAACATGAAATACCAAGACATTCCAAACATCATAAACTTTTTCATTTTTTTACCTTTCAGGTTATAAAAAATTAGTTATCACTACAAATTTAAATCCGTTAAAGTTTCCTAAACTTCTTAATATTTAACGGATTATTTATGAAATAAACCTAAAAATGAATTAGAATTTATTAAAAAAAAATAATGATAAAATATCTTTAAAACACGTGATCGGAAAGGTTTGAAGTTATTATGTTTATGTGGCTATGAGAAAAAGTGTGTGTTTTTGCGTTTTCTAATAACTGAAAATTACTGAGAAGTTGCATACACATTGTACAAACATTGTGTGTATATGTGGATTATGATAAATGGATAATAACAAAAAACTGAGAGGAGAAAAAAAAAGAAATAAAAGTAGTGAAAATGGAAACGAGCAAACACAAAGCAAACTGGCTAAACATGGTGGTTCGCCTGAGGGCACATATGAACAAGTAAGCGACATTGCGATAAGCGAAGTGTTCAGGCAAGCGAATTCTGTTTTGTTTGATATGACTTCAAGACCGATGAAAATGAGCGATTGTACATATCCAAAAGTAGTTGAAACACCATTACCATCACAGACAATTAATAATGGTGACAATTGTTTTAATCAGAGTCTGGCGATGCAGGATAGCACTCAATTCAGATGTAATGGAATATCTTAAAACAATGAACTTAAAGATAGAGGATGTGGATATACAGTTAGAAATATATATATTTGAAAAAAAAAAAGCCGACACGTTTGAAGTCGAAATAAAAAAGTTATGGTCATATGTTCGTGACCGGGACAAACAATGCGAATGACAAAGTATCAAATGTGGAAGATAAGACTGAATCTGTTTCGTTTGCACAGGGTATGTTTAATGACAAAACTCTTCATTAAAGTCGGAATTATTATATGTGCAATCTCAATAAATGGGAAATAACCTCATATTTGCTAACATTCCATAGAGAGACTCAAATGAAAGAAGTGAAACTTACATTTTACTGTTTGTCAACCTCTGCACAATGAAAATATGATGAGAAAAGTAGGGGTCATGTGTCATGTCAGAGATCAGTGTGTACACTGTTGACAAAGTGAAAGTAGACTTCCAAAATCATGTATTCATACCACAATTTCCAAGCATCATTTTTTTGTCTAAATTCATAATTCAAACATGACAACACACCATCTCCAACTTTCCCACTTGAATCAGCGGTGAGAAACGAATGATAATGAGACACAATGTCGTATTTCAATCATCACTGAGACTGTTGCCGGGCGGGGATTCGAACTCACGACCTTTGGATTGATAGTCAGACGCTTAACCGACTGAGCTAATAGGACCCGGCAACTTCAGCTTAACAAATGACTATTGTTGAACTTTTACTTTTGTTCCTTATGGACATTGATTTTGCAATTGACTGGTTTGAGTGTGAATTGGGTTGGGCTTGGAACTGGAAAGTATTCTCTTATGCATACCGTTTCATATCAACTTGATAAACAGAGGACGAGATCGCTGCCAGCATCTCATTCATTTACGGGCTTGTGACCAAACTACATCATTTAGTGGGAAAGGAAAACTATAAAGTAGGGGAGAACTGCAGGTACAATAAAGCATTTGAAACTATATTCACTACTCCCTCTAAAGAATCCATGAAGATATAGTACCAGTGATTTGTATTTTCCCCAACAAGAACTTCTTCAAATGTAAATGAGCCCTTAATGAATTATTTACACATAAGGGTGGCCATTTGTATCGACAGCTCAGCTATAGCGCACCAAACGAAAAGCTTATGGCAATGGATTTCTTTTCCCATTACTATTCCAAGCCCAACACACAGATTGGGGAAAATGATTGGAACCAGTCTCGTCGTCTCTCTACACGTTGACAAAGGGTATTTCAGAAGAAGAAGTAAATGTACGAAGGCTAGAATATTGTGTACATCATGGTAATATACCAGTAGCTGTTGGATACATCTAGACTTATTTTTAGTTTGTTTTAGCATTGACCGATGTGTGTACCTAATGTGTTATTGATTTACACCATCTACTTTAATTTTCATATATATACAAATCGTTGCTTTGTTTCAAGCATTATTTTAGCAATTTTGTATCGTACGTGTCTAAGCATATATTTTATGTAAAATCCGATGAAAATGTTGGGTAAAAGTATAAAATAATATCTAAATTATAGAGAATTTTGATAATTTTGAAGATATTAGAATATAGTTTGCATTTTTTCTCTTTTAGCATATTTTGTCGCAATAAAACCATCAACATTATTAAATATAAGAATAATTAAATATCATTAGTCATAAAGAGTTACACTATGTCATAAAAAACTCTAGATATAAGAACAAATGTGAAAGGACTAGGTTCACGAAGCTCAAATATTGGCCCTGTAAAATGCATTTCTTTTAAATATGTATTTTTCAGCAAAGCTATGTGTATTTGTATACATTATTCTTTTAAAATTTGTATATTTTGTCTTTAAATTTTTATGTTTTTCTTTTCATAGAATAACTCCCATGAGAATTGTCCTTTTGTTGACATTTAAATAGTTTTTTCATTAAGAAGTCATTTTTGCCACACAAAGATATTTATTCTGATAATTGTCTATTACATTCTTAGTAATATGTGTAAATATTGCCTTGGGACAAAAGTGCCTTCACTGTTATAAACATTAATATATATACCTCAAATAGCTTAAAGTCGGGTAAAATTGCATATTTTTGCTCTTTATGTACACTTTATTGATATTTTATTAAGCGAAAAATGTCAAATTATAAATAAAAATAACATTTAATGAAAGAATAAACTATAACAAAATTAAAAAAGATGAAATTTTGCAAAGAAATAATGTTTAATTATTTACTCAAACTTTTTGAGTTTGTGAACCTCATCCATTGGCGGCCATTTTGGCGGCCAGCTTGGATTTTCCCGCCATTTTTGTACCAAGTTTGGTGCTTTTCTCAAAAAAGGTAAAATTCTCTCAATATACTGCACCATATTGCTTCACTACAGCAACTGGCGGTTTGGTAAAAAACATAAAAACATTAAGTTATTTTAAATGGTTTTGTACATAACAGATGATACAGAGATCTCCTTCTGTCAGTGTATCTACCTGCGGAACCCTCGTTAAAGTACAAGAATAGAGCACAGCACCATATATAGGATAATTTGTCAGTTTATTGAGGAAGAACGGTGATTATAATCAGAATAATTCTGTATTTATGTTGAAACTAATGCTAACACTATTTTATTATTAACCTGTTTAAGGCCCTCTAGCTTTATCTAGCTGCATATACTTTCATTACAAAATGTATTTACATATATTTCAGCACTAAAATCATGTTCAAATTTGATCCAGTATATTTGGAGCAACAGATGACAATATATGAAAAAAAAAGATAATTTAAGAACCAGTGTGGGTGTGTTCAGTGATATAGAAATGTGTTTTTTTTTCTATGTGCAAAACTAAAGGAGTTAATTGTTGTATGACACGTTTACAATTTTATATACAGCGCGATGAGCTTGGATGTACATTTTGCCGTGTGCTATGGAAATTTGTATAAATTGATATATTGTCCTTGTTTTGCTTGAAATATCGGAAAATCTGCGTTGTTATTTTGATTAACAAATAGCTCTTTTGTTTCAAATACGTTTTACATTCGTTCATAATTAACTTTCATTAGAATACATAATTATTATTGATAAAGTAGCAAGTGGTGTTCCCCTGCAGACGTTCTGTATCAGATGGCCTAGTCCAGAACATGGATATATTGTCCATGTTTTGCTTGAAATATCGGAAAATCTGCGTTGTTATTTTGATTAACAAATAGCTCTTTTGTTTCAAATACGTTTTACATTCGTTCATAATTAACTTTCATTAGAATACATAATTATTATTATTGATAAAGTAGCAGGTGGTGTTCCCCTGCAGACGTTCTGTATCAGATGGCCTAGTCCAGAACATATATTTTTATATTACAATTCAGTTTAAGACTTATTTAAAGCTGTAAGTGGATTTCGTAAAACATTCTAGGAGACGAGTGTTTAATTCAAAAGGTTTTGGTTAACAGTTCTTGTGATATTGTTAATTATTATTTAGTTAACAATTCTTGTGATATTGTTAATTGTTATTTAGTTAACAGTTTTTGTGATATTGTTAATTTGTTAACAGTTGTTGTGATATTGTTAATTGTTATTTAGTTAACAGTTGTTGTGATATTGTTAATTGTTATTTAGTGAACAGATTTTGTGATATTGTAAATTGTTATTTAGTTAACAGTTTTTGTGAAATTGTTAATTGTTATTTAGTTAACAGTTCTTGCGATATTGTTAATTGTTATTTAGTTAACGACTCAGAATACGCTGTTAACAGAGAATCCATAAACGGTTCAGCTTATACCCTTGATCTGACACCAGAGAACAGCTCACTGTCATGAGATATCGTAAACGCTGTAAACGGTTATATGTTTTGTCTTGTCCGGCCCAGGGAACGGCTTACTATCACGAGATATCGTAAACTCTGTAAACGGTTATATGTTTTGTCTTGTCCGGCCCAGGGAACGGCTCACTATCACGAGATATCGCAAACCCGGACTCTGTTTAACTGTTCTATGTATTATCAAGTTCGTTCAGGCAAAGGTTCACTATCATAAAACACCGTTGACTCGGACTGTGTAAACTGTTCTGTCATAACACGTTGGGCTCAAAAAAGACTCAATATCACGAAACATACCGTTAACTCGGACTATGTACAAAGCAGGAGCGATATAAACCCGTGCCTATCTTCGTTTATATGTATTATATATATATATTAAGTCAAAACCATGGAATGGCTCAATATCATGAGATATCGCTAATTCGAACTCTGAGATACCGTGAACCAGGACTCTGTAAACGGTTCTGTGTATTATTACATGAACGTGTGATATATCGAATTGTGCAATGTCGGTCGTGAAACACTGTAAACTTGACTGTGTGTATCTCTGGTATATCGTATATTATGTATCTGTAATCGGTCTTTTAGAAACGGTTAAATCTGTTCATAGTTCGACGAGTTGTGTTGAAACAGTCTGCCACAAGATTTATACGTCATGTCGTCCCTGCAAAATATAGTGCAGTGTTGTCACATTATTCAATATAATGACACCAGGGGTGGTATTCACCAACCATTCTCAAGAATATTCTTAGACTTGAACTCAAGAATGAATTTTGAAAAACACATTTAGAGACCATTTTTTGAAACCAAAATATGCAAGCATGCAGGGACACCTAATACATAGTCAGACACACTCTTATAATTATTCTATATGTCATGGTAATCTAGATATCTAAGGTTGAAATTTGGATTTTCAAGCTCAAGTTTAAGAATATTCTCAGGAATGGTTGATGAATACGATCCCAGGTCGAAAAGTACTACCACTGTTTTGAGCAACAAAGAAATAGGCCATAAAAGACTATTTTGTATGTCCCGGTCGGGAACTGAACCCATAAGACGGACATTGTGCTTCAACATTCATTCAGTGCTCCGCCTCATGTTTGTGATTTTTTTTTGTGACATGTATTGATATTTTTATTTTTTCAGGTCATGTATTCCGAAATACGACGCAATGTATGGCTCCTATTTGTGGTCTCGATCATTGCGCCAAGGGTAAACTTGACAATAACGAAAAGGTAAATTATTATTTTTATAAGGTAGATTTTTAGCTAATTAATTACATTTTTCCAATTTCTTGCATGCTTTTTTATTCTTTGTTCAGCTAACAATTGAATGTTTTTTACTTTTTACTCTTATATTTTTTTAGAAACACATTTTAAAATACAACCAATTACAAAGATGGATCATTATCGTTTTTGGATTGTATAATTTCTTAATAATTCCAATCTTATTATCATATATGTATTTGAAGGATTTACATTGGACAACGTCAATATTTCAAAGACTTTTATTGGTCGATAAAATCCCTGGCGCCGGTCTACTTTTTACGTTTCTCGCTTAGAAAAAGACGCATCGATATTTTGATGGTTGGTTAAATATCATACGGACGCAAATGACGTGCACACCTGTTCCATGTTTATATTTGAGATGTAACGATACAATATCTTGTATCATGGGACAAAATCCTGGTTAACCGAACGTTAATGCTAGTCGTTTATTCGACAGGAAAATAATGAAATAAAAACATGTACATGTAGTTGAAGGTTAGAATCAGACGGTCGTGAGACAATGTAAATATACAAACCTTGCACGTAAAAGTCGTTTGAAACATTCCAAATTCGAATTTTCCATCAATTAGCGTGGATTTATATGACCTTCGTAAATGTTTGCACATTTTTAAAAACATTCGTGTAGATAAAACCGTAACAATGACGACAGCCTCTACACTGTTTTGTTATTTCCTTGAATTATCGACTTTTTATTTGTCCAAATCGGAAGATAAAAGGCGGGTATTTAAATTTTTTACCTCAAAATATTTCGTCATTTTACAATAAACCAACTATTGTTACAGTGGTGAGCTGATAACGAGACCCTTCCAGATAGGGTCCCTGTTGCCTGGATCTCTTAAAGTAATGTCTATTGTTCCCCAGATCTCCAAAAGTATTTGCCAAAGTTCCCCAAAAGTATTTTGTCCATGTTTCCAAGATCTCTAAAAGTATTTCCACTGTTCTCTAGAATTCAACAAAGTTCTCTGGAAGAACCAAATAGTGTTCACTTAAGTAAAACGTCTACTATAGTCTTCTCTATTATTATTTACACATCATCATTATAAGCAAAATCCATGCACTGTCTTCTTTTCCTTGTCCTTTCTGCAGGCAGATCAGGCTCACCCTCTACATCTCTTGTCTCTGTATGCCAAAGGGCTCTGTTTGAATATGTACGTAATCATCATCGTCAAGTTCAATGAAGTCGTGTTTGACTTCACTAAAGAGGTCACATAGGATATCTTTAGGTGAAATGCCCAAATTTGATCCCGGGAACCCGACTTCTACAACCCTTTCAGAAGACCCCATAGCAACAATGCTTCATGTAAAATATATAAGGTCTATGACTTGAACTTTCATAGAAAAAGTGATGTTTTTAAAGTTTCCCTAAAAATGTGCTTGTAAGCCCTGTGGCAGGGGGCATTTGTGGTTCAATCACGCTGGTTCAATAACTTGTCCGAGATTTTGTGGTTATATAAATGCTGTGCAAGTTTGATTAAGATTAGTGGAAACATGAGGGGGGTGTGTGGAAGGGGTGCTATCACGAAAAATGTTCACGAAGGGAGACGGACAATTTACCACGTCATAAGTCATACTGGACTTTGGCAAGTACAGCCAAAGTAGTGATCGAGGGAACAGAAGAGACAAAAAGAGTTTTTTTGAACAGCTAAACGGTAAAATTACAAAAGGCAATAAATAAACACAAATAATTGACTTTATTGTGTAAATACGATCTAATAAATAAAAAAAATGTTGGTTATCGGGTAGGATTAAAAATCAGTCCTTACGATCCAAAATCGACAATGATAACCACTGCACTGACCTGCCTGTAAGCATCAAAACTGTAAATATATCTTTCTTCGGAATTATCATCGAACATTTATTTCGGGTACATACGATTATGCAATGAAGTTGGGCAGGGTCCCTGACTGGCACGTTGCCAGAAACCTCCAAAGCTGTCAAATGCTGTTTCAAGCAGTCAACATCTCATTTTAAAAGTAAATTATTATCAAGTATAGACATTATACATAAAATCAGTGACTTAATTACAGAGAATGGCAGACTAATAGCAATATAATGTACACGGCACTTTAAGACTGTTCGAATCTTTGTCTGAATTAATAATTTTGTAATTAAGTAAAACTGATAAAAATGCTGACTAATTCCAATTATCAATTATTTAATATTTTCTTCTGGATCTAAATTAGTATGGATTTAAAATGAAATATATTCATTTTCACGAAAAATTTGATTTTTTAACAAAAAAAAACGTGGATTTGATTTAACAAATACGTTTAAACAATACACAATGATAATAGAGATATTATGTAGAAAGATGGAGAAGTAAGTTTCCCTTCGGTAGCGTTTCATATAGATATTTAAAGTCGATCTTATTTCTTACTTTAAAAATGGGCTAAAAAAAGAGAAAATGATCACACATAAAAAAAGCATAAAGCATAAAAATTCTGCATTTTTTTAAATTTAAAAAAGAAAAATTAATCTCCAAATTTTACAATGAAACCCTTTCTTTTGATACCAAAATCACAAAAATATATTGTTTGATTCTGGAGGAGTTGTGTTTCCTGGATTTAGAAAACGCCAAATGTGCCACCTGAATTTAGACTATTGCCCCCAGTTGCCTATCTTCGTTTATATGTCTCTGATAAATTTGATCAACTTTGGTACTTTTTCTGTTGTTTTTTTTTTTGCTTTAAGGACAACATCCCTAGATCTCAAAAACAAGGCCTTTGATCCCAAGATCTCTGAAAGTAATGGCCAATGTTCCCCAGATCTCTGAAAAGAAATGACAATGTTTTCCAGATCTCCAAAACCACTGGGAGGGCCACGATAATGGAAACACTAACGTTACGATAATATTGGATATTTGATCTAGTGAATTTAATGTCAGGACAGATGTGGTGTATTTTTACGCATTTACTTTACCAGTTTCAAAAAAAAGTTTTATCGGGCATGTTAGTTTCCGTGAGTCATCATATGACGTAACGTCTCAAAATAACGTCATTTTACCAAGAAAAATCGACGTCATTTATAAATTTTGGCAGGTCGGAAAGTACTTCGGCAATTTACGTACGAGAGACGAGTTGTATGGAAAACACCAAACGATGAATCGGAACTCATATGACATAAGGTTAATATAAAAAATAATGTCACGGGTTTATATCGCTCCTGCTTTGTAAACTAATTGTTAAACTACTTTACTAAAAAGGCTTTTTGAATACATAAAAACATATTTTTCTTATGTTATTTGTTTATGTTTCAGTCCTATTAAAGTTGTGTCAAAATATCAACGAGGAAACTGGAAGATTTACTTCAAATGCGTTGATTTAAACAGAGATAAACAATTGTCTGTAGCAGACCGGAACATACTAAGGTTATATACATTTAAGCTAATATATAACTTATTGTGTGTGTGTTTTTTACGATTGAAATAAAAAATAATTTAAGATACGTACAAAATTATATATTTATATGTATGTATTGTGTTGATTACTGTTAAAACTTACAGTGAACCTGCTCATAAGAACAGGTCGTCGTCTGTCTATCTGTCTATCTGTTCGTTATTAGCTCGATTTAGAAGTAAGTTCTTAACGTATATGACTCGCTCTCGAGTCCACGTTCTCGAAAGAAGAAGTAATGATTTGTTTTTAAGAGACCAAATGCCCGTTTGATTGTCTGGTCTTCGTTCGTTACATCTCTTCTGACTGCCTTTTCATCAAATTTTTATAAAGAATTGTGGACTATGCGGGTATCACGTGATCATGTGTATAGAATTTCATACAAGGAGCTTTTTTTATCAGTAGTTTTACCCTTTTTCAAGTGCACTGAATGCATCGACCGAATCTTTTCTTATATTTCTTGACAGAATCGGATACAACTAATTGAACAGTAAATACATCAATAGTTTATCCGCATATTCTGTTCTGCGTTCTTCGTGGAATGAGTATAGTGTTGTAAGAAATATGTTCGCTTTAATAATTTATTAAACTTGTATACTTTCTGATGACAATCTGTGAGCATTATCAACACCAAGTGGTCAGGCCACAGTTTCCAACAAAGGTGTGACATATCACTTCACTTATTTGTTTTTATGTCATGGTGTATTTTAAAGTTCAAACATTCGTTCCTTCTTTAAAGTCGTCATACCTAGCAGTAGATAGACCATTATATATATATTAGACACCATCGTAAAATGACAAATACGTTTAATCTACTTTGCCCCAAAAATGTCTCATTCTCTTGCAGGGATCGATACGTAGCAGCCTTTAATGTGAACAATGAAGAAAAATTGGAAATGGAAGATTCAATCAATTTCTTCTGGCAGCACTTCATTCTAGGGGGTAACAACTCGCAAACATTTTCTGAAGATGAATTCATTGCCTATTTAAGTAAATCATACTCGGAGGACGAGAACTTCGAAGAAAAAACTGTAGTATTTCTATATATAGTCCATCAAATGATTGATGTCGATAAAGATGGAAAAATATCAAAAACTGAATTCTTCGAGTTATACAAAGATTTAGGATACAAGAACCGACAGTTTGCAGAAGAATTTTTTAACGGTTTCAATCCTATACAAGATAAAATTCCAGCAAAACAGATTAGTAGAGCCTGGGCAGGTTTTCTCGCTGGCAACAAAACAGAAAATTTCATCAGAGAATATACGATAAAAATTAATGGTTTACAAAATAAATTCAAGTACTGATATTTGCGTATACGCTTGTTTAGCAACAAATGAACCACTACACAAGCCCGATATTATATTGTTACAAATAATGTGCGTTCAACTTTCGCCTAATAAAAAACACAACAATTTCCAATAATTGTGTGTAAATGATCAAAATACGTTTCTTTTTTTTTTAGGTCTCATTTACACTTGAAAGTTAATTTGTGTTTCTTAACGTTTTAATGTAACAGGCAGTATATAAAGCAGCGATTGCTGAACGTATTCATCCTAACAACTCGCAACTGCTGACAACTAGAGTTGTAACGATTCATCGATGCTTCGATGGATCGCGATTCACCTTTCCACCGATGTGTGTATCGGATGTTAAGTGAACTTCCAATAGATCACGATGCAATGCATTCTTTAGACGATCTTAGTGAAACATAAAAACTAATTTATATAAACTAACAAATAAAAAAGAACGTTTTTTTTTTAAAAAGCAAGACGAATTTTCGGATATAAACTGGTTAAACACGTGACAAATATTACGGACAGCATCTCCTTCACATCAGGTACTTTCCCACTATGTTTATATTCGTCACTGTCGCAGTTATGCAGAGTAATAAGTTTTGTTGTTCTCTGTTAAAGGCTCATTAAACTTCCGAAACGGTAGTTTTTAGTTTTAATTTAAGTCAGATTTAGTCTTCAAGATGATAGAATACAACAACAATCATTTTGTATTACTCCCGTTATCATGTGTTATGCCATGTCATATTGTTTTTTCTTCTTCAGTTATTTGTAATATTTTAGGGGAAGGGTCGTAACTAATGTTGTGAGAACTTGTGGCCCAACCCCATTGCAACAATTAATATGCAATAAAATATGATTAAACTAAACTAAACTAAACTAAATGATAGATTACATGTTTATTTGATCACTGAGAAACATAAAAATAAATATAAAGCAAATCATTAATACATAATTAGGAACGGGTTTTGTTTACAAATTAATGTTCGTCTCTTTCCGATAAACACCTTCGGCAGAAAACGGGGAGTTACGAAGCTTGTATGGAAACGTGTCGGTCGTTAACACTTCAGAGAGGAACATAGTATGGGGAACTGTAGGGGATGCAGTTAAAATTGAATAGCCGCTAACAGTTTGATAGTTTTTAAGAACATCCCCTTTATTTCCCTCAGTAATTAAATGGAGCCCACGAACCAATTTATTGCACGTAAGAGACGAATCGTTTATATAAAATTAAAAATAAAATACTTTTTTAATAACTGTACTAAACAAACCACCGTTGGTAGCCTCTCAATATTGACTGCGATAAAGTGATTTGTGACGTAGTAGCGCGTGCGATAGTATCACGCATATATGCAAGGGAAGATCCTGAACAAGAGTAACTAGACCAAACTAGTATTCCGTACCCATTGTTCTTCAGTGCGTATAAATAACACAATGCGTACTACGTTCGATACAATTTTATTGCAGACATCAATATATTTAAAAAAAGAAAGAAAACCCAATAAAGTTACATAATATTAGTGAAGCCATAACTTTTCTAATCTTGTTAATGAACCCCTTTTCTAACGGTCTTATCCGCACACTACCACTGCAGTATTCGTTTGTGTACTTCCGAACACAGGAGCTTTGGGAGTGGATAATAACGTTTGGGGGTGTGGGTCCTCTGGCGTATATAAAGAGACAAGGAAAGAAATAAACGTTGACCCCTTTAACAAACCCGGTCTCGTTCTATTGCTGAATGATTTATCTTCAAGATTGTACCGATGTTTATGCATAACTCGGCCGTTTGAAGAAGATGTCGCACTGAGTTCCCCAAAAACGGCTTTTTTTTTATCCTTAACAATTATGGCAACGGATATGACGTCATTATCGTATGGAGCAAATACGGGGTCGTATCTGATTGGTTAAAATTCGCTGTATTTTAAACGACTTCCGATCCAAGTCACGGAGATGCTTATGCTTTCAGTATTGACTCATAAACGCCTCAGCGACTCAGATCAGATAGCGCGCTTTGAGGCGTGGCCAATTTGAAAAAAAATAAAGCCGAGAATATCCGAACATGCTACTTCCGTTGCCATAATTGTTGGTGGACAAAAAAATGCTGTTTATGCCGAACATTTACATTTAAACATCGTTTTTGCTTTACTTACCGGATCGATCTTGAAGATAAATCATACAGCGATAGAACGAGACCGGATTTGTTAAAATTGATGGCCTATTGACTTAGAAATTCTAATTTTGATCGGGGAAGGGGTCAACGTTGTTTCTTTCCTGTCTCTTTATATACGCCAGAGGACCCCCAACCCGTCAAACGTTATTATACACTCCCCAAGCTCCTGTGCTTCGGAACACTGGCGGAGGTACAGCCGGAAAGCAACCGAGTCATTACGGAATTACAAAAATGTCAACAAAAGTTAAAAGTTCGATCCGCTCGCCTAAGAAAAACATATTTCAATCGAAGTTTTTTATTTTCTGGCCTTTTTAAAAACAGTAAATGGGTCTACAAGAGTGGTTTTATCAATACTATCAACACATGTAATTACAATCATTTTTGTTAGTATCAATTTGTGTGCATTTCGGAAGTTTAAATGAGGCTTTAACAAAGATACTTTAAAGTTGCATACGAATATAGTTATTACATACACCTTATTAAACAATCATGGTGATTGCATAAGATACCGTTTAAAAATAAGTATCGTGATTCTAAAATATTGCAAAACGCATCGCCTTATATTTATACATGCAATATGTATCGTGATACGTATCGTTCTGAAAATTACGTATCGTGATAAGCATCGCAAATGAAAAAAATGCCAATGCACAGCCTTACTGACAACCCCGAGGTGACCCTGCGGGGTTACAAGAAGTTTGGATTTATTGACATATTACATTCAGTTACTGCCACTATATATATACTACTTTCTTATTTAAAAATATATCAGATGTGTGGTGAAATTAATATACCAAATTTTCATTTTTTGAAGTAGGATAGAAACAAACATGTTCCCTCAACTCTCTACAATTAACAAAGGATAATGAACTCATATTTACGTCAAGCGGTAATGTAGTCTTGTAAGTGACCTGACGCGGTTGTCAATTAAACAAGTTGATAATCGAATCAACAATCGATATTGTTTCTGAGATCGCCTTTTTCCTAAGACAAGCGAACGGTCTTTAAGTAAAAACTACAATGTAATATATTGTTATTACTTAACAATAATTACAAACACCGCCACGTGGCCAGTGAGCGGGGCTATCGTCGCTCTCGCGTCAGGTCAAATGTAATGAAACTTAGTTTATGACATCCAATAATAATGTTAACCTCTTACGGTATGGGATATGACACCAATCGTTTGGATTCGTTTGAGAGAAGTAATTCATGAATCGGCTAGCTGCCAACAAGAATCGGCTAGCAGCCAACAAGAATCGGCTAGCAACCAACAAGTAGAATCAACATTCATATTTGTATTAAACTTGTGTTAAAAAAGTATGTTTTAGCTTAATTACAACGTACATATAAAAGTAACTGTCAAACTCTCATCCACCTTTTATCCGTTTGAAATGCTGCTTCTAACATTGTTATCTGCAATCGGCTAGCAGCCAACAAGAATCGGCCAACAACTAACAAGTAGAATCAACATTGATATTTGTATAAAACTTGTGTTAAAAAGTATGTTTTAGCTTAATTACAACGTACATATAAAAGTAACTGTCAAACTCTCATCCACCTTTTATCCGTTTGAAATGCTGCTTCTAACATTGTTATCTGCAATCGGCTAGCAGCCAACAAGAATCGGCCAACAACTAACAAGTAGAATCAACATTGATATTTGTATAAAACTTGTGTTAAAAAGTATGTTTTAGCTTAATTACAACGTACATATAAAAGTAACTGTCAAACTCTCATCCACCTTTTATCCGTTTGAAATGCTGCTTCTAGCACTGTTATCTGCAAACAGCTAGGCAATGCTGTATACTGTCATGTTTGTTTCAATATTTAGCGGCATTTGTATGACATAGAGGACTTACAGACGATCAGTAATAAATCATTGGTTAGTTTATTTTGTCCTATAGAGTAATCAAATTCGAAATAAATAGATGTAATCAGACTTATATCTCATTTATAAGGTGTGGTAGCTATGTTTTGTCTGCGCACGCTAGTGTTACTAGAAGATAGAATGTGTTCCTAGCCTCGTTCTGGGTGTAGATATGCATATTTATGAGGCAACATTAAGAATGATCTATAACGAAACATTTCTTTTTTCATTAGGTAAAACAGATGTTTGTGTAATATTTAACTTTATATTTTCATTTGTTTAATCTCAACACATTTTCGACGCATTAAAGTCATCGTATTTAGTATTTTACCTTAGACAATTCAGGCACATTCTGGAATTAAGGAATCTGAGTGTACGAATCGCCCTTCTGCAAATAACTAAAAAATGGTCAAACCCTTAAAATATTGAAAAGATCCAAAAATGAAAGGCGACGGCTCACTTTGCGAAAGAAAGATGTGTCTTAATCGACATTTGTTTCATGTATCAGATTTGGGGACATAACACTAATTTGTCAATTTTCAAGTTATTTCCCATATTAAAACAAGCATGCAAGTACTTAAGCTTTATTACAAGTGGTATATATTATAAGGTTATTTTAAGGTGTTTTGTACGATATGGGAATGTTACCTGATTGTTTTATGGCTTATGTCCTTAATAAATGTTATAAAGGATAAATCAAAGACTAGGTTGAGTTCGATTTGTTGTTTAATCAAGTTTGTCTTTTCAGTATGAATGATCTCAGTAACTATAATTTATACTTTTACTTATACTAATCACACATATAAGTTATAACACACTGTCATATAGTTAGTTATACATGAATATTAATGAACCTCATGAACTGTTCAACATCTAGTAATCACTAACGCACTATAGCAATTTGTCGGACACTGCTATAATGAATATATCTCAAGCCCTGAAATAAACGAATATAACCACACTAAATACATTTATCCTGAGATCATTACGTAAACATTAACACTGTTATATACATAATTATTAAATACAATTACATCATTATGCAATACGTTAAACAACATATCTTTGTATTCTGGTCTAGTGGCAGACCAAATGGTTATTTAACATAGATCAATTAAAACATATAAAACATATTAAAGATTACAATATCACATAGATTACATATAAAATAATACATACCAATTGTGGATTGAACTTCTGATTCTTTCATACCACATTCACACGGTGAGCTGGTTATCTGTGTTAACTGTGAGCTGCACACAGAAGGTGCACAATTCTATAGAAACAGTGAATTCGTAGAACAACTGTTATAATGTAAATATGCTGTCATCTTAGAATTATCAATCATGTAAACAAAGGATGTACATGAATAAATAAAGTATCTAAACTTTACAAGTAAAACACAGCTCATTAGCAACTTGCCTTAGGAATTATTTGCCAAACAATAAAAACCTATCCTCCCCTCACAATTCTACCAATCTTCTATTAATTATTAACAAAATATAAAAGACCTTCTCTCTTGAAAAGATGTCAGACCACTGCATGAATTGAGGTCATGTGATTAAAACAGCGGGCACTCTGAAACGCTTGATTAGTTACTCATGCAAGAGTGGTCAAAGGGAGACTAATCTTACAAGACCAGAATAGTATACCTTGTTACCTACTTCCCCGCTTTGAGAAAATTACATCCCGTCATTGTCCCGTCCAACAACATGATAAAAGCAACTAAAAAACAAAACAAAAACAAGTTAAAATAATCCAGATACCATTCAAAAATACTTCGTCATAAGACGACCTCATCTATAAGTAGAAATACAAAGTTACTCAGTGATAAATCGACCTCATCTATAAGTCGAATTACACTGTTACTCAGTCATAAGACGACTTCATCTATAAGTCGAAATACACAGATACTCAGTCACAAGACGACTTCATCTGTAAGACGAATTACACATTTACTCAGTCTTAAGACGACTTCATCTTTAAGTCGAAATACACAGTTACTCAGTCATAAAACGACCTCATATAGAAGTCGAATTACACAGTTACTCAGTCATAAGACGACTTTACTATAAGTCGAAATACACAGTTACTCAGTCATAAGACGACTTCATCTGTAAGTCGAATTACACAGTTACTCAGTCATAAGACGACTTCATCTATAAGTCGAAATACACAGTTACTCAGTCATAAGACGACTTCATCTATAAGTCGAATAACAGTTGCTCAGTCATAAGACGAACTCATCTATAAGTATAAATTCACAGTTATGAAGACATATACATCAAATTCTCTCCTCCTAGCAATTTCTTATTTCTATCTTTTAACAGTATCAATCATAACAATATCAACAGTACAAAAATCACAAAATCAAAAAATTACAATCTGGGAATAAAAAAAATAAAATTACATCATAGCGAAAATACAGTAGAAATACTATTAGTCTGATATATTTCTTCTTTTCGCTACATTTCTTCTTTTCCTGGCGCCCAACTTATTTTTTCCTTCGCCATGTGACACTATCTTGACAGGAACAGTATATCCAACCTCTATTTTGGCACCTCTGAACTTCAGATCATAATATTTCTTCTGTTTCTGTTTAGCCTTGTCTATATAATTTTCCACACTCTCTCTGGTCTTTTTATTTTTCTTTAAATATTTTATTTATCATTATACACATACATTTATGTACATAGCCACACATTTTTCATAACAAAATAGAAGAAGATTAGTAAGAATAATATATATTGCATGCTAAGATTTTATATTAATAAGTTTATTCAGAATATTTTGTATAGTTTAATAATAAACATTGTAAACTTTTCACAATTATAAAATTTCTTAATTTATAAATTTTTAAATATAAAAAGAATATTTGTTTGTTTTGTGTTCTTTTAATATATTTACTTTCTTTTAATTAAGCAATGTTACAATGTGTTATATTAACTAAAACGTTTATGTATAACATGGAAAATAAGTAAGTTTATGTAGAATGTAAAGAAAGGGTAGTAGATAAGAGAAGGGAGTAAGGCTAAAGAGAAGAAGAAATTAAACACTCTAAGTCTGCAATTATGTTGACGTTATTAATTTAGTTGTAATAGAGAGGTTTCGATTTGATACTTGTACGTGTACTGGTATGTGTAGCCACATAAATTGTGTTAACGTCATTGATGACGTCAGCAGTTTTTGCCTTCTCACGCTCTTATCTACCATTATACAACTTGTAGCGAGTGTTTTACACGTAAGTAGAAAACTTATAACTTTGAACGTATTTTATTACTCAAATACATTGAGATAAAGAAGTTAAATTATGACTCTGAGACACCGTTTCACTCTGAGACACCGTTTCAATGGCGCTTTGACTAATTCATATAGAAGATATAACAAATTTATTACACGTCGAAAATCAGTTGACTCACCTTGAATTTTCAGCCTAGAAATCGGTAGAAATTGCCTTATATCATAATGGAAGACTCATGGTACAAGAGTAGAACGCCGGAATGCGGACACAAAGCTCCCAGGTTCGAACTCAGCACCATCCAGCTATCCAGGGACAGATTTGTGGTCCAGTGGTAGACGCCGAACTACTGACCTGAAGGTGCCGGGTTCGAATTCTGTCAGAGACGGATGTTTATTTCGGGTCATACATAAATCATGATGTTGACATTTACCTGTACAAGTACTCGTAGATATATTTCGATACCAAAAAAAATATCTGAATACGTTTACCTGTTCGCGTACTTGTAGCCACACGTACCAGTACACGTACAAGGATCAAATCGAAACCTCTCTAATTTGTCCCATTTTGCGTTTTGTTGTCCAATTTTTTCTTTTGCCATTGCAATTATTCTCTCTATATTTTCTTTGTTTTAAATATTTTATTAAATTAATAAACATGGTCCACTGTTGCTTTGTAAACTAATTGATAAAATACTTTACTAAAAAGGCTTTTTGAAAACAAAAAATAAAAATTTTTTTTTTCTTGTTTTTAGTTTTTTAAGTTTCAGCCCTATTAAAGTTGTATCAAAATATCAACGAGGTATCTGGAAGATTAACTTCAAATGCGTTGATTTAAACAGAGATAAACAATTGTCTGTAGCAGACCGGAACATACTAAAGTAATACATTTAAGGGAATATATAACTAATTGTGTTTGGTTTTTACGATTGAAATAAAAATTACTTAAAATACGTTCCGTAAATTATGCAATAAAATGAATAATTTATATATTGTATAAGTATGAATTGTGTTAATTACTGTAAAAACTTACAGTGAACCTGCTCATAAAAACAGGTTGTTGTCTGTCTATCTGTCTGTCTGTCCGTTATTAGCTCGATATAGAAATAAGTTCTTAACTTGTATGATTCGCTCTCGAGTCCGCGTCCGTCCTCGAAAGAGGAAGTAATGAGTTGTTTTTAAAGAGATCAAAGGTTTGAGCTGGGGATCGAACCCGTTATCTCTAGCTTGAGCGACCAACATTACTCTACCAACTGCACTACCCTCCCGTCCGTTTGATTATCCGTTCGTTCGTCCGTTACATTCTTGATGAAACATAACAAACTAAATTATAAAAACTAGCAAACAAAAAAGAACGTTGTTTTAAAAACAAGAATAATTTTCGGATATAAACCGGTTAAACACGTGACAAATATTAGGGACAGCATCTCCTTCACATCAGGTACCATCATACTATGTTTATTTCATCACTGTCGCAGTTATGCAGTGTAATAAGTTTTGTTGTTCTCTGTTGACAAAGATACTTTTAAGTTGCATACGAGCATAGGTATTACATACACCTTATTAAACAATCATGGTGATTGCATAAGATACATTTTAAAAAAAAGTATCGTGATACTAAAATATTGCAATACGCATCTCCTTTTATTTTCTCAGGCAATATGTATCGTGATAAGCATAGCAAATGAAAAAAAAGCCAATGCACAGCCTTACTGACAACCCCAAGTAGAACATGCGGGTTACAAGAAGTTTGGATTTATTGACATATTACATTCAGTGACTGCCACTATATATATACTACTTTCTTATTTAAAAATATATCAAATGTGTGGTGAAATTAATATACCAAATTTTCATTTTTTGAAGTAGAATAGAAACAAACATGTTCCCTCTGAACTGAACTCAGATTTCTCTACAATTTTATAAAGAATAATGAACTTATATCTAAGTCAAGTGGTAATGATGGTCTTGTAAGTGACCTGATGCGGGTTGTCAATTAAACAAGTTGATAATCGTAACAGCGATCGATATTGTTTCTGGGACCGTCGTTTTCCTAAGACAAACGAACGGCTCCAAGTAAAAACTACATTGTAATATATTATAATTACGCCACGTGCCCAGTGAGTGGGGCGATCGTCGCACTCGCGTCAGGTCAAATGTAATGAAACTTATTGTATGACATCCGCTAATAATGTTAACCTCTAACGGCATGGGATATGCAAAATTATATGACACCAACCGTTTTGACTCGTTTGAGAGGAGTAATACATGAATCGGCTAGCTGCACACATGATTCGGCTAGCTGCCAACAAGAATCGGCTAGCAGCCAACAAGAATCGGTTAGCAACTAACAAGTAGAATCAACATTCATATTTGTATAAAACTTGTGTTAAAAAGTATGTTTTAGCTTAATTACAACGTACATATAAAAGTAACTCAAACTCTCATCCACTTTTTATCCGTTTTAAATGCTGCTTCTAACATTGTTATCTGCAAACAGCTAGGCAATGCTGTATACTATCATGTTGGTTTCAATATTTAGCGGCATTTGTATGACATAGAGGACTTACAGACGATCAGTAATAAATCATTGGTTAGTTTATTTTGTCCTATAGAGTAATCAAACTGTTAACAAATTCAAAATAAATATATGTAATCAGACATATCTTATTTATTTAGCGTGGCAGTTTTATCTACGGACGCTAGTGTTACTTGAAGATAGAATGTGCTCCTAGCCTCGTTCTGGGTGTACAAAGGGACATAACACTTAATCTGTCAATTTTCTTTGGATCAAATAAGCTATTACCCATATTAAAACACGCATGTCAGTATTTAAGCTTTATTACAAGTTGTATATATTATACGGCGCCGTAGGATGATGTTAATATCTCCTGTACAGCTTGTTTAGTCATACTGTATAAAGTTTACATGTGAGTCTGGTGGATTATCGCATTCATAGTGATTGCCAGTCAGTCTGCCAGTAAATCGGTGCGTTTTATGCATAAGTATTCTTATTTCTGTCTTGCAAACGAACATATTAATTAATATTGTGAAAAGATGATGATGGTAATTGTAACATATTGACATATTGTATTTGTGGCCATTCTATAATACTTCCTGCTATACCTAGCAACCCAATTTCTTATTTCGCACTCTCTCACACGAGGTCGAATAAAGCAGTCTTATCTAACACAGTTCGTTTTTCTTAATACTTTCACTCCATCATTGTATTACTATTCGTATTACAATAGCTACACATGGAAATATTACAGTAATGGTGATAATGATGTTGATGATGGTAATGATGGTGATTTTGATGTGGAGATGATTATGATGATGGTAGTGATGATGATGATGATGATGATGATGATGGTGAGACTGAGAAGGAGGAGGAAGGAGACGAGGAAGATGATAATGATTAAAATACAATTTAACAAATAAAAGATACTTTTTTCAGTTAAATTTATGTCTAAAATTACTAGGATTTTTCTTAATGCTTTGAAGATATTATTTGGATTTTGAAGATTGTTGTAACTCTGCCCTCACGCCCACAAGCACTGGTTTAAGCGGCATCTATTGTCAAGTAACTTTGAACAAGTTCCATAATTCCAAAAGTAACACTTGCAATAGAAAGTTCATCCATTTTGTTATTTCCAGACTGGCCGCATGCCATTTGAGGACACACTTTGTATCAGCTGGACAAGATAACTTATTACACTGAAGATTGTAACTTTGTTGATATGTGGCTTTACACACAGATTGCGATAACAATACCTGTTAAGTTGCCTTCGGTAATGATAATAAATGTTGTTGATAGCTATTTCAATAAAAAAAACAACCCCCACATTTTCTGTAAATAAACAAATGGGCATAATGATGTAACTATAAATGCAGAAACTATAACAAAAGATCAAACATAAATTTATTGATATACTGGCATAAAAATATTACTATTATTAGATTTTTTTTTACGAATCATGTTATGCAAAGGTTTGTAACATGATAAACGTTAAATCTTAGGTCTATAAAAGACCTAAAAATATAGTTGTCGATCGTTTCTTTATATTACCGGCGATTTAACAATTACATGTAGGTCATTAGCTCTTTATTTAAAATACTCCTTCATGAGGTCAACCAACCATTATTGTACTCTTACAATTACTTAATCACCGATCGTGGAGGATTAAGCGCCTTTCCTATTTTCTTACATATTTCTTACTGCTGCTCTGATTTGTATTTCCTACAACTTTCTACTATGGCTAACACATTCAAACCGTATTTCTTTTTATCTTCTACGAATCTTTCTCATTATTTCCATGCATACTCCAATTTTCATATATTTTCTTTTTTCCATGTTAATTTATACTCCAATCTTGTGTTTCTTTCCGGACTTAATTCATACTTCAATATTGTAATCTTTTTTTCTTTCCATGCTTGTAATCTTTGTTTCTTTTCATTTTTACTTCATACTTTAATCTTGTTATTTTTATTTCCTTCCATACAAACTTCATATTTTATTCTTGTTATCTTTTTTCTTTCTATATTAACTTGATTGTTGTTATATTTGCTTCCTATTTTATTTTTGTTTTGGTTCTTTACATATGTCGAAATGCATATTTATAACAAATGTAACATAAAGTAACATTTATAAGTCATTACCAGCTTTATTAAGTACAGGATCACATGGCTTTTGAACTTCAACGTCGTCTTGTAACACATGGTAAAATTCACAACATTCTCTATGTCTATAAAGTCAGATTTTTCGGCTTATCTACAATTCAAATCTCCCATTATAACAACATGGGTTACGTCAATGTTAAGAGGAAGTTCTAGTAGTTCATTTTCAAGAAGAAATATACCTTTGGTGCGGTGGTCGTTATAGAAAATGGTGAGCCGTCAGGAGGCAGATAAGTGAAGCACAAAAAAACATATTTTAGTCCATATCAAAAAGTGCATTGTTTATAAGTATAAATATACAAAATCGACATCCAGATTATCATATCGTGCGGTGCCTTCTCTATGCGGGCGTTTGATATCATCATCGGACCACTTCTTTCTCTGACAAGCAACCTTTAGACATTTTTTTTATAACATGGTGTTTTAAATATTCACCTGATTTATTTACCAGCTCAGGTAATCAAAACAAATCTCATTGAATCGGACCTACTCCATGTTTCCAGTTTGTCAATATCCTTATCAAGTTTATCATGGTATTTCCTACTAGTCCAAAAACGATAACAAGCACGATGTACCCAATTACCGGAATGTACTCTATAACCTTTTGATTGTTCTGGAGTTTCCAGTAATGGTTAACGATGGTGAACTGTGTCGGTTATTCATCTGAAATTGGATTTGAAACGACACAAATACAAATGTATTGCAGATATCTCTGTTTGGGTTTTAAGATCAAAGCCTTGTTGATTTAACATTTTGAATAACAGTTAACAACATCAAATAAGTGTTCAAAGTAATATCATCTCCTGTTAAGACCCAAATCATATTTGATCTTCTATATAATACTCTACAAAACTCACTATATATGTGCTAAAAGCACATATTTCAAAACGTCCTATTACTTCCTTTTCATGATATGATGGCAGGGAAAAGAGCGAGGTTGAGTGTACTATGCGCCAGGTTTAAGTTCTTTGTCACCGAGCATCCTGAGGCAATAAAGCCTACTGTCACGTCTTCTATATGTTCGTATATTTCCTATTGTAAATGTGTATCGTTTGGAACTGTGCAGTTGTGTCCTTGAAATGCTACGTCTCGTGTTGGACATATGGTTCTCCTATTATTGTGTGAGCCACGATTTATTTATCTAGTATATCTAGTGCAAACTGTTTTTCAGTACAATCTTTCTAAATATAAATAATTATTTTTGTTGTGATAACAGAATTGCATTAGAAGCAAATACTGACATTTTGAAGACATTCTAAATTCCATTTTAAACATTTGTTCTATTCAATGGTATGTTATGTATTGCTTTCTTTTTTATGTCCGTGTCATATATATATATATATATATATATATATATATATACATATATATATATATATATGTTTATATAACCAAATAGTTCATTATTTCATTATTATTACAATAAATATTATTATTAATTTAATTATTATCATCATGATTATTTTATTATTATTATTATAAATATATATTAATTATTACTTGGAATATTCAAATTAAATAAATGCCACAGATAATAAAATTCATACTTCAAAGTCGTTCAAACAAAAAATCACATGAACAACATGAAAAAGCCTCCAAACAAGACGGTATTCTAAATTGTAGAATTCTTTTATCTGTACAAGTGGCAACCGCTTACACAATCGCTGGCGAAGTATTTGTATAATATGACTGACTGAATATTTAGCGTCATTTTTATGCCATCGAGGGCTAACAGACGATCAGTTAACCTAACCACTGTTTCCTGGGATTAACCAGTAATCGAGCACACCCAATCTCCGCAAGTAACTGATAACTTTCCCACTTGAATCAGTGGTGAGAGATGAATGATATGAGACACAATTGTATATCAATCATTACGGACACTGTTGCCGGGCGGGGATTCGAACTCACGACCCCTGAATTGATAGTCAGACGCGTAACCGACTGAGCTTATCGGGTCCGGCTTTGTATTATATGCAAAAATGATAATAAAACTATCATCTATAACCCTCTGTTGGTTTCGATTTAATTTACATTAAAAGTATTATTATTTTAGATAAAAATATTCATTTGAATTTATCATTTCAGCGTTTTGAATATTAAAAAATGGTTCATTTTATAATTATAAAGGTTTTAAAAAAAATTTGCGAATATAAACAGTATTATAATAATGAATTATTTCTTCTATTTTATTAAACGAATGCCAACTTTCCAAGCTCACAGGCAGTCAGCAAACTTCCAATAGCTGGTCTTTGGTATTTTCAAGTACCAAGTTAAAAGGAAATTTCATTACTTTTATGTCATTTCTTCTGTATTCATGAAGTGTATATAGTAGTTTTAAAGTATTGTGTCTGTGCTTGCAACCATCAAAGTCTTGGTGCAGTGAATCTCAGGTTCTATTCAAGGCATAACCCTATGACCCCTCAAGTACAACATCCAGCACTGGTTATACCAAGCAAACACAATTGATAGAGAGAGAGAGAGAGAGAGAGAGAGAGAGAGAGATAGAGAGATTTATATAAGCTCTGAGCTTATTGCACAATAAAAATGAGAATGACTGAATGAGTAAAGGAAATTACCGAATGAGTAAAAGCAATTACTTAGTAAGTAAAGAAAGTGACAAATGCTACGAGGTTATACGGTGGCGTAGGAACACAATAAAGTGCATATAAAAAAAACTTGCATGTTTATTCTCAAATAACAAAGAAAACAAAACAAATTTCACTGAATTTTGGTTCAGTGCTGTGTGTATTTGTTATCCCTTTGTTTTAAACTAATCTAATTTAACTTGAAGAAGAAAGCTCAGAGCTTATATGAACCGGTCTCGACTCTGCTTCCTAGACAGAACCAGTACTGAGAGTAATAGTGTCGAGCTAATCCGCAAGCTCTAACGTGAACGTCCAACTCTTAACCAACAGCAGCATCCGCAAAGGAAATATATAATAGATATCTCATTTACAGAAGGACAACTGAACAGGCAATTTATATAAATTTGGCTGTCTCAAATTAGTTTTATATTCATATTTCGTATTTTGATATTCAACATGAAACCAACCTAACGTAGGACGAAGAACGAATATCCCGAAACTAGCCTTTACTTTCTCAACCTCCGATGGTGAATAGTTAAATACTCAAATATCGTAAGACGAAGAACGAATATCCCGAAACTAACCTATGACTGTTGTTCAAATTCATTAAAATATATATGCAAAGTGCTGCATTGTGTTGTGGCATGCAGATTTACGTGCTCGGTGACGCCATTAACGTCCTTGTAGGGCCCCCGGATATACACAGGGGTTAATTATTGATGAGTTGTATGGAAAATAGCATGGCAAACTAGAAATACAAGAAATAAAACGGTGAGCATTTCTCCATTGGATTGATATAAACATATGAAAATTGTTTATATATATTTACGCAAACAATCAACAGTGCGGACTATCGGGGTCATGTCTTATCGGTCACACAAGATATGACCATCCTTGAACATCAGGTGATAAGAAAGTATAGGTTTCATAGAGTCACTTGGGTTCATTCAATGTGCAGGGTAAGTAGAGTTAAATGTTAAGAAATAATTTATATGGAGGATTTAATTTATAATGTTATATTTCATAAATACATATACGTCTCACTACACAGTTACGCCCCTTTTCCCTCACGGTAACATGATTCTTACGCTTAAAAACAAGGCCTATGTAGTTTGATTTTAAAATATTTTCAAAATTATTCATAGTGATTTATTGCTTCAGATGAGTAGAGTAAAAGTTGGTATAGCATATACTGCAATAAAACATCACTGGTGTTAAAAAGGTGACTTTTATAGGATTTCAACATATGCATGTATCTATGAGCATTTGAGGACTTCTTTTATTAAAAAATCTCAGGGTGTCACTGCAACCTCTTTTAAAAATACCAACGTTGTCAACCTACCAGTTATTGTGCATTTTTTTATATGGGTTTACATTCCTGCTATGGAAAAAAAACTTTAAAAAAAATTCTATGTGGAATTCTTTTTTACCATGGAAATCCTAGACCTTATTATATATAGAACAAAGAACAAAATTCAACTGTGTAATGAGACCTTAAGACAGCTTATTTATTTAAATAGCTTTATTGTACAGCTTATTTTACTGTTACACTTTTTCTTGTATCTCTTTGATTTAAAAAAAAAAGTATTTTAATTATAGTTCAACTGGCTTTATAAAAAATCTGTACACTTATACTACGAAGTATCAGCTTTCGTTTTATCTTGTTTTTGTTAATATTGTCCCACAAAATCTCGTTAACAGCGCCCCCTAGTGGTACGTGTTTTTCGGACGATTTTCGCATTTTTTCCCCTATAAAATGTTCACTATTGATTGAAAATTATTTTTAATAACATTATTAAATTACTTTTTTTATTTACTGTGATGATATTATAACTTTAATACAGATAAAACGCACTTTATGCTACATTTACATCTAATAAGTATGCTTGGTTTGATTAGAAAGTTGGTTTAAAACCAACACATTTTGAACATTCACGCTTAATTACGCAAAAATGCTGCGGTAAAAGCTCTTGAACTGTCTATAATTATGTTAAACTTTATTAATTCATTACAATATGACTGAATAAAAAGAGGGAGTGTTCACGTTAGTTTTTCATAGATTCGAATTCAAAATAAAAATGTAAAATCACATGACGTTTGCCTGCTGTTGCGGACGACGTCGTATTTTACCTAAGTGTTATATGGCGTTAAGTTGATGTCGTTCGAAATCACAAGTAAACGTCGTGTTTTTTTAAGTGTTTCATTTAAATTCAAATTTATTAAAACACAAGCGTGAACATCCCTCTTTTTATTCGGTCATACTTTAGCAAAATTAATAAAGTTTGACATATATGAAATTCAAGAACGTGTTGTGGGTTGTTGTGCTGTTAAAAACAAAGCTTAAACGAAAGCTGAGACTTCATAGATCATTTGTATAGATTCTTTGATAATATGTCAATACATCCAATAGGAAGGCCACGAACTACTTTAAGTGGTAACAGTAAGAAAACAGTTATTGTTATTATATTGTTAACATAGTACGTTTAGTTTAAACAGTATTTTATTAAAAAATGTACATTATTTTAATACATATGACATTAATCACAAAAACATGAGCACATATTGAAAGGGGTGCAGAAGTAAGCCTTTATGACTTTTTTAAATCTCTTTACATAGTACATTTACGCCTATTAGAAGTGTGCAACATATGTAAACGTTTGCTGTTTTGACAAGAAACAAGAAATTATACAATCTATGAGATATGTAGCATTCAAGGGACACAGTCACGAAATTACAATTAATTTAACATTGATCTTGTCTGTTCTTCTCATCTAAAGTGTGACTATTCCGATAACCAAAGATAAAAAATATAGTTTAACAATGTTGATATGGTGACACCTGATATAGGGCACTAAAATTGTAGTCACAATAGTAAAATGGTTAAACAGCCCCCTGAACAATACGAAATAGTTGTTAACATAAACCGCACACACAACTGTGTCTTTGGTGATTCATCTTTCAAGGAACCCCATATATTTCTCATATACTTTTCATTCGAATTAGTTTATATGATTCATCTTTCAAGGAACCGCATATAATTCTCATACGAATTAGTTTATGTGATTCATCTTTCAAGGAACGCATATAATTCTCATTCGAACTAGTTTATGTGATTCATCTTTCAAGGAAACGCATATAATTCTCATTCGAATTAGTTTATGTGATTTTATGAAGCTATTTCCATATTGTACTCATATATTGCTTGATTACCCATATATACATGTAACATGCATGTTTTTTATTGCATGTACAAAGATATGTTGGTTGTATGGATATCGATAAAACAATTAACACTAACACTATCGTAAACCAGCTATGTAGTCCAGTTTTTTTTAACTAAAAATGTTGTTTCAGAAATGGGTTTGTTTTTACTACTTTTACTCGGAATGCTACTGGCGAACAATGTGGATGGTTACCTTAATGACCTTGACGGCCTCCTGACCTTCAAATGTCCGTACCCTTACCAATATGTCAGCCATGTAGACAGCATACATGACAATCACAAAGAGGACAGAAGGTTTAACATGGCATGCAAGGACATCGTACCTAATGGTGACAGTCAGCATTTAAAAACTCACTGCATTGAAACAGGTAAGTGAATAATTTGATTTTCAGTAGGTTCATTTTGTTCATTTTAGGGGAAGGGCCGAATCTAATGTTGGCAGAACTTGTGGCCCAACCCCATTTTACGTAAAATTATGAAATAAAATATGTTAAAACTGATGTCTTCCACGAATTGCACAGTGTCCGCGGTCACTTCGTTTGCACAATCATTACTTCTATTCTGTGCTATCGGTTGGTCTAACTCCAAAAGTGTGTTAGACAGAGAGGCGATGACTCCTGCCATTTCAACTGTTGCTAATGGTTGTCGTCGTTGGAAGCGCGTGTGAGTACGCGAACAGACGGGTTTGGCATATATTCCATTCATAATTCGCTAAACATTTATACTTAAATACTAGAGCACAGACGGAAATTGATATGGATTTTTGGCCCTCACATATGGATTTCTGGCCCTCGCATATGGATTTTTTGCCCTGTCGTCACTCGCGACTTTTAATATGCCCTGTAGACTATAGCTATATCGTACAAAAACAAGGTTATTTTGCTACTATATATAGTAACACATGTAATTAATTTCCATATTGCTCTCGACAACTTGTTCTCGTGTTAAACATGTGTCACCAGATAGTCACTAGTAATGTTAAGATCGAAATGTGTTACACCTGATGGTATGGTGGGTTTATTCTTCTTCACACTCGCGATATATGATACGAAGACGAGACGGTCGTGTGCATTTCACTTTTTGAGGATTTATCACTAATCGCAAGGCACTAAAACCTGCTGCCTGTTCTTTATGTTTGTATTTGCCTTATTAGACTTATTTCTGCTTTTAATGGAATATCTGCTGTTGGACTTTTTTGTTTATATTTTAGAAATAATATTGCTATATATGTGCTGTATGATAAAACCAGGAAAAACAACAACAAAACATAACTAAACTCTAAGTGAGCTCATTAAGTATTGTTGGAAAATAGAAACTACTGCTTGAGTCGGTGTTGGGGACATTGAGGAGGTTGCGTATTTCACAGCCCCTCATTGATTTGTCTCATTACAACGAGAATTTTCCTTTCTTGGGTGCGATCGTGTTATCAGCTATAATGCAGCAAAACCAGCGGCCATATTTCACGAACTTCCAAACTCGAGCGTAAAACCTCGTAAAAACGTAACCGAACACTGATAATACTCAAGACACGAGTTTGCGAGATAGAAATTCATACAAGCTCTGAGCTGACTGCGCAATTAAAATACAAATGTAAGTGTAAACCATAAGTTTGCATCATGAACAGATCGAACATGCATTGACAACAGTTACTGTTGACTTTTATTTTGAAAATTATCATTTTGTATAAAAGATGTTTGTACATGTACTAATATGTCAAAAATACTATGAATTGTGTTGTAAAGAATTTCCAGGACTTGCTTGAACCACTTTGCGAGATTGTGTTGAATAAAGGGAGTATATCAGGAACAAACGCTATAAATGTTTTAAAACATAAAATAATTTTAAAAAATTATTTTATTTATCATTTATAAATCAAATCCGAATGATTTGGCTAATTTCACTAAAACGTGACAAAATTGATATTTATATTGGGGTGGTCAACTTAAATTGAAATCCCCATTCTAAAAATAGAAAAACATTTAAATACTGCTTGGCGACCTAATCATCGTAATACTGTACTCTTTCTAAGATGAAACAATTTTAACTACGGGTAAACCAGTAGAACGGATCAAATTGAAATCAAAATGAAATCACGTGACTCATTTAAAACGTCACAAAATATGTTGCAATATTAAGCGGGAAATATACTTAGGTCTTGGTACGTAGCCCAAGTTAGGAAATCCCTTTTCAACATATTATTTTGGCATCTTTAAATATATATCCTTTTGGCATTACGGGACCAGTAAGTAGATATAGGCATGATATATTGGAAAAACACGTTTTTAGCCAGTTTAAAATTTTGTAAAATCCTGATAAAACCCCATTCTATAGGCAGCATTTATTGTTCTTCGCCATTTAATTATTATTATTTTTTTACGTTTAAACATGGAAACTTTGTTATGTATAGTACATACTACTTATAATTGTTTCGAATTTATATAATAATACTTTGTTACCTTATTAATTTCATGTTATAATCAAGTCTTGACCATATCATCAAAATATAGTTTAAACGGGCAAGTGTATATATATAACGTATATGCTGCAAATTTCTAAATAAAATTGAATTTAATACATTCAACAAACATTTTGACAGGAAACGAAAACCAGCTTGACGGCTTGCTTGCCTATACCTGTCCGGGTAATTCTTTCATCAACGGCATGAGTAGTAGTCATGACAACCGTCACGAGGACAGGGCATGCCGGTGAGTTATCATCTAAAAAATTATATAAATCAATGTATAACAAAAATGACTTTGATAAACTAGTTTCTGTTAAGGGTAACCCAAATACCTGTATAAATTGTTTTTCAAGTGGTTTTAATAAAAAATGAATCCTATTACAGGTACAAAAGCTCCAAATGGTAAAATCTAACAGCAATATCTCACATTGATATAAGGGAAATATGAATTTAAGTTGTCTTAGAACATGCACTGGAGACATTCCTAAAATACTTTTAGTATTTAAAGTGCGTGTGAATATTAGTAAACGCCATGCTCTTTATATTAAACAAAGAGACATAGTTATTAAAACTGTTTTACTTCTAGTAGCAAGCTAAAAATTCATTTCTGTATGATCTCTGTGATTATATACCTGTGCCGATATGACTCCCTATTTTGCCCACCTTTTAGAATGTTACAAAAGAGAGTGTACTGACAAAACCGATAAAAACCTCGTGACCTGAATATATATTGTAATTATATAATTTTATTATATTTGTATATATTTGTTATTACATTATATTGCCATATTTCATGTGAATACACTTATTTTTTTATGTAATATATATACTATATTCATACTGGTAGAATCATATTTATCTAAGGGTAATTGTTGATATACTATGAAAGAATCAGCTGCCGATCATAATACTTTGAATAAGTTTGATTCGTGGGGGTGGTGGGCGATTAGATAAAATTTTAAGGATCATACTATATTTAGTAATGGCGTTAATAACTAATAAGAAGGTTCATGCTAAGACGCTTCTGACGAAATCTGAATAAACTCCTTTATTTTGTTTAGTCAGTATTTTACAAGTGGGTGGTCGATTCTATTCGAAAGCATTTTAATTAATGTTTCGAAAACCTTTCCGACATACATTAACACGCTAAATAAAAAAAATAGCCCTCCCGATAATTGCCATTATCACTTTGTTATGTTAATTACAACGGTACCATTGCAAACATGACTTGCAGAAGTTACAATGACAAACTGTGAGCTTGGTGATTGGACAAACGATTGGGATGGATACCAGACCTTTGACGCAGGTGAAAAAGTAACAAAAGGTGTTACTTCTATCCACGATAATAGAAAAGAGTAAGTACGAATTATACTTGCTTTGTCAATGGCCAGTGACACTTTTGTAGCCGATCGTCTTATAAAATTGAGTTCGAGGTAAAAGAACCAGTTTGAAGTACAGAGCACAACAAAAAATAAAGTAATTTACTCAATTTACTAATGAGTGAGTACTGTAGGGGAAATGGAATGTGCAACGCCCCTTTGTCATCAAGCATTACATTAATAAAACAGTGAATAAACTGTAGATGTACAAGGAACACACATACCGCGTGTATCACATGCAGTAGTGGACATTTTTATAACATTTTCGAATTAAATTGCCGCGAGTTTACCAATGAATATTTGGTGTTTATTTCAATAAGCTTACATTTAATGTGTTTATTGCAGAGATCGACTCTACAAGTTTGAAACCTGCACTGCCCTAATTGACGGGACACTAACATCAGCAGTTGGTAAATAATAATAATGGCGGCTGTAACATAGTGTACAATACTAGCGAATAAAGTGATATCATCTCTCCGTTGTATTAGTTACTTGTATTGTATAAATTTAAAAACCACATGTTGGGTAACATGACAAATCTGCCAAAATTAACATTGTTTTAGTGAGCATATAAGAGAGAGAGAGAGAGAGAGAGAGAGAGGTTTAGGCTTCACAGACACACGTTGTTTTTTTTAGATTTGGCAGAGAAAAAATAATCGAGATGACATGTTTCAATATTTATTTTTCTATCACCGACATGTACACTATAGTATAACAAAACGGAAAATACATACATACATACATACATACGTACATACATATTTCATTGATGCCAACTTAAACTGAAAGAAATAAGTTTAGCGACTATTTTAATATGAATATTTTTTAAAGTATGAATAGATTACAAAATTGATCGAATGAATTCTCATATTTATCAATAACTTAGGACTTATTTCAAATCATGATTACAATTTTGGCTCTCTAAGGTCTCACATATACGTTTATGTCCACTTACAGTTATTGGGTTTATGTAAAACAGTATTTTGTAAATAAGTGTGTTTATTGTTAATTTTTTTTTATTTCAAATTGCATGCAGAGAAATATAAGCATTATATACCATTAAATAAAAAGACCCAATGAATGTTTCAGAAATAGCTCATGCATGAGGTATTCGGAATGTGTAATGTGTTGGTAAATTACTTCCCTTGGCATTTAAAGTAGAACGTATGATTCGATGACGTTCGTGCTAAGTACCCCACGGGCTTTGACTACCTACTACCATTGTGTCTTTTTGATATACTAATTTCTTTCAGTGTATTACAGTAAACTACAAATATATATATATATATATATAGATATACATGCCGTATTCATAATTATAATCATTACAGTATATCGACTGAATAAGTATGCAAACAATGTATAGATAAATAGTTAGATAGCAAACTGGAAAGCACGTGTTTGCATTTCTATTTTTAAAGTTAAAACAGACATACAACAATATTTAAAATGAAATCACTATCAGTTTTTTCATTATTTAAACAACTGGAGGCGTCAATATATATTTAAAAGCATTTAATAAATGTTGTTAGAACTTGTGATCTATTCCTTTTGCTAATTTGTTATATGTAAAGCAATAAAATATGTTTTAACTAAAGTATGGATAATTTCCCTTAAAAATACCAAGATGCATTTTTTCTATGATGTCAATGAAAACGCATGGAATTTAAGTCTATTTTATTATTTTTGTCATAGATTACCTCAAATGTCAAAATGTTTCAAAAAACAAAGCAACATGCGTCTTAGCCATTTACCAGAGTCTTGTATCAATTATAGGAACGAAATTAAAGGTATGCATATGCCTATAGACTTAGGTATTCCCTATATCATAGTTGCATCTTGTGTGCCTATGATTTCAACTGTAATACAAAGTGAAATTTATCAATATTACTGTGTGTCCCTTTAAACACTCAAACTATAATTGGTCAAAGAATATATCAGATATATTCAAAACGGGAAAATATTCAAACGGTATATAAAAAACGGTATATAAAAATAAAAGTACACTTCTTTTTACATTTAACTATATTTTTCGGCTGTACACTTAAACATTAACAAAACATATTTCTGTATAAAAGTATTCATTAAACATTTAAGTAAACAATGAATAATAATGACAAATAGTTGTGTTTGTTTGTGTTGTGTTTATATTTGTACCTTTGGGGTGACTGTTACAGCTCATGTGCGACACAAAGCTTTGTTTGCAACAGGTCAGACACAGCCACTGTGTTCTCCATTGATGTATATTATTTTGTATTATAACCTTACACTGACTTTTTTAACGTTTCGTGAACAAAAGTTTTATTCTTTATTATATTGAATCGAATGAAATTGTAAACAAAATGAGACAGAACGAGTCACGCTTTACCTATGTGGTCTTGAGAAGTAGGTTAGTAGGTTACAACCCAGTTTCAACATAAAGAAGTAAAACTTGCACCAATTTTACTTCTAAATTATCATTTTTGACAAAAACATAATAAATCTATATTTTTATGTCATCCAACCAGAAATTAACTAATTATCGCAATTTGTGGCTTGTGCGTCCTTTTTTCAGCCAATCACTAATATCGTCTCAGTGGTGGTAGATGACCTATGCATGAATCGACCTCACACTCATTGTGGTCCTGTGTGTTTTACATGATAAACATCTCCTTAAGCATATTCAATTTACTACTTGCACTAATCCTTATTCCCGTAAGCCCTTTGAAAGATAATAACGTGCAATTGGACTGAACTAATTTGTATAGTATTTATACACTCGTAAAATGGTTTGATGTTTCCCCTTACATAATTATTGCATTATTTATTTGTACTAAGCACTGATACACAACACTTAATAAAGGTGATTAACAAAATTATATACGGTTATTACACACAAGACAATTACATGACACGATAATATATACAATTCAAGTAATACAGTAATTTGTTTCGAGGTGCATGTTCTTGTAAATGCATTGGTTATGAAGTCATTGCTTATATATATTTCTAGATAGTTTCATAACAATATGATAAACAAACTACTTATATTCGACAATAATTTGGTATCCATGTTTAACACGTGTGATGCCAATTACAAGATAGTTTACAATATCCATTCTTAACCTTATATCATTACTTTAAAATCCAAAAACAACAGCTTTACCCCAAGAACTTATTTTTTTCGGCTTATGTTCACAAATAACGAGTCCATAAATAGAGAATATCTTTACAACTAAGCCAGACATATGTTGTTTTCCGGCACTTGTGTTGACCAAAGCAAAAAAAAAAAAAAAAAAAATATATATATATATATATATATCAGTGCATCCTTTGTTAATCTATGAACCTCAAACAAAATACTATAGTGTCGTTTCTTTTATAACTACACAATAGTATTCTTACACATTTTTCATTGAGAGTAACAATGTCACTAACTTCTATAGTATATATTAAACTAACATCTACACATGAGGATCTACCAAAGAGTTTAGTAAAAATTGTTCTCATTAAGTACAGTAGAACTTTGTTGGCTCGAACATGGATGGCTGGAACACCACGTATAGCTCGAACCGCTTATCTGGTCCCGGCCGAATTCTTATTTTGATGTATATACATGTACATATACGGTATGATGTTGAACAATACTTTTTTGTTCAGCTCCGTCGGGTTCGAGCCATCGAATTTCAACTGTACTTGATATATCATTCAAATCATAAACAAATGTAGAAGCTACTTAATCGATATCAAGGAGGTAAAACTTCGACATAACGAATGTCTGTAGCTGAGATTTAGAAATATTGAAATTTTTCAGGTAAAAAAACATATCAAAATGGTGATATAAGATGTTGTAATAGTAGCCAATGGCATATTATTACAATATTAAGTAGATTTAAGATGATTCGAATATTTTCCATATCAACATTTTAAACTGCTGGCAGAAACTTTAAACCTCGGGTCTCCAATATATGGCACGTACATGTACCAGGACTAAATGACTTTTTTTGTAGTACATGGTAAATGTTATAATCGGTATTGCATTTACCATATAACTCGTGTTTATTTGTCAATAAATAAAAAGGATGTCAATCAATTCGTAATTTGTATGGAAAAGGTAGCACTTGTGAATTATTATCACAAACCGTTTGGTTGACCCTCATTTCATATTTTAAGTACACACATAATATTTACACAACGTATTTCATTAAACACAAGCAACTGTAAAAACTGTAAACTTTAATTTTATTTCGAAATTCCTGTTATCTCAAATTTTATGTTCAGTCCCGTTTTTTCTCCTTCTGTTTCTGTATTTATTAACTCCGGATATATCAAATTCCAGTAATTCGAATTATTCATTATTTCGAATTCGTTTTTCGGTCCCTCCATATTAAAATCTATTGATTTCTCACTCGTTATTTCGAATTTTTTATCACCGCGTGAAGATGAAAGGCAAATCGCCGAAGGTGATAATTGCTGATCCCATACCTGTAATTTATCGCTTCATGTATCTGTACTGGCAGGTAAATTAATTGGGTTATCAAATTGTTATGATACAAACACAAGCGAGACACACGCTAATTAGGCAAACAACGCTGCTGCATGTTTGGGTTAAAGCGATAACACAGAAAATTGAGTGCACGAAATCAAACACTAATTGACATTAAGCATATTTGAGTAAATATTGATAGTCGTCTGATATGAATATAAACTTAAGATCTTCAAACAAGAATCATTATTCACAATGTCTGAAACGCAACGTTATCTCATGAAACACATTTTGTTTTATATCATATCACACTTTGTTACAATGTTCACGCACTGGGCAAATAGACAATTCACACTGATAACAACGTACAACATACAGAACGTACAACAGAATAAAATGACGCATATAAACAGAAGAATTTTATATCATGTGTAAATATAACAACAACGTGTTATATTGAGTAAAAAACAACAGATAAAGGTATTTACATGTACACATAAATTTTCAATGATTTATGAAGTGGGTGGGGTAACGGTGAAAAGATGCACAAAGGTAGACTCCTGATAAATCGAAGTCCGGATATTTCGAATTATTTTTACAGTCCCACGGAATTCGAAATAACGAGTTTCGACTGTAATTGCAATACTATACAATATAGTTTTAAATAGTCAGAATACACACCAGAGTTAAATACAAAACTGTGTCTAAATATGAAGTAGTTGTTAACGTATTTAAAAGCAATACATGTATCGAGGTTTAAATTACAGTTATTGTATGATTTATAAATAAATTAATTTTGATTGGCCAGAATTATTTCTCATTCAACAAAATATTTAACTTTTTCACTTTCGGTTTTGCAAAAAAAAATGTGTATACAACGATAAACCACGATTACTAAAAACAGCCGGTGGGAATTCCAAGTCTTAGACAAAGGCAACGATGAAACGGAGATGCTCCGAATGCAGGGCTGTTTACAAATGGCTGAGATTTGCTTCATTGTAGGAGCCGATTTCAGCAAATAATTGACAATAAAGATGCCGATACGACACAAAGGCAACTGTTCAATCAGTATATATATATTTCATCATTATTTACGAGAGAAACAATTGAATAAATTATGTATTAATTTTTAATTATAAAAATAACACTTTTGTCAAGTTGCATTCTATAAGATTTGTTTTCGCCATGGTTCAAATCCCTTCCGGGGAACGTTTTCTAGATAACTGTTTCTTAAATAAATATAAATATCTCATTGTTTAACTTTAAACACTCATTATTAACACTAAATACAATCATAATTTTATTTATTTAAACTTTATATAATAAAAGAAATTTTCAGCTGTGCAAAATGATGTGCTATGCACACGGAAACATAAATAATGACCTTCAAGATTAATTTTTCGGATGCATAGCTCATCTTATTGCACAGTCCATAACTAAATACTATATGATACATAACCTCATGGTAAGCATTGCATATTAACTCCAAAGAAATAATTGAGATTAATTTTATGTTTCTGAAAGTTGACGACTTTGATTTTTAAGTTGTTTGTTCAATTATTAATGCAGAACAATTAAATTCGTTGTAAATGTCTGAAAAACAAAACTAAGTTTAAAATATCTATAAAGTGTCAAATAATCATTGAATAAGTATATTTTGCGGAAATGCTTTTTGTGAATTTTAAAAAACTAAAATAAATCATACTAACGGACTGCCTTTAAATACATTTTCAACATCAACAGGTTTTATATAACGGTCTATTAAACTTCAAACCTAGAGTGACAATACACATTGTACATATACATATAGAGCAAAAAAAAAACAAAAAAAAAAAACAATCTGATTAAATACATTTTATATATTATATTCACCAAAAGACAAAATTCAACCAATGATATAATAAAAAAATACAGTACTTCGTAATTTTTTATGTTTAAACAGTTTAAAATTTTACTGTTTAAAAGTTAAAAAAATGAGCTTATTGTTTTGTGGTAAATCATGTTTTAATAAAAGGCAAACGCTGTACTGTAGCTATTCACTTTACTTAACTTGGATGTTCATTGTTTCTTTCAATATTATTAATTAACCCTACTTTTTTATTTAGTTTTATACTAATTGACTTGAGTTCGATTATGAATTAAGCTCAAAATTTATTTGAACCGCGCTCGAGTTGGTTTCCTGTGTGGAAATTATACTAAGTGTTGTTTATAGAGGGTATCGGGTCGAACGTGGGATCGAACCCTAGACCGCTAGTAAGAACAGCCAACACTCTGTCCACTACACTACCATCTTTATTTACATTCGACACTTAACTGGTACAAAGTACACTTTTAAATCTTGGTTAAAACACAGTGTAACATGTATGAAACATGTGAATTGTGTACGATGAAACACTACGTGTCTACAAGTGTACATTTAATTTAAACTAGTAAAACCAGTCCTTAGTGTTGTTTTCAGAAGATAGAACCCATAACCTCTGTCGTGGGCGACCAAAACTTTATCCACACCACATAAACATTTATTAGTGAACATGGGTAAACGTATATCAGAGGTGTGTGTGTATATATATATATATATATATATATATATATATATATATATATATATATATATATATATATATATATACATACACGTACGTCTAAATTCGACACTGTATATCATTTGAGAATCTTAAGGATATGACCATTGAGTTAGGATGATTATTATATAATCTTCGCATACAAAAGTAATCATAAAACAATCAGTTGAAATAACCTCGAAATTAATATCATTTGATAATAACATGATTGTTACTACGTGTTCTTCTCACTGATGAATTCTCTATTGCATCAAGCATTAAATAAAAATTTAAATAATGACATATCATAAATTAAATAGATGATATGCATAAACACACTGAACAAGTTATATGTGGGTTTGTGAAGAAAATAAAGGAAAACAATAGAATTAAAAATAGTATTTCTGCTTAACTAATTGATTTAGATAAAAAATTGTCACCATTTTATCAAAATGCCAACAAGCACTTTCATATTAATAAAGTGTCTTTTGTTAACAAAAATCAACCTGAGTCTGCTCAATCAAGATACGACTAGGATGAGAATCTGCTTCAAAGCTTAAAACAAAACATCACGTGATTTGTGCTGATTGATACAGACACATTGTTAAGCATTGTATAAGTGTATATGACTTATAATCAGTTATATACTACATGTACCCATGTAGCCATCCTGGACAGTGGGAAACTAACCATGATATAAAATGATTGCATACTAGTATACAGCACGGTCAAGAACCTCCGTGACTTAATGGTATGGAGTGGTGTAACCAGACGAAGAAAAGTGCCTGGCATTAGACAGTGACCATATAAAACTCATATTTCTTTTTAAAAAGATAAAAATCAAAAAATCAAACGCCGTTGCCTAGCATAGCCAAGTAATAACACCAATGGTTCATCTCTATACAGAGATGGCCTTCGTCATTGTTTCGTATTTTCATGAATCATTAAGAAAGTTATCTGTACAATAACACGATAATAGACTAAGGGAAATACTACAGCATGCAAGAAAAAAATATGTAACGAGGAAAAATGTCAGTTTAGCAACGATGAAATAGCGTTTGTATGTTATTTGTTGACAAATGAGGGTCGTAAATTTGATGTAGAGAAAGTGAGAGACGTAGTAAACATAATAATTCCAGATAATAAACAAAAGAATAAATAATTCTATTAGAAGACGTACACTATATATCCACGGTTATACAAAACTCTATATTCTACATGGAATCTGAGCAAATAGAACGTGTTGAAGAATGGCACACACTGGTAATCAGTTTTAAAATCAATTCAAAGGATTAACTTTTGCGATGGTTCGAAATGTAAAACCAGTTGTATATAGTTCTCAGGCTTTGACAGTAATTCCAAAGAAGTTTCCATGTCTCGAAAATTTGACATTGTCAATTATTAATTTTTAAAGATTGAGTAAAAAAGTATATCAATACATACATATATGGTCAAAGAGTGATCGTTGAACCAGAAAAAAATCAGAAAGAAATGACTTAATGGTGCAAACTAAGGTTGCAAAAGAAAGGCGTTACTAGAACTGACAAAGTGTGATTTGGAAGTAGCATTCACGCCGGTAACAAGCATATTTCCACACAAATGCAAGTATGCACGGACATGCACTCTCTATTTTCCCCACTCTGTCTGTCTGTCTGTCTGTCTGTCTGTCTGTCAATATCGCATTATCTAACGCCTTTACAGATATGTGTAATTGTTATGTAAATGAAATAGTAATAAATTACTATCTTTATAATATGATGCTTTTAAGTTAAACATCATGTAATAAAAATAAACATTTCAAAATGTTTATGAAGTAAACTAAATATATTGGAACACAATTTATAGAGAAATAAAGACTACACTCGCCATAAAGGTGGTGACACGGTTATACTAGTAAAGCGAAATAGTACTTTAAATAAAATATGTTTAAACCAACGAGAAATTAAGAAAAAAATAGAGTTGTAGTTACAAGTGTCGTGGAACACAGATAAGCGTCATCTTGGATACCTCCTTTCACCATTGCTTGTATTGATTTCAACCGATGGTTTTTCGTATTCAGTGTGTCCGTTGCCATTCACTTCAAAAACGCGTAACTCATTCTACAAATAGATGTACCACTATGTATTGAACACATTTTGAATTATTGTATTCATTAAGTGAAATGTTGGGAATTAAAACAAAATAAAATAAAAATAATTATGGTGATGATAAAAGCAATTATAGTGAATGTAATTAATAAAATTATAACTACAATTACTATTTCTACGACTTCTACTAGTACTGCTGCTGCAGCTGCATCTTCTACTTCTTTTATTACTACAAAATATACTACTATTACTACTTCTACTATAATTACAACTCGTACTACTTCTACTAGTACCTCTTCTACTACTACTACAACAACTACTACTACTACTTCTACTTCTAATACTTCTTCTACTACTACTTCTAATACTTCTTCTACTACTACTCCTACTACTACTACTACTACTATTATTACAATTATTTTCTACTACTACTTCTACTTCTAATACTTCTTCTACTACTACTTCTGCTTCTACTACTACTTCAACAACAACTATTATTACAATTATTACAACTACTTATACTTCTGCTTCTAATACTTCTTCTACTACTACTTCTAATACTACTTCTTCTTCTTATACTTCTTCCATAATTTCTTCTACTATTACTTCTAATACTACTTCTACTTCTAATACTTCTTCTACTACTATTTCTACTACTACTACTATTACAATGATTACAACTACAAATACTAATACTTCTACTTCTAATATTTCTTCTACTTCTACTTCTACTAATAGTACTATTACAAGTATTACAACTACAACTTACACTACTTATACTTCTACTACTTCTTCTACTACTTCTTCTTCTACTACTTCTTCTTCTACTACTTCTATTACTTCTACTACTACTACTACTACTATTATTACAATTATTACAACTACTACTACTTCTACTACTTTCACTACTACTACTAATTCTAATAATTCTACTACCACTATTACTACTTCTACTATTATAATTATTACTACTTCTACTACTACTATTACTTCTACGACTACTTCTACTACTACTTCTACTACTACTGCTTCTTATACTTCTACTACTTCTACATCTGAACTATAATAATTATAATATTTATTACTAATTTTATTACTACTACTTCTGCTACTAGTTATACTACTACTATTACTATTACAATTATTAATACTACTACTACTACTTCTACTTCTATTACTACTTGTACTACTACTACTACTACTTCTACAACTGGGTCTTCCGTGGCTGAGCGGTTTAACGCGCAGTAGTCTCATGACATTTTTCCTCCCAATGCTGAGGTTATGGGTTAGAGCCAATCCCGGTTCGAAGACTTCATGTGAGAAGTCGGAATGACAGTTATTCTACTTAGAATTCTTCCCATTCCGCCGATTACACTGGATATACCATATTCAACGTTCCATGTATTGTAAAATACTTCAACTGCTCCTGTTACTACTTCTAATAATAATTTTAAAGTAATATAATGGAAATTTAAGAAAAATAATGGTTAAAGAAGAAAATTGTGAATCATCAAATTTTAACAAATACTTACAGACGGGTTAACTTGTTCCGGTGTTCGTGTTAGATATGGTATTGCTGTTGTAGTTCTACATTCGTCCGTACTAGGAAGTGCAGGTGCTGGCATCGGTGATGATCGCGTTGCAGCAAACTGGTTTCTTACTAATTCATCATTAAGCATTGGACAGTTTGGATTGATACGCGTGTGTGCGGAATGCACATTAGCAAATCTACAGTTGAACGGATAAAACGAAAAACAACATGCACATCTTATTTCCCAGCCATCCTCTAAGCAGTAGAAACCTGACCTTGCAAGATCTTCAAGAGGCGCTATGATATTATCTTTAAAGCGAAAATTTTGCAGACTTTCTAACCTGAAGTCTTCGAAACATTCATCAGGTATGGCATTGCCATACCAGAGTATTACATTAGAGGGATTAGGTACAGTAGGTAATCTACGGCGGTTATGTTCCCATATGGCCAGACAGGCTGGGTGTAAATCCACGTAGGTATCAGGCACTGCATAAACAAACTGCTTATTTCTTTGTCCGCTTATCATATACTCAAAGTTAAATATCAAATCATATCCTTTTTCATATTTTGATAATTTATTATTATTAGCATTCAGTAAAACATAATTTATGTTAAAATATCGTATCATAATGAGAGTTATTACAGTAATGTAGATCGTATTAGACATTGTTGTACTGTGTTATAGAAGTATTTAATAGTTCGTCTGTTTTCCAAAGACGACAGCTTTGTGTATCTATGCTCTCTTCGAAAATATCAACTTGGTCTGTCTATGCAGTCTCTAATGAGCACACTTTCGTCTATAAATACTTTCTCCAATAAACAGTTAAACGGATATTCTTGATCTGTAAAAAAATAATAGTATCACAAATTTATAGGTTAAGTACATACTCAGATAATATATTATATATGGTTGAAGGACATACTTAAATGATATATTAAATATATATTCCATCACAGTTTGTAGATAAATTGTTATGAATGAAATGGCAACTGTCCAAAATGCAGCAGAGTCTCTCTGACAACATGCATGGAGCAGAAGGAAAGGTACATCAAACCTTTCCTCGCTTGTTGCCAAAGAGGCTCTGCTGCCTTGTGGACAGTTGACATTTCAATTTTGTTTTAAAACTTTTCTTTAGGAAGAAAGAATTGTCCGAGAAGCAAATTGTTTATCACTTTCTAAATCCTAAAGGTACTACTTTTCTTTCAGGTATCTGTCAATTCTTTAGTTGTTACTGGTTTGTAATCTGACCATCCGAGTTTCTGAAGAGGAGGAGTGAACCAATGTATGTGGTAAGCTCCAATATCTTTATTCAAATCGGGGAGCCTGATTCAGCCATGTTGTTAATTAATTCGTGACGCCTTGTTTTTCTGTTTTTGTTCCGCCTGCTGACCACCAACTTTCTTTCTGTTTTATTGCTTTTTTTTAAAAAAAAAATGTTTACCTGTTTTCATTTGTCCTAAATTCATTTTCATTTTTTCTCAATTTTTATCTTTTCTCTTGGATTGCCTAGTATGTCTATCTCATTTTTTTTGTATCTTGGATATATATTCCTATATCACTTTACGGTCGCCACCCGACACGTACGACTGTTGGTAGGACAGTCATGTAATTATTATTTTGTTTGTTTGTTTGTTTATACCATCGAAAGCTAACAGAGGATTAGTTAACCCAACCACTCTATGCTTTGACCATGGAAGGTTAACCAATACTCTCGCAGGTAAATGATAACTAACACTCGAACCAACGATAAGAGACGAATGGCAATGAAACACAATGTAATATATCAACTTTCACGAAGACGATGGCCGGGCTAGGTGAATAAAACTAATTTTGGTTAATTGCAATATTTAACTAGTATATGTAATGTAAGATATTAAATTTTAAGAAAATGAAACAAAAGAAAGAAGAAAGGATAACACATGGTAATGTAACAAACGCAATAATGCTCGAGAATTGTCCAATCAAAGAATGAAAATAAAGCAAAAAATGTAATGTAAATAACAAACATAGAAGCGAAACGATTGCTACCTCCAATTGATCATCCTGTGTAATTCAGCCAGGTTAGTTGAATTGCATACATTAAATGAAATGATGCCACTTAGTTGACGGTAAACTCAGAGTACAAAATAACATCCTTCTCATTTGATATCCGGCATAAATTACAAATTCAATTTACTATGTTTTACTGTTTTAGACATAATTCAAAGATAGTATGCGAGTAAGTGAAATCCTCTAGCAAATTGTATAAGTCAAGATATAAACCCATCAAGAGCTAGTTTGCGGTTAATTTCATCTAAATGAGGAAGTTAAGTTTTTATATAATAGGCAAATAAAAATCGTCTATTTTTATCATTTGCACTTAAGTCACGTACAGATGTATTATCTCAGCGTGTATCATATTGTATAAGTTTGATGGTACGACCTCACCATCCAGATATCCATTAATTTATAATATACGAGGGGTGTCCCAGAATTACTTTGGACTTTCCCTATAACTTGCTGATGGTTGAAGATAAAGACACAAAAATACCAGTAGCAGGCCACACTTTTATTCAACAGGTACACAAAATTTCAGAGATGTAAGTTACCTGACGTAGATTTGATAGTCCTTTAAAGTACACAGGGGTACCAAAGGCGGGGCAGGTCATCATGACGTTACGGCGTCACTTAACGTTACGAGGTCACTATGGAGATTTTACTGATGTGGTCCTTTGTTAACAGCCGCGGAACCCAGCGAGCACTAAGTATCAACTTTTGTTCATAGATTAATTAAACAAAGCAAAAATCCACGTAATTCTGGGACACCACTCGTATGAGTCATCAGACTTAAATCATTACTGGGCACATATGTTTATAAATGTCTACAAAGTATGTGAATTAAGTTACACTGAATATTTGACATATTGCTTTTATTAAGGTAAACAGCACTTAATAAATACAATTAATGAATAAATATGGATTTGGATTGAGTAAAAATATCGTCCAGGATTTACTGTCAAATACATTTACGCAGTCAGTTACGCACCATGTGGTACATAACGAGTGTCATTATTAAGACCATCAATGTGTCTATGCTCATTTATGTTTGTTATCAATAATATAGTTAAGTAAAGTATATATAAATTTATATTTTACCTTTAGAAATTTATTAACAGTTCACGGGAAGCTTTCCGACAAATATTAAATCTCTTTATCAACACCTTAACGAGACCGCAGTCAACTTAAAAATGTCCACCACCGAGTATATACCAAATGCTTCAGTATTATACAAATCAGTTATCGATGCAAACCATACGTTACGTTTATCTAATCTACAGTGGGTATTCGTTCTACTTTATTTCAAGTTTAACCTAGTGAACATGATTTTAAAATATATTTACACATGTTTGTATATTCAGTTAATCACAACTCACAATGCTATGTTTATTGTTTAAACCATTTGTTATATAAAAATCATCACACTCATGTTTATTTTGATCAACTGTCATGAATAATTATGGTCAAGCATGTAATTGCGAGTGACATTAACATATTTTATTTGTTTGTTAGACCATTTATGTTCATTTGTTTGTTGGGCCATTCATTTTCATATGTTGGTTTCCGGAATTAACCCTCACGTTTATAAAGTTATAAAGAAAAATAGGCATACCGTAACCAGCTTATTTTTAAATTCAATGGTTTTGCGATACCTATCAATGTTCAGAAAAAGAATATGTAAACTATTCACCCCCAATGCTGTTCGAACCAACAATTCGCGAATGACATGGAATTGCCTAAAAATCTGGTATCAGCATCAAAATTTCAGTTCTGATTTCTAAAATACTGACCATTTTACACATGGTAGGAAAAATACATCACTGCACTACAAAGCCATGAAAAAATAAGAAAAAGATAACTAAAGTTTAATTTCTACCTCCTTCATCTGTAGGTCCGGAGTACTCACGGGAGATAATAGTGTTGTGAGTAATGAAGATGACGTTTTTTTTAATTTAAATATTCAATATTAACATAGTATGTTATAATACTCAATACAAGTTCCCGAGACCACAATACCGCGCGTGATTGTGAACATATTTTGCTAGAAATATATTTAGGTATTAATGGTATAAATGTAAATATTGTTTTGTGGCAAGAAAGCCATTACTATTTAAAGCATGGTATATTTACCTAAAATGGCTTTAAATGTAAAACAATTAATAATTTAGCTGTACATGTACATTTTGATGATATTGTAATCAGCAAAAATTGTAAAACAAAATATTTCTTTTAAAAGATGTATGATAATTTAATAACAACAACATCAAAATTGTGTATAAAAATTTGGATTTCATTTTATTGAATTTTCGTGGTAATTTTGGAGGTGGAGAGGTGGTGTTGAGAACCATGAACGGCTTGCTTGATCTGGGTATTATAAATGAGACGTAAGGAAGCCAAAATTTGAATGATGAACACGTCCTGTCGATTTACCAGAGTAAAACTAGAAAAAGTCACCACTTCAAAGGTTGCGTGATATTTGATGTAATTCAATGTGAGTGAATTTACATCATATTTACAACATATTAACATTGGACTGATTTTGTAATCATATTTACGAAACGTGGCAGAAATGGGCAAATCGGCATGGGTCAAATAACGTACGCTTCCAATGCAATTGACCATTTCACAAAATGAAATATTCCCATCGTAAAGAATGCTGTCTACATTAAATGGCGAAATGTCCGCTAGAGTATATCGACATTGCCGAGCTGAAAACGGTAAGCAACGCTATTAACAACATAGTTGTACATTGCAATCCATTAAAAGGCACAAATATTTCACATCCTTGTAGGAAATTGCCTAAAATTCCTCATACCATCTTTGTTTTCTTTCCCGCGCGTCTTCCTGCTAGCATGTGATGAAGAACACGTATGCAAACAAATGTAGACATCACGTGACAAGATTAACACATTTAATTGGCTCTTTAAAATATCGCTGTGTATTGTGGAACCCGTATGATAAATATAAACATCACGTGATGAGATCAGCACCTTTGATTAGTTTCTTCAAATTTCGTGCAAAATGTGATGGGACTAGCTAGTAAAATTACTTTTCAGATATTTTGAGAACAAATGTAAGCGATGTTCTTTTTGTTTTAAATACAACTGCAATATGTAATAAGAATTAACGTATTATGTTCTAATCTGTAATAATGGCGAATGTCTTAGGGATTAGTCATTACAAAAACGTGTTCTACCTTCAAAATAGAACAATTGAAAAATCAAGGTTTCCTACATATAACTTAAAATACAAATATACAGTTAAGGTACTTGGAAATTGTCCACCAAATTTATAATACTACATTTTGTATATCCTTGTTAAAGAATTCGTACAAATACCTCCCCATTACAGTTACGCAACCACATGCTCAAACTCAAGAAGCATCATGGCAGTGTAACATTAAATTTTGACCCCGTTGAAAAGTGACCCATGGGTCACTTTTTAACGGATGAGTGATCCATGTTTTACATTGAAAACTGACCTCGACCGTTATTTAATGACCCAACCACACGTGAAAAAAATTACCCTTGTTAAAATCTGATCACCAACTGTTGGAAACTGACCGAATAAACGGACGGACCACATTACAACATTGAAAACTGCTATTTTAAATTTGGATGTTCTCGTGGATATAAAGTATGAGCTATAGCCAAATAATGTTGGTATACGAGATATATAAAAAAAATGGTCGGTATGCTATAGACAAGTTGTTTCATTGGTGATCACAAGTTAAGAATGCGATGAAGCATTCCTACATGAACTCTCTTTCTCTATCTCCGCCTATCTCTCTCTCTCTCTCTCTCTCTCTCTCTCTTTTGTTACCCGGGCTTCGGCGACACACTTTCGGTTAAGATTTTAAATGCAAGTTACTAGCATGCAAATATCTCAATAACTACCTACTGGATTGATTTGAAACTACACCAAGTCTTCAGGGTTATCAATCAATCAAGTTTACTAACTCTTGGTTAAATTTAACGCAAATTATGGCCCTTGTTCCACTTAGAAATGCTGGTTAAAGTTTTCCGTGCAATTTGATATCATGCACATATCTCAGTTACCTCATATGCGATTGATTTGAAACTACACTTATGCCTCAATGTTATCAAACATAGTCTCCTAGCTATGTCCCATACCTATGATGGTAATTTTGAAAACAATTATCCTTATTTTCTGCACTTGTTTATATTTCATATTTAATGCTCATCTGACCCACGGAGAGGGCCAAATTTAATGTTGGAAGACCTTGTGGCCTAACCCAATTTCTATATTATAAATAAAAATAAAATATGTATTAAGAACAAACAACTCGTATGGCATAAGATATGTTAAGAAAGCAATCAGCCGTTCCTGAATTAAAATTATAGACTTCTAGCCATAAATCTACCAAACTCCATATTTGAATATATTTAATTATAAGCTAAGCCGGGCCCGATTAGCGCTACATCCAACGCATCTGTCTAGGTAAATTCGTGGTAGATACCGTGGTAGTTTTGACTAATCGCAGCACAGAACGCTACCACGATGTTACCACGAATTAACCAATCAAACAGAACTCTACCACGAATCGGATGACGTCATTACAATACAACAACATGGCTGTTAATTCGATATGCTGTAAATATGCACATTTTCTTATGGTGTATTACACCGTTTTTATGTTGAATTAAACCATATTGTTCCAAGATGTTTATAACGCATTATATACTAAGGTAAGTTCAACTGATTTACGTTCGATTTGAGTGATTATTATTGATGAATAACACGGATAACTTTGCGATGGCGACATTGGTAATCGATCAAATGTGTTTTATCTGTTTATACCGTTTCAAATTCATAATCTTACCAGATCTAACGGTAATTATCTTACATTGATTTTTTATAACACTTTCGGTATTTTTAGAAATGCATAAAACTGTATACGTAATGAAATCGACAAGGGCCTATTTAAAAAGAAGGTCATTTTTGTTATGTTTATTTCTGGCCATTTTTCACATGTACCTGGTTAAAAAAATGGTGGATGCAGTGAGAAGACATTATTGCCTGAAATCGGCAATTTAAACTGACAGAAAACTTTTAATTGCATTATAAACAGCAATTACTTTCTGCAATATCTGTAAAAAATACCCCACCCACTATATCTGTAAGTGTTGCATGTGTTTACACTTTTTTTGCTGCTATCATTACCATACATTGTGTTGCTGGATACCTTTTGACAATGTATTCATAACCTGTTAGAAACAACCATTTGAGTATTCGCTTGCTGTGTCTAAAATTTATGGATGTAAATAAAATTTTACCGACTCATCTTTTATATGTAAAGTGTAATGTCGCCTTCATATCGAATAAATTTGTACAACTCCCAACTTCTGAAAGATTCTAAGCACCCCACTTCCAGCGAAAGGTCTGGGGTCCATGTTGCTTAGTCGGTACCATCATTACAAGGGTCGTTTTATAACCTGGATGGGGTTTATCAGTTTGTGAAGATAGATAGTCTTCAGTTAAAATCCCAGACCAGCCACACTGCAATAATTGGACATGAATCTCCTACCTTGAACTTATGTGAAGAAGTAGTTAGTGACTGGCAGAGGTATGGTGTCTCTAGTACTGATTAACTGCAAGTAAATTTTGTGCATGAGATAGTATATGGTATGTGAGAAAGTCAGTTTTGCACATGAGATAGTATATTGTGTGCAGGACGGCAAGTTATGCGCTTGAGATAGTATATGTTGTACAAGAAAGTAAGTTATGCATGATTTAGTATTTGTGTGTGCGAGAGAGTAAGTTTTGCGCATGAGATAGTATATTGTGTATGAGAAGGCAAGTTATGTGCTTGAGATAGTGCCAGTATATTTTGTACAAGGAAGTAAGTACTGCAGAAGACATGGTTTAATATGTTGTACAAGAAAGTAAGTTTTATGCATGAGATAGTTTATTGTGTGCAAGAAAGAAAGTTATACGCTCTAGATAGTATACAAGAAAGTAAGTTTAACACATGATATAGTATATTGTGTGCGAGAAAGTAAGATTTGCAAATGAGATAATATGTATATGATGTATGAGATAGTAAGTAATGTTGGATAAGATAGTATATGATGTATGAGATAGTAAGTGATGGAGAATAAGGTAGTTTATGAAGTATGAGATAGTAAGTGATGGAGAATAAGGTAGTATATGGTGTATGAGATAGTAAGTGATGGGGAATAAGGTAGTATATGGTGTATAACATAGTAAGTGATGGTGGATAAGGTAGTATATGGTGTATGAGATAGTAAGTGATGGTGGGTAAGGTAGTATATGGTGTATGGGATAGTCAGTGATGGTGGATAAGGTAGTATATGGTGTATGAGATAAAGCGATGGTGGGTATGGTAGTATATGGTGTATGAGATAGTAGTGATGGAGGATAAGGTAGTATATGGTGTATATGATAGTAAGTGATGGTGGATAAGGTAGTATATGGTGTATGAGATGGTAAGTAATGGAGGATAAGGTAGTATATGGTGTATAACATAGTAAGTGAAGGGGGATAAGGTAGTGTATGGTGTATAACATAGTAAGTGATGGTGGATAAGGTACTATATGGTGTTTGAGATAAGTGATAGGAAATAAGGTAGTATATGGTGTATGAGATAGTAGTGATGGAGGATAAGGTAGTATATGGTGTATGTGATAGTAAGTGATGGTGGATAAGGTAGTATATGGTGTATGAGATGGTAAGTAATGGAGGATAAGGTAGTATATGGTGTATAACATAGTAATTGAAGGGGGATAAGGTAGTGTATGGTGTATAACATAGTAAGTGATGGTGGATAAGGTAGTATATGGTGTTTGAGATAAGTGATAGGAAATAAGGTAGTATATGGTGTATGAGATAGTAGTGATGGAGGATAAGGTAGTATATGGTGTATATGATAGTAAGTGATGGTGGATAAGGTAGTATATGGTGTATGAGATGGTAATTAATGGAGGATAAGGTAGTATATGGTGTATAACATAGTAAGTGAAGGGGGATAACGTAGTGTATGGTGTATAACATAGTAAGTGATGGTGGATAAGGTAGTATATGTTGTATGAGATAGTAAGTGATGGTGGGTAAGGTAGTATATGGTGTATGAGATAGTAAGTGATGGTGGATAAGATAGTATATGGTGTATGGGATGGTAAGTAATGGAGGATAAGGCAATATATGGTGTATGAGATGGCAAGTAATTGAGGATAAGGTAGTTTATGGTGTATAACATAATAAGTGATGTTGGATAAGGTAGTATATGGTGTATAGGATAGTTAGTGATGGTGGATAAGGTAGTATATGGTGTATGAGAATGTAAGTAATGGAGGATAAGGTAGTATATGGTGTATGAGATGGTAAGTAATGGAGGATAAGGTAGTATATGGTGTATAACATAGTAAGTGAAGGGGGTTTAGGTAGTGTATGGTGTATAACATAGTAAGTGATGGTGGATAAGGTAGTATATGGTGTTTGAGATATGTGATGGTGGATAAGGTAGTATATGGTGTATGAAATAGTAGTGATGGAGGATAAGGTAGTATATGGTGTATATGTTAGTAAGTGATGGTGGATAAGGTAGTATATGGTGTATGAGATGGTAAGTAATGGAGGATAAGGTAGTATATGGTGTATAACATTGTAAGTGAAGGGGGATAAGGTAGTGTATGGTGTTTAACATAGTAAGTGATGGTGGATAAGGTAGTATATGGTGTATGAGATAGTAAGTGATGGTGGGTAACTTAAAGTAGTATATGGTGTATGAGATAGTAAGTGATGGTGGATAAGGTAGTATATGGTGTATGAGATAGTAGTGATGGAGGATAAGGTAATATATGGTGTATAAGATAGTAAGTGATGGTGGGTAAAGTAGTATATGGTGTTTGAGATAATAAGTGATAGGAAATAAGGTAGTATATGGTGTATGAGATAGTAAGTGATGGTAGGTAAGGTAGTATATGGTGTATGAGATAGTAAATGATGGTGGGTAAGGTAGTATATGGTGTATGAGATAGTAAGTGATGGTGGGTAAGGTAGTATATGGTGTATAGGATAGTATGTGAAGGGGGATAAGGTAGTGTATGGTGTATAAGATATTAGGTGATGGTGGATAAGGTAGTATATGGTGTATGAGATAATAAGTGATGGGGAATAAGGTAGTATATATGTTGTATGAGATAGAAGTGATGGAGGATAAGGTAGTATATGGTGTATGAGATAATAAGTGATTGGCAATAAGGTAGTATATGGTGTATAACATAGTAAGTGATGGTGGTTAAGGTAGTATATGGTGTATGAGATAGTAAGTGATGGTCGGTAAGGTAGTATATGGTGTATAGGATAGTAAGTGATGGTGAATAAGGTAGTATATGGTGTATAGGATAGTAAGTGATGGTAGATAAGGTAGTATATGGTGTATGAGATGGTAAGTAATGGAGGATAAGGTAGTATATGGTGTATGAGATGGCAAGTAATTGAGGATAAGGTAGTATATGGTGTATAACATAGTAAGTGATGGTGGATTAGGTAGTATATGGTGTATGAGATAGTAGTGATGGAGGATAAGGTAGTATATGGTGTATAGGATAGTAAGTGATGGTGGATAAGGTAGTATATGGTGTATGGGATGGTAAGTAATGGAGGATAAGGCAGAATATGGTGTATGAGATGGCAAGTAATTGACGATAAGGTACTATATGGTGTTTAACATAATAAGTGATGTTGGATAAGGTAGTATATGGTGTATAGGATAGTAAGTGATGGTGGATAAGGTAGTATATGGTGTATGAGATGGCAAGTGATTGAGGATATGGTAGTATATATGGTGTATAACATAGTAAGTGATGGTGGATAAGGTAGTATATATGGTGTATGGGATGGTAAGTAATGGGGGATAAGGCAGTATATGGTGTATGAGATAATAATTGATGGGAATTAAGATAGTTTATGGTGTAAAAGATAGTAAGTGATGGTGGGTAAGGTAGTATATGGTGTATGAGATAGTAGTGATGGAGGATAAGGTAGTATATGGTGTATAGAATAGTAAGTGATGGTGGATAAGGTAGTATATGGTGTATGAGATGGTAAGTAATTGAGGATAAGGTAGTACATGGTGTATGAGATAGTAAGTGATGGTAGGTAAGGTAGTATATGGTGTATATGATAGTAAATGATGGTGGATAATGTAGTATATGGTGTATGAGATGGTAAGTAATGGAGGATAAGGTAGTATATGGTGTATGAGATGGAAAGTAATTGAGGATAAGGTAGTATTTGGTGTATAACATAGTAAGTGATGGTGGATAAGGTAGTATATGGTGTATAGGATAGTAAGTGATGGTGAATAAGGTAGGATATGGTGTATGGGATGGTAAGTAATGGAGGATAAGGCAGCATATGGTGTATGAGATAATAAGTGATGGGAAATAAGATAGTTTATGGTGTATGAGATAGTAAGTGATGGTGGGTAAGGTAGTATATGGTGTATGAGATAGTAGTGATGGAGGATAAGGTAGTATATGGTGTATAGGATAGTAAATGATGGTGGATAAAGTAGTATATGGTGTATGGGATGGTAAGTAATGGAGGTAAAAGGTAGTTTATGGTGTATGAGATGGTAAGTAAATGAGGATAAGGTAGTATATGGTGTATAACATAGTAAGTGATGGTGGATAAGGTAGTATATGGTGTATAGGATAGTAAGTGATGGTGGATAAGGTAGTATATGGTGTATGAGATGGTAAGTAATTGAAGATAAGGTAGTATATGGTGTATAACATAGTAAGTGATGGTGGATAAGGTAGTATATGGTGTATAGGATAGTAAGTGATGGTGGATAAGGTAGTATATGGTGTATGAGATGGTATGTAATTGAGGATAAGGTAGTATATGGTGTATAACATAGGAAGTGATGTTGGATAAGGTAGTGTATATAGTGTATGAGATAGTAAGTGATGGTGGGTAAGGTAGTATGTGGTGTATGAGATAGTAGTGATGGAGGATAAGGTAGTATAAATTATGGTGTATAGGATAGTAAGTGATGGTGGATAAGGTAGAATATGGTGTATGAGATGGTAAGTAATGGAGGATAAGGTAGTATATGGTGTATTACATAGTAAGTGAAGGGGGATAAGGTAGTGTATGTTGTATAAGATAGTAAGTGATGGCGGATAAGGTAGTATATGGTGTTTGAGATAATAAGTGATAGGAAATAAGGTAGTATATGGTGTATGAAATAGTAAGTGATGGTGGGTAAGGTAGTATATGGTGTATGAGATAGTAGTGATGGAGGATAAGGTAGTATATGGTGTATAAGATAGTAAGTGATGGTGGGTAAGGTAGTATATGGTGTATGAGATAGTAAGTGATGGTGGGTAAGGTAGTATATGGTGTATGAGATAGTAGTGATGGAGGATAAGGTAGTATATGGTGTATGATATAGTAAGTGATGGTGGATAAGGTAGTATATGGTGTATGAGATGGTAAGTAATTGAGGATAAGGTAGTACCATATATTCCCTAATTAACGCCCCCGGGGGCGTTACATTTTACAAGGTGGGGGTATTTATAAAAAATTAAAAAAAATCAAATTGAACAACAGTTAAAAATACAATAAAACCAATAAAGCCATGGAAAAAACCTTGGACCGGTTTAAATCCCTGAAAAAGTGGTTCAGAATTATTTAAGAGTGAATAAGATAATCGACATAGTAGATAGTAAATGATGGTGGATAATGTAGTATAAGGTGTATGAGATAATAAGTGATGGGGAATAAGGCAGTATATAATGTTTGAAATGAGTGATAGGGAATAAGGTAGTATATAGTGTATGAGATAATAAGTGATGGGAAATAAGGTAGTATACGTCTCACACACCAATTAATTTTGTACTGTTCTACATATAGAGACATGCACTTCTGGAACACTGGATACATTACCAATGGTTCTAAAAGTGCCTTATTCCCATAGATAGTCCTCTGTTGGTCCAAATATGCAGAAAAAAACATGGGGTTGACCAGGTTGCTTTTTCACAATTTCGATGGTTTGATGGCACCCCTTCATTTTTGACAATTCTGCCCATTTGTTGCAGTGTATCACTACGCATCTTTAAACTGTTATAGCATCATCAAACAGTTCCCAGGGTCACCCAAACTTTGCAGAAATCATGAAAATGTTCCAATGTTCCCATATGCACAAAGAAATATGACATTTTATGCATTTTTTTAAAAAAAATTACCCAACCGTTTTACACAGCTCTAATTTCTTGGGCGTAATAATCTTGCTACCGTCATGTAAGGGAGGTAATTGTTCAGTGAGACCTTGAAGAGTAGAAATTGTCATGACATGTGACTGAAATTTTTGTCGAACAAACCTTTACCATTTCTAAATATAAAAATACGCCTTTTGAATTCATCGCGCAACTGTTTTCGAATTCATGCACCAAAATAAGATGGCGGTCACACATGCATAAATCAGTTTCGGACAACTCGAAAACAGGAAAAAATGCCTAAATTTTTTAGCCATTGTACCTTAATAAAAATAATTCCAGAAAAAGAAATACTTTGAAAATGTCCTTGTATTGCCTCCTATAGTGTATCTATCTGACTGCATATTCATTTTATTGTATATGCAACATTACATAACTTAAGTGTCAAAATACATGACCATATATGGATAAATAGTTGTTTTTGCTTCAAATAATGCTCTGTTTTGTTGCAAAACTATGTATTTGACTTTTTTTATATCTATAACAAACAAATATTAATGTTTGAAGGTGCCCAGCAATAATTTGCATGTCACTGACACTAACCATGCCCCCTTTTTCAATACATGAATGAATAACATACTTTTGTACATGCATTAGATTCATTATCAACTATGAATATATCCCTTACCAATTGAGTTATCTATTAGGCATATATTAAATTCCAATGCTATTTTGTTTATTTTATCAATAAAAATAGCAAATGAAAGTAAAGTGTGCATGAAAGTCACTTTAAAGCAAGAAAATGAAACGATGAATGAAAATGAGACAAAATATGGATACAGCATATTTGGCTGGACCGATAAGCTCATTGCAAAAAGACGGTTTGCTAAAGCGCATCTCTTTACGACAAATTAGTTTGAAATAAATATATCAAAGAATATCGCGATAAGAAATATTTGTCGCGAGATGACTCATTACTTTACAGATTTTCCAAAACTGGCATAAAAGAATGGGCAGTTAAAATAGAGTTGTTGCAATAATTTTATGAAAATTAGAAATTGTCATATTGGAGAAAGCTATACTGTTGAATGTGGAGAAAAATATTGTACACATTCAATAACAGACAGTGAAAAAACATCATCTTCAATGAGAAAAATCTACATTCTATAGCAAGCATCATGTATTTTTATTTGAAAAAAAAGTAAGAAGAACAACCGAAAGAAATCAGATGATGGTACAAAAGTTTCAAGCACAGGCTAACTAAACGCTGAGAAATTATTACGCGAATCTGTTTCGCGTCATTTCAAAGATGTCGCATTTTACCATTTACCTGAATGTCCAAGAGTAGGTAAATACTGTGTATAAGCCAGACCCAGCTGCATAAATATCAACAATGAGGAGAAAAAAATGACAGTAAAACAAAAATGGCAGTCATACGCCATACCATTAAAATGAAACGCGACAGTTTGGCGGTCGGTATATCGAAAACTGGATACAGAGCTGTTGATAACAAATATCAGTGACAAAATAATGAAACAGGAAATTTCTCCATAATTCATGATCAATATAATATTAATTGATAAACAGCGACATAAAAACAATATTGCTCATACGCGACGTATGTAATGTTTTAAATGCTTTCATTGTATTGGATTCTATTCTGTTTCATGACCTTAATTGACCTTTGAATTCGTGGTAACAATAGCTAGTCCCATGAGTAGAACTCTTAGCGCAGTCGGTTACGCGTCTGACTATCAATCCAGGGGTCGTGAGTTTGAATCCCCCGCCCAGCAACAGTCTCCGTGATGATTGATATACGACATTGTGTCTCATTATCATTCGTTTCTCACCAATGATTCAAGTGGGAAAGTTATCAGTTACTTGCGGAGACGGGGTGTGCTCGAGTACTGGTTATTCCCAGGAAACAGTGGTAAAGTTAACTGATCGTCTGTTAGCCCTCGATTGCATAAAAATGACACTAAATATTCAATCAATCAATTCATTATAAGCCAGGCGGCGAAGAGGGGATGAAAAATGCGACTGCTAAAATATATTGCTATTTCTGTGTTGGAAATGGAAGGTAAGGTGTAACATGATATATTTTTTGTGTGTACTAAAGGCAATGACAACTAAATACCGGCAAGGACGGCTGATGAACCACACAAACTCAATTATTTACAATACTTATATGTTGTGCTTTCTTAATGCAGCTCTCTTAAGTATCCAACCATATCAATATGCCTCTTGTTTTGCAAAATAATACGAGTTGTTAATAGAGTTGGTTTGATATATACATATACATTTCTATTAGTTCAGAGGCTCATTTTTGTTTATTACAAACAAAGAAAACAGAGTTAACAAAGTCAAATCCCCGATATTTGCCTTTCTATATAAAAATTAGATTATAAAGAATCTGGTTATAAGGAATTGTCACATACAGGCATGTATTTGTTAAATAACTTTACTGTTTTAATTTTATATACTTAAATAATTAATGTAGCTGGCAAGAAACTTAGTACGTTATCCAGAGACAAACTAGTAACTGCACAGTTTGGTGTAGTTTAAATTAAAGCTGATGACTTAGCTCAGCAAATGAAGTACGGAAGCACAAGGTTATCGAAAGTTTAGCCTCGCCCTAAACCGACACTAACACTGTTTTTCAATAACTAGGTTAAAAAAAAACCTGTAGGTTGTTCAATCTACTTGTACGCGTATGTCCGATCGTTAAAGCAATATATTTTAAAATTTAAATAATAACGATAGCTGGCATTTTCTTAGGGAATTATTAATCGAAATAAAAATATTATAATACATTAAAAATAATGACTATACATTTTTTTTCTTCAAATTTACGCAACGTTATTTTAGTTCCGTGTGACAAAAAAGTATTCCTATGCAAAAAATCCTACGCTTCGTTCAGTTCGTTTAGTTTAAACAACAAGGGAAAAATTCTGGCCACAAGTGCTCACCACATTATATAAATACTAGTATATACTTTATTTCCGATCTTAAAAGTACGAATATTGTTTTCAATTGAAATAACAACAATATCTGGCATTTTTGTGTGTAATAAATGGATAATAGATGGAAGTCGCTTGAAATGCTTACCAGGTTTTATATTTAATTGTTGCAATATGCGACATCAGTCATGTGATGTTTTGTTTATATTTAACAAACCGTTAAAAAAAGACCCAATGTCTGATCAAAATTTAAAACTGATCAGTTTTCAACGACTGTTTTGATTAGAATTTAATGTTGATATTTGATATAAGTCAATTTTCAAGATTGAAAAATGACCATTGGGGTCATTTTTCAACGGATTCAAAATGTACTATTACAGCGGCGCTCAATAATAAACCCAATTCTTCTTACAACCCTCAAATATGTAATTCATGCTATATTTTTTATTTTATTTGAATGCTTGATTCACATCCTGTCCTGATTATATGATTATAATGAAAACAGGTACCAGAACTGGCCTCGAAATTTTCATTTGCAAACTTATCTTTGACCGAAGACTTTTCCGAAATAGGTCATTAATTAAGTCGTAATTCGAATAATTTTTTCTAACCTTAAACGCTTCCCTAGAATTAAATAAAGAAGTGACTCATCTATATTTACTTATCTTTCAAACATTTTAAGCATGATACCGGTAGCCGATACACATATTTTTTGTACTTTCATTAAACTTAAATATTAACTATGTATCACTTTTAACATAATAGTACATGATACTGAATGTTGTTGTATAATGGATAAGTAGGTACACATGTTTGTATCGCAAATATTTGATAACGACTGTATTGTTCAATACTGTGAATTCATGATTATAATATTAATTAGTAATGTTTTTGTATCATACGTGTAATGTTATGTTTAACTAGGTCAGGGTATACATGACATTAATTTAAATTGCATCAACTATTGGTTTGCACTATGGATTATGCTTCACAAAAGGTAAAGGACACAAATATAATGTATGACAGATTTTGAGTTAAGAAGCAGCAGTGCTTGACTAAACGCTACAATACTGTTTAGACCATTTTATCCTCTGAGGAACGTGCTTGTTTAGAAAAATGATATAATAACGATTATCATAGTACCGGATAATCATCTAGGTGTATAAAAATGACCAAGACAATAGGCTGATGTTACTAAATTGAACCGGTGTGTGTATAAAACATGGTGAATGATAATCATTTAACCAGCAGAAAGGTACCAAGTGTATTTTTACTTCATTTTAATGAGGTTCAACGCCATATGTAACCCAATGCCATCTGATTATAGATGGCATATCCAGTTTTATTGGTGGAGGAAGACCTCACAACGAATCGAAGTAGAACCACCGTTCTTCTGGAAGTAACTGATAAACTTTCTCACATAAAGTTTTTCGAGCGTGTAAGACTCGAACCTACGACCTTAGCGATGACAGGTAAGTATTCTTGAGACGGCGCCTTAGACCACTCGGCCACGGAGGACCCCTTTTTAAATTATGTTGTTAATGGGTTTCATAACCAGATAATGGAGGGGAAGAGCGATGTTAGAGCTACCATAAACCAGAGTAACTCATATTGTCACGTCTTCTTGGTGTTTGTAACATGCGTTATGTTGTTATTCTATGTTTTATCGGGGTGACTGTTATAAGTGGATATTATATATACATTTTAAGTGTTTGCGTAGATAGAAACTATTACATTAGTGTATCTTAGTTTATTTTAAGCTCAGAGCGTACATGAAACACTCTCAAGTTCGCCTCCTGAGTAGAACCAATACTGGATGTTGTTTCTCCAGAGGTATCGGGTTGAGCCTGCAACCTCCGAGGTGAGCAGCAAACATCCTATCTACTATTCCCGCTTTATAATATATAAACTTTTATAAAGAAATGTTATTATATTGTCATTATATTGTACACGACAGCAGCCCTGATAGTGCTTATGAAACTTTATAAATCATGTATATTTGTGATTATCCCAATTTTTTTTTCTGCTTGATTTCTAAATAATCGCAAAGCTTATATAAATCGATTTCAGTTCCAGGAAGAACCAGGATTGAATGCTTTTTACAAGATAATCCGGTTGAACTTCGGATCGAATCCGCGACATATGACCTGTAAACACTCTGCCAATTGCACCATCGACCCGTGTGTGGTATTGTGGTATATGTGTACTTGTAATGTTAGGTCTTCCGTTGACACATATTTACTTCCTAAACGTTTTGAATTTCTGCTTAAATTGGGAAGTAGTGCGGTCTTTAGCGATTATTTTACAATAAAACCAGGATATCCCAAATTTTTATTATGCTTTTCATGTCAGTAAATCAGTCCTTGTATTGTATGTTAAATTATATCCGTCACACACATTGTGTATATGGTTTCGTTGTGATGGTGTCCTGTAAATAGGACGTCTCTTATCTATGTAAACGTGAAAATGATCGCACGCGACAGGAACTACTTTTTATTTATCGAATTTCATTTTTTCATATATTTATAAATGTAACAAACCAAACAATTAATATCTATTGTTGACTTTGTCTTGTTTAGAAATTTCTCATTAAACAAAGCGTTTTAATTACACCAATACAATACGCGTATGAATATTTACTTTTTTTTATACTTTTATGTTTAAGGTTCGTTTTTATACACGCAAGCTTAAAAGTAGTTACGCGTAATACAGAATCGTAATTATATACATGTCAATGTATTTGCTATGCTATATCTATTTTGTGATTATATAGTTAACACTTATACCCGGAAATAATACATTGTTAGTATGTTGTACAGAAACTGTACAAAATGAAATTTTAGAAAATCCATAACTTATGGAATGACTAGATTGGTAAAACATGTCTTAATGTAACCGAAAGGTGTGTGTATATGTTACAGTAAGATTGTGAAACCGGGGATTTCATGAAATCCCTGAAAATTTCAGTAATTTCGCGAAATTACTGTTTCACTCAGGGATTTCATGAAATCCCTGAAAATTCCAGTAATTTCGTGAAATCCCTGAAAAATGTAGTCAGGGATTTCATGAAATCCCTGAAGAGGAAATAAGCAGACAATACATCTGGTGATGACGATTTCAAGCTTTCTATAATTCTGTAATATTCAGTCTTTGGAATCAGATACTTCTGACATACTTCATATCTTTTGAACAACTCTTGCCTGAAAACGTCTTCCATACTATCAGAAGACATCTTGCATGAAAGTAAATCTATACTGAATGGGCTGAACCGGGATGCCTTTTTAATAGGACAGGCCTCAGGTGAAGCCATTTGCCAGGCCCACACCTATTGACCTGGTGTGACTCAAAATAATTGACATATGGTCAGACAGACTCCCAGGCCCACCCGTATTGTCCTTACAAACACCTTTTTCATGGTAGTGCACATCAGTAGAAGTGGCTTCCTGACTCTGTTTGTGCTAATGAGTGATGTAATAATCAGAAAAAAACACAACTGTATAGTAAGTTAACTAAAATAGAATTACATAGATTTACTGAAATCAGCCAGTAAGATAGTGTAAAATCCCTGCCCATATTTCAGGGATTTCATGAAATTACTGGAATTTTCAGGGATTTCATGAAATCCCTGAGTGAAACAGTAATTTCGCGAAATTACTGAAATTTTCAGGGATTTCATGAAATCCCTGGTTTCACAATCTTACTGTAACATATATATTAAAGAGAGGGCTTATTGTTTCAGTTCGAAGAATTAATCTAAACGAAAATGAAACGCGTGGTGTGGTAGTAGAGCGTCGGGCTCATGGTCGGGTCGTGGGTTCGATCCATTGCTACGGCCATGGATTGTGTCTGAGAAAGACATTCTATATCCATTTCTTTAGTAAGCGTTTTATTCAGAAAACAAACGAGCGACAGTTGTATAAGTTGTCGATGTAGAATAAATACATGCACGTTTAAATAAATATGATAAACAATTTAGTACAAAATACGTGAACCTTCCGTATGACGTAGTTTTCTATCTGTATTAAGTGTTCAAGGAATGTAATGCGATAGTGTTGATGTGTGTATTAAATAGACCGAGCGATATTGATATCAATTATTGAAACCACTTTTTTGAGGACAGAAACATTCAGATTTTGTTATTGAGACAAAGTTTATATATATGCAAATATCTTAGTAAATACTGTTGAAATGAACTTGTCAGACATATCATTATTATTATTATCATTATTATCATCATTATTATTATTATCATTATTATTATCATTATTATTATTATTTTTTTTTTTATTTTTATTATCATTATTATTATTATTATTATTATTATCAATACTCGTGTAACGTTAACATTTTTGTATATTTTGTATTTCACTATTGGTACATTGATGGAACTAAAACAGTAAAGAAATAATAATGAATATGGTACAATGAGTAAGAAAACTACTCCGTGGAGTCATCTTTTTCTACAGGGATCAAAGTTATCATTTACAGTCAACCTTGTCTTAAGCAGCCAGTCAGCCAGTCAATGGAATAAGCAACAGTGGTCTTTTAAGACAGGTTGTTACTTAATACATGTGAATTTGTAATGGAATAAAGCAAATGTGAATGCTTAAGACAAGTGGCTGCTTAAAAGAGGTGACCGCTTAAACAGGTTTAACTATACTCAAATAGAAACAACGCTGGTGTTAATTTTAGTTAGCTAACATTTAATGTGTTTATTGCAGAGATCGACTCTACAAGTTTGAAACCTGTACTGCACAATTTGACTGGACACTATCGTCAGCAGTTGGTAAATAATAATAATGACTGTAACAGGTTGTACAAAACTAGAGAATAAAGTGATATCATCTCTCCGTAGTATTAGCTATTGTATAAAATAAAAAAAAATACTATTAATACCAACCTCAATTATAAGATTTTTAATGTGATTCGACCACATGTTGGGTATCATGACAAATGTGCCAAAAGTTAACATTGTTTAAGAGAGCATATCTGAGAGAGAGAGAGAGAGAGAGAGAGAGAGAGAGAGAGAGAGAGAGAGAGAGAGAGAGAGAGAGAGAGAGAGAGAGAGACTACACCCGTAAACTAGGTTTATGCTTCAAAGAAACGATTTTTATTACATTTGGCAGACAAAAAATAATCAAGATGACTTGTTTCAATATTTATTTTTCTTTCACTAAAATGTACACTATAGTATAACAAAACGGAAAATACATGCATATTTAAATTGTACCATGTTTCACTGAAAGAAATAAGTTTAGCGATTATTTTAATGTGAATATATTAAACAGTATGAATAGATTACAAAATTGATCGAATGACTTCTCATATTATCAATACTTAAGGACTTATTTCAAATCATGACTACAGTTTTGGCACTTTAGGTCTCACATATACGTTTATGTCCACTTACAGTCATTGGGTTAATGTAAAACGGTATTTTGTAAATAAGTGTGTTTATTGTTGAACTTGTTTTGTTTTAAATTGTATGCAGAGAAATTTTAGCATTAAATACCATTATAAAATAACCCAAACATCTCATGCATGAAGTATCCGAAATGTGTAATGTGTGTCGGTAAATTACTTCCCTTTGCATTAAAAGAAGAACGTATAAGTTGCCTTACACCGAAGCCAAGTTCATAATGATATTTTTGTTTGTTGGCCGTTCAAATTCTATGACGTCCGTGCTAAGTAACCCACAGGGCTTTGCTTACCGCACATGTATATTCAATGTGATTTTTTTTTGCTAAACTGATTTCTTTCAGTGTAATACAGTAAACTGCAAATATATTATTAACGGGTAGACATACCGTATTTATCATTATAATCTTATAGTATATCGACCTAATTAGAATGCAAACAAAGTAAAGAATTCCAGTTAGGTAGTAAATTGGAACGCACGTCTTATGTAATTGTATTACAAAACGTAACATTGACCTACAACACTACATTACTATTCAAGTTTAAAGGGACAAACAACAATATTTAAATTAAAATCACTATATTGTTTTTTTTATTATTTCAACAATTATGCTAGATTTGAAAGTATGTAATAAATGTTGTTAGAATTTGATAATTTGTGATATGTTAAGCAATACATTCTGTTTAAACTAAAGTATGAGTAATTTCCCTTAAAATACCAAGATGCAATTTGTGTATGATGCCAAAGAAAATTCATGAAATTCAAGTGTATTTAATAATTTTTGTTATAGATTATCTCAAATGTCAAAATGTCTCAAAAATTCAAAAAACATGCGTCCTTACCATTTTATCATTGTCTCAATTCTACATGTCCTGAACAAAACTAATGATATGTATATGCCTATAGACTTGGGTATTCCCTGTATCATAGTTGCATCTTGAATGCTTATGAATTCAACTTGTAATACAAAGTGAAATTTATCAATATTGCTGTGTGTCCCTTTAATCACTCAAGCTGTAATTGGCCAAAGAATATATCAGATATGATCAAAACAGGAAACAAATTATTCAAAAAGTATATAAGATCTAAAATAAAAGTACACCTCTTTTTCACATTTAACTATACATTTCGGCTATATACTTAAACACTGACAAAATAGATTTATGAGTAAAAATATCCATAAAACATTTAAGAATTTAATGAATATTAATAAAAAAATATTTGTATTTGTTTGTGTTGTGTTTGTATTTGTACCTTTGAGGTGACTGTTACACCTCATGTGCGACACAATGCTTTGTTTGCAACATGTTAGACACAACCACTGCGTTCTGCATTGATGAGAAATATATCATTTGATTTTACACTCACTATTTGTATACTTTTCGTGAATAAAAGTATTCTTTTCTATTATATTGAATCAAATGAAATTGTAAACAAAACGAGACCGAACGAGTCAGGATTTACCTGTGTGGTCTTTAGAAGTAGGTTAGTAGGTTATAACCCAGTTTTAACATAAAGAAGTAAAACTTTACATCTAAATTATCATTTTTGACAAAAAAAAAAATAACTTCATCCAACAAGAAATTCACTTAATATTGCAATACTGTGTCCTGTAGAGTTTTCAGCCTATTACTCATATCAACTCAGTGGTGGTAGCTGACCTATGCATGAAGTAAGCTCACAGCCATTGTGACTTAAATTGATATACTTTTTTTCTGGAATAACACATTAAACATGGCCTGTACAGTCACGTTTGTCTTACATGATAAACATCTCCTTAAGCATATTCAGTTTACTTATTGCTCTGAACCAAATTTTCGTTAGCCCTTTGAAAGATAATAACGTGCAATTGTACTGAACGAATTTGTATACGACCTGTATGTTTCGTGATAAATTTCAGCTACTAGGATTGAAGAAATAAAAAAAATAACTTCAGTGTTGGTTTAATATTTTTGTAAAATACATCACATTTGCCAATTTAAAATAGATTTCATACATCAAATTTAAATTAGAGCAATGGTATTGATGCACTCGTAAAATGATTTGATGTTTCCCCTTACAGAATTATTACATTATTTATTTGTGTTAAGCACTGATACTTTAAACTCAATAAAGTTGGTTAACATATAAGTGTTTACGGTTATTACAAATTAAACAATTACATGACACGCGTAATATATACAATTCAGGTAATACAGTAATTTGTTTCGAGACGCATGTTCTTGTAAATGCGTTGGTTATGAAGTCATTTGCTTATATTTATTTCTAGATAGTTTCATACCAATATGATAAACAACTTATATTCGACAATACTTTGGTCTCAATATTCAACACGTGCGATGCCAATTACAAGATAGTTTACAATATCCATTATTAACCTTATATCCTTTCTTTAAAATCCAGAAACAATAGCTTTACCCCAAGAACTTTCTTTTTGGCTTATGTTTACAAAAACCGAGTCAGATCATATGTTGTTTTCCGGCACTTGTGTCGACGAAAGTAAAAAACACCCCGCCGCCCCCCCCCCCCCCCCTCCCACAAAAATAAATAATTAAATAAATAAAAAAAAATATCAGTGCATCCTTTGTTGATCTATGTACCTCAAACAAAATAGTATAGTGTCGTTTCTTTTATAGCTACACAATAGTATTCTTATACATTTTTCATTGAGAGCAACATCGTAACTAACTTCTGTAATATATATTAAACTAGCATATACACACGAGGATCTACCAAAGAGTTTTGTAAACATTAAGTAGAACATTGTTGGCTCGAACACCCCATACACATATAGCTCGAACCTATTTTCTGGTTCCGGCAGAATTCCTGTTTTGATGTATATACATGTGCATATACGGTATGATGTTGAACAATACTTTTTTGTTCAGTTCCGTCGGATTCGAGCCATCGAATTTCAACTGTACTTGATATATCATTCAAATCATAAACAAATGTAGATGCTACTTAATCGATATCAAGGAGGTTAAACTTCGACATAACGAATGTCTGTAACTGTGATTTAGAATTATTGAACATGCTGAAATTTTTCAGGCAAAAAACATATCAAAATGGTGATATAAGATGTTGTAATAGTAGCCAATGTCATATGATTACAATTATTAGTAGATTTAAGATGATTTGAATATATTCGAAGTCAACGTTTTAAACTGCTGATAGAACCTTAAAACCTCGGGTTTCCAATATATGGCACGTACATGTACAGGACTAAATGACTTAACATTATTTGTAGTACATGGTAAATGTTATAATCGGTATTGCATTTACTATATAACCCGTATTTATTTATCAATAAATAAAAAGAATGTCAATTAATTCATAATTTTTATGGAAAAGGTAGCACACGTGATTAGTTACCACAAACCTATTGGTTGACCCTCATTTCATATTTTAAATACACACATAAAATCTACACAACGTATTTCATTAAAAACAAGCTACAGTGATAACTGTAAAATCTAATTAATTACAATACTATACAATATACTTGTATATAGTCAAGATATACACCAGAATAAAATACAAAACTTTGTCTAAATATGAAGTAGTTGTTAACGTATTTAAAAGCAATACATTTATCGAGGTTTAAATTACATATTATTGTATGATTTATAAATAAATTAATTCTGATTTGCCAGAATTATCTCTCATTTAACAAAATATTTTACAATTTTCACTTTCGGTATACAATTACGATAAACCACAGTTACTAAAAACAGCCGTTGGGAATTCAAGTCTTAGACAAAGGCAACGATGAAAACGGAGATGCTCTGAATGCGGAACTGTTTACAAATTGCTGAGATTTGCGTCCTTGTCGTAGACAATTTTAGCAAATTATTGACAATAAAGATGCCGATACGACAAAAAGGCAACTGTTCAATCAGTTAATATATTTGGCTATTATTTACGAAAGAAACAATTGTATAAAGTATGTGTTAATTTTTAATTATAAAATTAACATTTTTGTCAAGTAGCATTCTACAAGATTTGTTTTCACCATGGTTCAAATCCTTTCCGGGGAACGTTTTCTAGATAATTGTTTCTTAAATAAAAATAATTATCTCATTGTTTAACTTTAAATACTCGTTCTTAACACTAAATACAAACTGACCAATCAGAATTTTATTTATTTAAGTTTATATAATAAAAGAGTTCCAGCTGTGCAATGTGATGTTCTATGCACCAGAAAACATAAAAAAAATTTTTCGGATGCATAGCACATCTTATTGCACAGTCCATAACTAAATACTCACTACAAAACTTCATGGTAAGCATTGAATATTAACGCCAAAGAAATAATTGAGATTAATTGACGACTTTGATTTTTAAGTTGTTGGGCAATTTGTGCTGTTTGTGCGTGCAGTTTAAAGGCAGTGTGTCAGAAAAATTAAATTCGTTATAAATGTTTTAAAAACAAAACAAAGTTTAAAATAGCTATAAAGCGTCAAATTGTGATTGAATAAGTATATTTTGCGGAATTGCATTTTGTGAATTCTAAAAAACTAAAATAAGTCATACTAACGGACTGCCTTTAAATACAATTTCAACAGAAACAGGTTTAATATAACGGTAAATTAAACTTCAAACCTAGATACACATTGTACATATACATATAAAGCAAAATAATAAGAAAACAATCTGAATAAATACATTTTTATATTATATACACCAAAAAAACACAAAAAAACAACAGCTGATATAATAAAAAAATACATTACTTTGTTATTTTTGTTTATGTTTTTAGTTTAAAACTGTTTAAAATTTTACTGTTTAAAAGGTTAAAAATGAGCTTATTGTTTTGTGGTAAATCACGTTTTAAAAAGGCAAACGCTGTACTGTAGTTATTCAATTTACTTTACACGGATGTTCGTTGTATTTTTCAACATTATCAATTAACCATACTTTTTATTTAGTTTTATACTAATTGATTTAAGTTCGATTATGAAGTTAGCTCAAAGTTTATTTGAACCGCGCTCGAGTTGGTTTCTTGTGTAAAAACTATACTAAGTGTTGCTTATGAAAGGTATCGGGTCGAGCGTCGGATCGAACCCTAGACCTCTAGTGAGGCAGCCAACACCCTGCCGCTGCACAACCACCTCTATTTACGTTCGACACTTACCTGGTACAAGGAACATTTTTAAATCTTGGTTAAATCACAGTGTAACATGTATGTAATATGTGAATTGTGTACGATGATACACTCCGTGTGTACAAGTGTACATTTAATTTATATTAGTAAAACCAGTCCTTAGTGTTGTTTTCAGAGGATCGAACGCACAACAAAACTTTATCCACACCACATAAACATTTATTATTAAACATGGGTAAACGTATATCAGAGCTATATATATATATATATGGAGATTATTATTTGTGAATAACCAAGACATAATTGTACAGACCAGACTACAGCGACTGCGACAACACCTTTACTAATATGTGTAGCTTTCGTGTGAATTAAAAGAATTACACTTTAATGTTATGTTTTTAATATGATTTTTTTAAGTGATAGTTATTGTTCATTAAGTAAAAAAATAAAATTAAGAAACACAAAGGAAGCGACCGCATGCTAAGTGTTAAACGTCACTTGACTGACAGTTTGACGTCATTTGAGCAACTCTGGACTGGAGCTACGATGAAAGCTGAGATGATTGACATTTGAAAGTTGATGTTTGCTAAGGCCGTTTCTAAGCATGAATCGCACGACTTTGTAGTTTGTACATGACTCGTACATAATTGAATCAAGGGCGGAATCTGTGCAATGTCATTCACGCGTGCGCAGTGTTGACAAACTTCTTTATGATTAACAACGCACTTAATAACTAAATTATTTTGTAGACTGAATTAACAAATAAGAGTGACATCTGAAATTTTTTGAAACTTCAAGCAATTGCATTGGATGTCAATAACTAAAAATTAAGCATTATGTAATCAAAATATAAAAATACACATAAGAAAACGATTATTCCAGAAATTGTATAAAATAAACTTAAAACATATTTGAACAACATTTACATTGAAAAAACGACTGCATTAAAATGATGACAAGGTAATATTAGAAAAGAGAAATAAAGGAAAAGAAGAGTTACAAGTGTCGCCGCGCACAGGTAAGCGTCATACAGGGTTGTTTTCATCATGGCTGTTGTTGATTTTAACAGATGGTTGGTCCCATTCAGTGTGTTCATTACCCGACACTTCAGAAATGCGTAACTCATTCTACAAATATATATACCACTTTATTATATTTAACAAATTGTGAAATTGTGAAATACATGTAGGTAAAACGCATTGTTTTATTCATTTAATGAACTGATGGGAATTAAAACAGGATAAGATAATTGTGGTAATGACAAAGAATGTAATTAATAAAATTATTATGATTATATGTATATATAATAAAAGTTATAAATAATAGTACTTAAAGTAATAATAATATTATTATTATTATCATTATCATTATTACAACAGTTACTATTTCTACCACTACTGTTACTACGACTGTTGCTGCTTCTGCAACAACAACAAAAACAACTACTACTACTGCTTCTATTACTACTACTACTACTACTACTGCTGCTGCTGCTATTATTACTTCTTTAAAACTGTTACTTCTACAATAACTACTACTACTTAGGTTACTCCACCAAGGCTATGTGTGAAATAGCCCGTCATTATGGCCACTATATAATGGAAAGTTTGTGCCATCGTCTCAATATCGGTACATATACTAATACATCCAGGATTGTCAATCAATAGTTTTCCATTCATGCTTTTCTATCGTATACAAATATAATGTCTTAGTTAAATGTTTGCGCCATAGCGTCACCTGACCGTTTTTGAAATGTTTTTGTTACGATTTCGTAATGATTTATGGATAATACTATTTATATTATCATTATGTTATAGATGAGCCATTCAATAATTCATATCGGTGATGTAAGTGTTTATATCAGTCCTATAAAGAAACTGCAAACAAATACCTAGAAGTACTGCATTCAAGCTTTTATTTAGAAACTTCTTAAACTATAATGTAATAAAAACAGTACGAATAAATATAATCTCTACCCCTCACCCCTAACCCCAAACCATCACCTCTCTCACCAGAGATCTACTATCAAAGAGTAAATGGTTATCTTAAGCGTTTTGGCAAGATATAACCCGATAACTGAATAGACACCCCTCGAACAACAGATAACAAACATATAGGATTTACTCTGAATGACACACAAGGATGTAATGATGCAATGTTTCCATCACTCGGATATTCGAAATTTACAGACGAGACCAATACAGGCATGATATCAGTGTGTGGTTTTGTAAATATTTCGTCACCGGGTTTACTATTGGATTTACGTCTGTCTGTGTTTTTTTTTTATAAATTATGCATGATCTGTTTGACAATTTTCACTCATTTAACATTCGCATTAAACTTTCGTCACACCGTTGTGATTGTTATCACCTGCTTTTCGAAGAAAGTGTCCTTCTGAACGTCACAGTTTTGATTAACAACCTCCTCTGACAGTTTTAACCCGATTCAAATGAAGCATGCTATAGGTGCTTGGTCTGGACATGAGTCTGTGAACTTGACGTTTCGATTCAATGATTGCATTGAGTTATGACCTTTTGATCCTTTTGACTTAAATTTTAGGTCACAATTTAGACCAACAACAATGCAGACACATCGGGATATGAAAACACTGAATGTTTTGTTCAATAATTTAAAAGGATAAAAGCTTCTTAAGTGAATTACGCCTGCAACTGCTACAACTAGATCTAGTATTTCTACTACTACATCTTCTACAACTACTACTGCTGCTACTACTACTACTACTACTACTACTACTACTACTACTATTACTACTACTACTACTACTACTACTACTACTACTACTACTACTACTACTACAACTACTACTACTACTACTACTACTACTTATTATACTACTACTACTACTACTACAACAACTACTTCTACTTCTACTACTATTACTACTTATCATACTTCTACTTCTTCTACTACTACTACTACTTCTACTACTACTACTACTACAAATACTACTACTACTACTACTACTACTACTACTACTTCTACTACTACTACTACTACTATTACTACTGTTACTTTTACAACAACTGTTACTGAGTCCTGAGTCCTACGTGGCGGAGCGATCTAATGCGAACCATTAAATTCAATCAAGTACTTACAGACGGATTTACTTGTTCCGGTGCTCGTGTTAGATCTGGTATTGCTGTTGTACTTCTACATTCGTCTATATCAGGAAGTGCAGGTGCTGGTAACAGTAACTGTCGCGTTGCAGCATACTGGTTTCTGACTGTTTCATCAATAAGCATTGGACAATTTGGATTGATGCGCGTGTGTGCGGAATGCGCATTGGCAAATCTAGAATTGAACGGATAAAGCGAAAAACAACATGCACATCTTATTTCCAAGCCATCCTCTAAGCAGTAGAAACCTGACCTTGCCAAATCTTCAAGAGGCGCTATGATATTATCTTTAAAGCGAAAATTGTGCAGGCTTTCAAACCTGAAGTCCTCGGCACATTCATCAGGTATTTCATGGCCATTCCAGAGTATTACATTAGGGGGATTAGGTACGTTCGGTAATCTACGGCGGCTATGTTCCCATGCCATGTGTAAATCCACGTAGGTAGCGGGCACTGCATAAACAAACTGCTTCTTTCTTCGTCTGCTTATCATATACTCAAATTTAAATATACGATCATATCCTTTTTCATATTTAGGTGGTTTATTATCATTAGCATTCAGATAGTTGGTTAGTAAAACATGAATTATGTAAAGATATCGTGTCATTATAAGGTTTATGAAAGTAAAGTAGAGAAGTTGATATTGAGTAAACATTGTCTTTGTATCTGGTGTTGTACTGTGTAATATAAGTATTTTATATTATTTCTAAGGTTTTCCAAGATGCTGTCTTCAACGGTCACATCTTCGTCTATCTATGCTGTCTTCCAAGAGCACAAATTTGTCTATCTTGTCTGTCTGAAGTTTACAAGATAACAACTTCATCTATCGATGCTGCCTTCAAGGATTACAACTTCGTCTATCTATTATATCATCAAAAGATCTCAAGTTAATATCTTTCTATGCTGTCTTTCAAGATCACTAGTTAGTCTATCTATTATGTCCAAAGTTTAAAGATAACAACTTCATCTATCGATGCTGCCTTCAAAGATTACAACTTCGTCTATCTATTCTGTCATCAGAGATCAAAACTTCGTCAGTATATGCAGTTTGTCAAGAGCACATCTTTGTCTATATATGCTTTCCTCAATGAACAATTAAGCGAGTGTTATTGATCTACAAAAGAAAAAGGAAAATGAGATTATCCAAATAAAAACACATTTCATATTTATAAAGCTTTATTCAGTCGTCAATGAACTAATCAAGCGAATAGATCCGCTAATGAGACACTTGAGTAATATTGGTATTATTATTTTGTCTTTCTTTCTTTGTATTGTGTTGGGCGTTCGAAGCGCTACACTGGAGTATCATGCCGAAGACATTTGGTATGATACCCCACCCAGTCACATTTTACTGATACCAGGACGACCACACCTAGAACTCTAAATGCTGAACTCCAAGCGAGGCAGCTTCTAGTACCATTTTTCTAGTTTTTAATATGACCCGGTCGTGGATCGAACACACGACTATCCGCATGCGAGGCGGGCGCTCTACCCTTAGACCAACGCTTCGTTTTTTTTGTATTTACATAGCTAAACCGAACCAATATCTAATATATTTTTTTATGAATTACAGCAAAAAGATACACTAAATAAAGTTTAAACAATATGTACATACGTGTATTAAAGAAATCAAACACTTTATATTAGGCCATGTTTGATAACAGCGTGAATTAATTAGCCGAAAATTTTGATGTTTCAACTATTTTTGTTATACTTGGTGTATTGGAATGAAATAATTTCACAGTTCAATCAAAACTTCTAAAGACGAAATAAAAGACGAGAAAACAGATTGGCAATTTTATTGTAAATTTAGTTTAAATATATCTAAAATTGTAAATAGACACATCGTTAATTCTGTTGTTACATAAATACATACATTTTACGAGATAAAATTGTTTATTGGGTATATGATGCAAGAACAAACACCAGATAAAGAGCTTTAAATTAAGTATAAGCCAAAATTGTATGATATCACTACCCACCTAACTACCTACCTACATATCGTGAAAATGTTTCCTATGATAAAATATAAACAATTCTATTTCAGCATTCACACAAACATAAATTAGTACAACAAACTAAATACTGTTTTTATCATAATTATTTCGGCAATCATGTACAAATTCAGTTAACTAATCATGCTCAAAATTAAATGGCCCATGCATGCTTGCATAACAATATTTGGTAACCATAACCTAAGTTCATTGAAGCAAAATGTTTGTTATATATAGACACCTAGCCCGCAGCGGCTCTGTATGTTACAAAATATGTGCACTTATTATATTAAGCCCCGTTTTCACAACTATTCATTTACCTCAGTTATATAATACATTGCAACGTTATGTGAAATAGAAAATAACAAATTCAACTAAATTTTCATGGTTTATTATCCAATTTTATAAGAATTTATGTTTTTAGGTTACATAGAAATTATGTTAAAATTCATATCATACTAAAGGACATTCATTTTTTACAGAATGGTGTTTGCCAACTCAGAAAGACAGAAAAGGTAGAGTCAGAAACAAAAGGAAGTAAACGCAGAATGGTCATAGCCTGGTAAAGCCATTAATAAGACAAAAACAAAATCCAAGGAAGTTAAACAAACACCACCAGACGAGACACAGGCAAACAAACAAACGTCGTCCGTGGCAGCTGAAAATCCAAAAAAATACACAGCAACGCAAAGGAACGGAAATACAAACTAAAATAGGCTCACCATATTAAAGGTTTGATAATTGGTAGCAGAAGTGTACGATACAGACTGGTTTATAGGACAACTTACCTCGATTTATACTGATGACATACAAGGTAATTTCTTAACATATGCTGGTAAATACGGTTATTTTTATAAATTCTCAAAAGAAACGTGATGAGATTTGGGTAAGTAAAGGGTAAGTTCTTGTTGGTGGTCAAGAGTATTGCAGTCACTGGTAAATAAAACAGACTGTATCAACTTAAAGTAGGCGGATAGAAGTTTAATTGAAGATGCATTCCATAAATGTTTAAAGCAGTGATGGTTTTGTCGTCTCTGAAAGATGACAAAAAAAGGATATATGATTAATGTATCACCTACATACATATATTGTATCATCTTACTTTTTGCTTCAGTAAAGATATTCTGGAACAGAGTATACATATAAAGACGTTTTAAAAATGTTCGAATAGTGTTATCCTGTTTATGATTCTGTTTATGAGAATAAGAAATGTGTTCACCTATGTATAAATTGGAGATACAGTTAAAGTATAAATTTGCTGAAGTAGGTGACTGTGAATTTAACAAAATGACATGTGCCACAAGAAAAACAGACACATTTAACTTTAAATAAATGATATGTGTACTCTTAAATTGGTAGACTACTTCTAGTGTTCCGGATCACTACTTGCAGTTAAAAGTAAGAAATTCCTTACAACACCATGGTCTGTATTTTATATTCTAACCTACATAAATAAATTTATATAAGCAAAGAAAAAAGACATGAAAACTGAACCGGTTCTATCTGTTATTGATTGTCTATTATAATGTATTACTACATGTTTGCAAATAATTACGATTTTCTGTTTTCATTTTATTTGATCAGTTAAAATGTGAAAATCACATTGACAGTTTCAATAAAAAAACTATTCTGTTTAAACTATCATGTACATTTCATAAAGTCCACCTTGCAGTGACTAATACACGATGTTATGTTTAAATTTTATCATAAAGGTCATACTTCACAAAATATTGTTCTTGTTTCTTTTCCTGTATTTTAAAGTACACAGATTATTGGTAGAACAAATACATTATACATTATACGTTCTCACCTACCATAACGGTCGTCTGACCTTAGAATTTCAGATGTGTATCAAATTAACACTATGCAGGTGGTGTTGGGAACAATTTCGTGAATAAATTTGAAAGGATTAATATATTGAAAAAATGGAAAATTGACAAAATAGCAGTAAGTTGATTTTTAAACATTTTTAAAATTACATTGTGTCAATTATTCAAGAATGGCTGATTGACGGAAAAAGATGTTAATGTTTTTATGGTGTGTAACCTGTGATATTCCTTGTTGATTTAAATCGCAAATGATAAAACATTCTCACTAGTACTTGAACATTTTCTGTATATTTATATTGGTAATATGTGATAGAGAGATACTTCCTCAATACCATGCTATGTTGTACATTGCTATGCTATGCTATGTTATGCCATGTCATGTCATGTTATGCTAGGCTATGCTATATTATGTTGTACACTGCTATGCTATGCCATGTCATGCTATGCCGTTATGCCATGCCATGCCATGCCATGCCATGCCATGCTATACTATGCTATGCTATGCAACACTATGATTTGGTATGCTATGTTATGTTTACCTATGTTACATGTATGCTATGTTATGCTATGTAATGCTATGGTATGCTTTGCTACGCTATGCTTTGCTATGTCATGTTGTGTTCTGATACAATCTTGCATACCGGACAAGGAATTAAGCTTCTATTCTATAAAACAATAAACAGCAATAAAACTCTTAAAAATCACACAGTTAGGATTGTATACAAGAAAATGTATCTTTCATTGGTTTTCGGCATGAATTACAAACTCCATTCCTCGGGATAACTGTTTTGGCGGTAACTCGGCTGGTATCCGAAATTTCCATCTGTACCTCAAACCCATGCAAGATACTTATATTCTAGAATGGTACGTCCACATACAACTTCCGGTTATTGCATCAGCTTAGCTATAAGTAAGGAATAAAACAGTCAGCGTGTAGTGTGTACCGTTTTAAACTCGACGTTTATTTTATTAACGTAGAGGTAGCCTACAATTGCTAAAATATATTTAATAGAATGGGTAACTTTATAAGTGTGTAAATCATAATATTATGTGCTCATATTATATTTCGGTCGAAACTGTATACGTATTTTATTAACAAAACCCAGTAATTGTGTTAATGTTTTTTGTCGAAAATGTAGTTCACTGTCCATTTGAGACGATATAGATATTATTTAGTTTTCTCACCTTTAAAATGTATTGAAAGATTATAAAAATAATGTTCCTTTATTAACATCTAAACAACACCATGGTTATATTGAATGTGCGTATAATGCAACTATAGCGGGTTATTTATGAATGACTTAACTTCCTTATTTGTACGTTCAATGTCACGTTGTCGGTAGCGGATCATGACCACCACGCATAATTACAAACAATGTTTGATATACTTATCCTAGCGGCTATGTATGGCGTCCTTGATCTAGACGCTGCATGTTTAATTTTGGTTTTACCCAGGAAGACCAAGTATAATACGAGGGTTGTTCGATAAGTACGTGGACTTTCGCTGTAATTTTCGTACGATAGTATTTAATTGAGTAGTGTACTGTTTTATATGTACAATAATATGTATCAGATATAAAAATGAAATAAAAATGATAATTTCTCTCTTCGCATATGCAGAATTCGCTATCATCGCAATACATGCATCGCTATCCAGAGTACGTGGAGTCTATGTTTAAAAATCCAAACAAAAGACATCGTTTAAAAACAATTATATAAACTTAATATCGTTTATTTTTTGCGCGATCCCGTCTGCAGCAATACCAACGTCATGACGTCATTTCCGGTAAATTTAAACTGAAAAACAATTTCCACTGCGAAGTTACAACAGAAAGTTTAGAAGTGTTGCTATTGAAAATTAATGAAAATGACGTCAACTGTCGACGTCGAAACAAGAGAGGTCATTAGGTTTTGTATTGGATTAGGTAAAACACCTACCCAAACAATAAAAATGATTGAAACAGGAATGAAACATAAATGTTGTCGTTCGTAAGTGTTTAAATGGCATAATCGATTTCGGAACGAACGGGATTCTATTGAAGATGATTCTAGTTGTAGTAGATCATTATAAGATAGAAATTTGCTACCGCAAAAGGTTAGACATGCTATCTATCAAGACAGGAGATTAACTGTAAGATATCTATCGGGGGAGTTCGATGTTTCTGTTTCAACAATACACAGGATTTTAAAAGGAGTTTTATTATGAACAAAGTGAGAGCTCGCTGGGTCTCGAGGCTACTAAAACCGGACGAACTGGAAAAAACGAGTCTCGGGAGTTTGTCTCGAGTCAGAAGGCGAGAGCTTTCTAGATCGGATAATTAGAACGGACTAAACCTGGCTTTGGCATTTCGATCCGGAGACAAAAGCGCAATCATCGGTATGGAAAACGCCGGGAACACCACCACCAAAAAAGGCCAAGGTCAACAAATCCGGCAGAAAACACATGTTCGTGTTTTTTTATGGATAGGGCAGGGATGATCCTTCAACACCAGATACCAGATGGTCAGACTGTAAATGCAGATACTAAATACTATTCAAAGGTAATACTTGAAAAAGAAAATAATATTATAAACAAAAATAGTACGTGATTTAATTAAAATGGAATAAAGTAACAATATTAAAAGAAACTACAAAAACATAATATGATTTATTAAATAAAATAAAAAATTTCAAAGTTATTACTTTTACAGGTACATCTGGTTCAGGCGCTAAGAAAGAAACGCCCAATCGCACAAGGCAAGATCTACTCTTCTAGAAATTGACCTTCTTGGGTTTGAATTGCTAAATCCTCCGCCATTTAGCCCAGATCTAGTTCCAATGGACTTTAGATTATTCCCCGAGATTAAAAAGAACCTTAGAGGTAGACAATTTGAATCCATAGATGAACTTAAGTTAGAAACCCAGCGTATTGTCTCATCATTTGACCAGTCATGGTATGCAGATACATTTAACAAATGGGTTACACGTCATAAAAATGCAAACGGATAAATGGGGAATACCTCGAGAAAGAATGACAGAGCTTTCCTTTGTGCAACGTTGTCAGATGTCGTTATGATCTCTGTCGTGTTCCCGGTAGTGGTTGCTGAATGTAGACGATTTAATGTAGAATTTTAACTGTTTTGTGTATCAAACCATAGTTTTCTGCATTTAAGAGAGTATTGAATACACTTTCACGAGATATATGATTGTTTTATTTTCATTCCGAAAGTCTCTCTCTATTGCGGGTCCAATCACCAGCTCGACCCAATGTATCTCATAAAACAGCACTCCGTACTGGCTCTACCTAGGAAGTGGACTCGAGAGCGGTTCATATAAGCTCTGAGTTTTCATCACAATCGAGATTAGATAAATTAGTATAAACTAAACTATAAATAAATCGACTGAAAACTTTAGAAGAGAGCCTATACATAATCTGATATTGATCTTATGTAGAATTAAGTAAAAACAAAACACACAGAAGTCTGCCATTATAAAGAATGACATTTTGAAGTAATAGTCTGTTATGTTCATTGAACCATTTCTAATCTATGTATACTCAACATCTTTACACAACATTTAAATTACTTATTTGACACTATATTCTCATACGCAACACCAATTTTTCTCATTTGATACACAACTTCATTACTTGACTATATATTTTTCTTACTGACCACTAAATTTTCTAATTTATATATACTCAACATCCTTACACAATATTCAAATTCTTTATTTGACACTTAATTTTCATACGCGACACTAGATTTTCACTTAATGCACACAGTCCTTACTTGACTATAGATTTTTCTTACTGGGTTCTAGAATTTCTAATCTATATTTACTCAACATCCATATACAAAATTAAAATTCATTATTAGACACTATATTTTCATACGCGATGCTAGATTTTCTCATTCGATACACAATATCCTTACTTGACTATATATTTTTCTCACTGACAGCTAAATTTTCTAATCTATATATACTCAACATCCTTACACAACATTAAAATTCATTATTTGACACTATATTTTCATACACGACACTAGATTTTCTCACTCGATACACAACATCCTTACTCGACTGTAGATTTTTCTTACTGGGTGCTATATTTTCAAATTTATATAGTTATATTTAACATCCTTACACAAGATTCAAATTCCTTTTTTGACAATATATGTTCATACGTGACACTAGATTTTATCGCTCAATACACAACATCCTTATTTGACTGAAGATTTTTCTTACTGGTCACTATATTTTCTAATTTATATAATTATATTCAACATCCTAACACAAGATTCAAATTCCTTATTTGACACTATACGTTCATACGTGACACAAGATTTTCTCATTCAAAATACAACACCCATACTTTACTATAGATGTTTCTTACTGGGCACTAGATTTTCTTATCTATATTTACTCATCAATCTTACACTGCATTCAAATTTCTTATTTGACTTTTTATTATCATACACGACACTACATTTTCTCACTTGATACACAACATCCTTACTTGACTATAGAGTTTTCTTACTTGGCACTAGATTTTCTAATCTATATTTACTCAGCATTCTTACATAACATTCAAATTTCTTATTTGACACTATTTTCTTATACAAGACACTACATTTTCTCAGTCGATACACAACATCCTTACTTGACTAAAGATTTTTCTTACTTGGCACTAGATTTTCTAATTTATATTTACTCAACATCATTACACGACGTTCAATTTTTCTTATTTAACACTATATTGTCATTCACGACACTAGATTTTCTCACTCAAAACACAACACCCTTACTTGACTATAGATTTTTCTTACTGGGCACTAGATTTTCTAATTTGTATTTACTCAACATTCTTACACAACATTCAAATTTCTTATTTGACACTATATTTTTATACACGACACTACATTTTCTCACTCGATACACAACACCCTTAGTTGACTAAAGATTTTTCTTACTGGGTACTAAATTTTCTAATCTATTTTTACTCATCATCATTAAACAACATTCTATTTTTCTTAATTAACACTATACTGTCATGTGCGACACTAGATTTTCTCACTCAATATACAACACCCATACTTGACTATAGATGTTCCTTACTGGGCACTAGATTTTCTAATCTATATTTACTCAACATCCTTACACAACATTCAAATTTCTAATTTGACACGGTATTTTTATACGCGACACTACATTTTCTCACTCGATACACAACATCGTTACTTGACTATAGATTTTTCTTACTGGCCACTAGATTTTCTTATCTATATTTACTCAAAATTCTTACATGACATTCAAATTTCTTATTTTACACTATATTTTCATACACGACACTGAATTTTCTCACTTGATACACAGCATCCTTACTTGACTAAAGAGTTTTCTAACAGGGCACTTGATTTTCTAATCTTTATTTACTCAACATCGTTACACTACATTCAAATTTCTTATTTAACACTATATTTTTTAAATGCGAAACTAGATTTTCTCACTCGATTCACAACATCCTTATTGACTATAGATTTTTCTTACTTGGCACTAGACTTTCTAATCTATATTTACTCAACATCATTACACGACATTCAAATTCCTTGTTTGACACTATAATTTTATGCGTGACACTAGATTTTCTCACTCAATCTGCAAAATCCTTACTCGACTATAGATATTTCTTACTGAGCACTAGACTTTCTAATCTATGTATACTCAATATCCTTACGTGACATTTGATTTCCTTATTTGACACTCTATTTTCATACACAAATTAGATTTTCTCACTTGATACACAACATCTTTACTTGACTATATATTTTTCTTACTGTGCACTATATTTTCAAATGTGTATATACTCAACATCCTTACAGAAAAATTCAATCAATTGACATTATATTTTCATACGCGACACTAGATTTTCTCACTCCATACACATCTTTACTCAACGCTAGATTTTTATTACTGGGCACTAGATTTTCTTATCTATATACACTCAATGTTTTAGTTGACATGTGATTTTGTTACATCACACTTAATTTCAAAACTTAAAATTAGAAAAGTGAATACAACATCAATATATGCAAATATGACGTCACACCTTGTAGGTGTAAAATTAAACATTACTTACTCATCAAAATCATAAATTCCTTCAGCCTGTTAATCTTTATTTTAAAAATAGTTTCAGTTTTCCCATTGTTCATTGTTTATAGAAAATTAATATAACTATTAAAAACATAAGGGTTTGTATGTTGTCAAATTAACGACTAGATTTGTCGAAAGCGAGGCAAGATATTGTGAAACAAATACCTAGTTTAATGTTTTATATTTCCCTCAAAACACAATGAAAAATATATCTTTATATATTTTTATTGAATGATATAATAAACTTGCATTCTTAAAGGTCATGAAATAAAATAAAATAATTAACATTGTTTATTTTGGGTCCACATTTTTCTGAATGCGTAGAAACAATGGGAAAATGTTGATTTTCGGAAATGTATACATTTTGTAGGAACATTAAAAGTGTACGAATTTAAGCTGATCAAGATAACTTTAAAAGTATCGGCGATTGAAAATGTAGTATACCACATGGCTATTGCGAAGAATTCATATTGGTATCATTAATATATTTCGTGAATTAAGGTTTTGCAAAGAACCGTTTGATGCCGAAAAATATACATTGCTCGGAAATGAGTAAATTGTGGAAGATTTATTTTCTAATAAAACTTAATTTATTGGTAACTTTGACAATATGACCAATTGAAAATGTATTATATCAAATGAGTTTTTTCAGGTTTTCTTGTTTCATTCTTGAATATATTTCGAGAATTAAGGTTTCAAAAAAGAACAATATTTTTCGATTTTGAATCTGATTTTAAACATTTTATTGGACGAACTATTTCTATTTCTTCCAACCTTTACCAATTTAAAGTTTATATATTAAGAAACTAATCATTTGAATATCAATACATAACTTAAAGTAACACCAGATAAAAAAGCATTATTGTACACCCATAAAGCGTGGGCTTTCCGAAGTGCGTGCGAATATAACGTGACACCGACACTTTCCAATTAAATAACACCGATATCAATAATGGAACCATCCAATTTGAAAACCTCGGTTCCCATTGGCCAATTCTCAAAATAGATTTCCGATTCCAATTTTGAAATTTGTAATTCAAATAGAAACTTTCCAGGAAAGTATGCATTTTGGGGGTCGTTAGATTATAATTGTGACATAAATGGTCAATTTATAAAGCATTTGGTTACCTTTTTGTGATCGCACAGTCGTACGCTTCAAATTGCAATACTTTATCAATAAAAATAACGAAAGATATAAAAAGAAGAGTTTTTCAAGAAATTCACTGTGTTGTGATAATTCTACTGATGGTCATGACATTATATGTTAAATTGAATATTTTGATAAATCTGAGCGAATTTATTGGCTGAGAAAGTAGGAAAACATCTAAGTATCATAAAAAATATATTCAAACACAATATGAAACAACAATGTGTCGTTCCATTGAGACAAAACACACCCTTTGGAAAACACGGAGTGCTTTCATTATGCGCATAGACGCTTTGTATGTTTTGGCCAAACTACGTAATACTTGATTCATATATTAATATATTGAAAGGATGACGTAATATTGAACAAATAAGGAAGCGTGAAAATGAGGTATAATATCATCCGGAAGCACATACTGCGTTATATAAAAAAATGAGCAGACTCGGATTTATTGAATCTTTTCATAAGGGGTAAAAGGGTAACAACTCTTCTTACATCCCGCCCCGTAGCAAAGGCGTAAACAGTTTTTAATAATATTTTATTGCATCTGTTATATACAATTACATCAATAAAAACAATACAGTTATATTTGTATATAGTGCAATTGGGTCGGGCTGCAAGTTTTAACAACATTAGCAACAGCCCTTCCTAAAGAGAAATTAACATTTATATGTACATATTCTCCGATACTTTACAAGTAACCAAATTAGTTCTTTTTATGGAGACATTTTGACAATATAAAAAAAAAATCAAATACATTTAATAGAAATTTGATAAAAACCTGAAAAAATATAATAATAATAATAAAATAATAATAATAATAATAAAACATAATAATAACAATAATAATAATAGTTAATATACAATTTATTTTGTTTGATTGATTGAATGAATACTAAGTGTCTCTTTTATGCCATCGAGGGCTAACATACGATTAGTTAACCTAACCACTATTACCATTATGTTACATACAAAATAAATATAGTTATATCTTGTTGGTAATTTCATAATATGAAAATATCATTAATATTGTTGCTGATTGATTTGCAATTTCTCAATTTACTTATATATTTACTTTATACAGTTGTAACTTATACCACTAAGAATTACATACTTTTTACACATTAATAAACCTATGTGTAAGCATGCAACAAAATGTAAATTATTTGACTATATTTATGTTGTGAATTACTTTATGAAATAAAATATTTAATAACAAAAAATACTAGCCACTATTTCTTGGGATCCTGAAAGGTTAATCAATACTGTAGCACACCCCCATCTCTGCAAGTAACTGATAACTTTCCCATTTGAATAAGCGGTGAGAGACGAATGATAATGAAACACAATGTCAATTATCAATCATCACGGAGACTGTTGCCGGGCGGGGAATCGAGCTCATGACCCCTGGATTGATAGTCAGATGCGTTACCAGCTGAGCTAATCGGGCCCGACATAATAATAAAGATAAAAAGAAAAAAATCATATCCGTAAACTGCCAAACCCTGGGATTCATGTCCCATTTAGATAACCGTAATAGTTTTGTAAATCATTGACATAGATAAGATAATATATTCATTACCTTGGAAGACAATATTCTCTTTCCGACTAATACTGAATAAGCCCCATGATTCGTCGGGTTCAGAAATGATAACGACAGTGTGCCAAAATACGAATACCTATCATCGCTTTGTTCCGTTTTAGTTTTACGAATGTGATGAAATTGTAACAGAAACAAAAATACATACAAGAGGTGAAATAGTTCTAGACACCGACGAAGACAGTAACGTCCAATATAAATCGTGAAATAAAACAGTCGTTGTTATTTACTGTTAAAAGATAGAAATGATAATGTACTCACCTTGTAATGTCAAACAATATGTTGATTAAATATATTAGAGAAACCGTGTCCTTCCTTCTAGTACAATGTACAAGCGACTAACAATGGTTGAGATAATTTATTGGCGCATGCTCATTACATGCATTTTATCAAAATCGTTCGTCGCAGTAGCTCGTTCGTCGCAGTAGCTCATTACTCATCTTATCCTGTTCATTAAATTGACTGGTTCAAACAAGAATGGTTACTAGTATAATGATATACTATGTCAAGGCTGACATATACGAGTATAAGGCGAACGCGCATGTAAACCAGCTGTTAGGTACTGTTTGAATGCTGTGCTTGTTTAAATAAGTATGTATTTTTGATTCCGACAGATAGTTGGTCGCATTTAGTGTGTTCGTTACCCTTCACCCATTGTTTTACTAATTTAGAGAAATATTAAAAAAGTTAAGGGGAAATCACGACCGTTAAAAGTAATCACATGACCCTGTCTCAATTATGCAAACAAAATACTACCCAATAGTACATTCCTATGCATTACTATTGCACTCGATACACCAGCGCGAAGAAGGGAATTTCCCTTTTTCTGTTTTGAATTAAGCGGCAAGCGTCCTAGTTTATTACCTACTAAACAAGGTCATATCAGTGTATACCGTACTAACACAAGCAAAATCAATTCTTCCTCCTTCATTCAAATGTTTGATATGTTATATATTTTGTTGAATGGTAGATGCACGTACTGTCCGGATAAAACGATGATTATGTTTTAAATTAATTCATTAACTATAATGGGCATCGAAATTTGCATTTACGCAGGGTCAAAATAATATTTGACCGCATAACTTTTCCAATGATAGGAAATTTATTAAGCCGTAATTCGAATAATTCTTATCCTTAAGAATTTCCCTAGAATTAAATAAAGAAGTTACTCACCTACATTAACTTATCTTTAAAAAGCTTTAAACATGAAACCTGTATCAGTTATGAGTACTGTCTATTTTTTTAATCAATCTTAACTATTTACCATATTTATATTAATATGCATATATATGTAATACCCAATCGTTCGGTATAATATATAGGTTAGTACGTATGAAGCAAAATTTAAATTGATAACGATTATATTGTTCAATACCTGGACTTGATGATCAATGTCTACCTTGACATATATCATTTAGTAATGCATCTGTACCATGCGTGTTATGTTCTTTTTGTAGCAATAAGGGATGTTTGGCATCCGTGTTTTAATACTTTATATCGCATCACTACGTAAATATTAGACCAACGCATTAAAATTGTATATTGTAAATATTTCGTCTTCCGTTCACGCATATCTATTTCTTAAACATTTCAAGTGTTTGCTTAAACAGGTGTGTACTGGAACAGTTTTAGTTTGTGATTATTTATCAAATATATCAAATTTATCAATTTTCTTTTTAAGAAGTTCATTTTCACATGTACTAGTATACATGATGTATTTATATATACATAATCGACAGCGTCGGAATAACATACATATATCAAATAAGAAACGAGTGAATTAAAGACAACTTAAACATACTCAATATATAGTACCTTGAATAGGGGTTAAAAGTCATTTCACATGACAGGTTACATACGATATATCCAGTTTTGATTGTGGAGATTGACATAAGTGTGAATCTGAATAGTAATACGTCCATCCGCAAGTACAAATATAACTGGCAAACGTTCTCACATGCAGTTTTTGGACAGAGTTGGGATCAAACCCACGACCATAGCGGAAACTGGTAAATGGTTGTTAGACGACAGCGCTATAAATCACTCGACCATAGCGGTGACTGGTAAGTGGTCGTTTGACGACAGCACTTGAAATCACTCGACCGTGGAGGACACTTCCGTATATAGAATAATCATAATAAATACAATACATATAATTTTGTGTATAGAAAAAAAAATGTCATCAGGAGTCTTTGCAATGCTCAGTAGCAAAAACCGTCACTCGTGGGTTTAAACTCGGTGTCACGTTAGATTCAAACGCACTCCAGATAGTGTAAACGTGTGGATTTGCCGTTGGGGGTCATGTGATTCACACGTAGAATAATCGCATGCATTACCGGATACACACAAAACAATAGTAAATACAATTTGCATGCATTATGAAAGGCACTTTGGAACAACTCTCTCTCTCTAATATTACTTTAAGTTATCAATATGCATTGCAATTATGTAACATAAGTATATAGTTGATTACAGTGAAATAATATATTATCACATGATATATACAAAAATGAAAATATTTTAGAAAGGAAACATACCCACTTGGCCCTTTGGTCGATAATTTACTTTTTAACTTATTGATTTAATGGAAAGAATAACATATGTACTCATTTGGGCTGAATTATTACAATTTAAATATTGATACAAATCAATTGAACACATACGATATATATACTGATCATACCTATTACCGCGAGTCTAAAACTCTGTCAACCATGTAAATAATGGCATCAATAATAAACAGTAAGAAAATCACTTACATGTGCCGGTACGAAATGTAAACAAATGCCGACGCTAACGGAAGATGGAGCTTTGCACATGTCTGGGATAGTGTTATTATACGGGCATTCGCGGTATTAGGTATAAAAGGGATATTATTATGTAAATAACATACTTTCGAAAGGAACAATATAAAATAAAGATGTTGCTAATATTTGATGGTTATTAAAATGTTTATAAAGCAATTTGTAAAACATATATACAAGGTATTATTTTCAATATATACTACATACAGCTGTTTAATGTCATCCCCAAACATGTTTCATCCCTAATTATATGAATTCTGCAGATATATCAATACAGTACGAAATATTGCTGTATAACAATCGCACGCACTATTAAGATGGTAACCGAATTGTTACATGAATTTAAAAACGCTTACTTCCCTTGCAAGGCACAGTCAAATTATGATGATTCATGTCTTTTACTTGATTGTGAAATACGTTATCTTTACAACTTAGAATCATCACTCTGGGATTAATATGCAAACTATAAATACTGTTGGCCGCTCACGCCAGAGGCTGCGGGTCGATGTATTTTATAAAACAACACTCAGTCCTCGCTCTACTCAGGAAGTGGACTCAATAGCTCTGAGCTTTCATCGCAATCGAGCTAAAATAAATTAGTATAAACTAAACTTTAAATAAATAGACTGTAAAACTCCAGAAGAGTCTACACAATCTGATATTTATCTTATCTAGAATTAGGTAAAAACACAACACGGAAGTCTGCCATTAAAAAGAATGACATTATGAAGAAATAATCTGTTTTGTTCATTTAACCATACCAATATCAAATTAGCACTTAGTTAACCGAAAATGATACACACAGAATATTCCGTAAATTTGAGATGTGTATGGAACACATTCGGATTAGTGAAAGTATCAGGATATCGTATTCTATCTGTAAATTAGGTCGTTAAGGTGATGATTACAAAAATATATAAACTAAATGGTTGCCATCAATATTTTAATATAATGGAAAACTCGGTTTTATCGGGTCTATTAATGAGAAGAAGTGACATATTAAACACCCCTCACGCCAGCTAGTACTGGCTTAAACAGTATTTATATTCGAAGAATACAGAATGCGAATAAAAATAATAATAACAACGCTGAATCAAAGTACGGGTACGTTAGACACCCTCCACTCAGTTCAACAGTCCCACATAACATCTATTAAAGCACATAAAGTAGGACAACATCTACGTATAACATCTATTAAACCTAATAAAGTAGGACAACATCTACGTATTACAGATATATTCGAACACAATATGAAAACTTCCATTATGCACCAGACGCTATTTATATTAGACAGAACGACGTCATACTTGATCCATATTCAGATATATTAATAGGATGACGTCACATTTAAAGGAAACACATACTGTGTTAAAGAAATTAGCTGACTCGGATTTATTGAATATGTTCGTGAGGGAAGACAACCAACTCTTCTAACATCCCGCCCCTTTGCAAAGGCTAAACGGTTTAGTTTATTTATTGCATCTTTTCTAGCCATTCCCAAAGAGGAACTTTAAATGTATACATTTTCCGCTACTTTATATGTAACATAATTTGTTCTGTTTATCGAAGACATTCTGACAAAATAAAAAAATGAAAAACTGCCGAACCATAGGATACATATTCCATTTAGCTAACCGTCAAAGTTTTGAAAAAACATTCACAAAGACAAGATCAGGTATTCATTACCTTGGTAGCCAGTATTCTATTTTCGGGCAATACTAAATGAATCCCATGATTCCATGGGCTTAGAAATGGTATCAACACTGTGCCAAAATACGAATAGTTGTCATATACCGCCTTTTCCGTTATAAATTTACGAAAATTTAACAAAAATAAAAACAAAAAGTGAAATAGTTCTAGATGTGATATGAAAACCCCTATAAAGACAATAACGTCCAATATACATCGTGATATTATGTCTACATTAAAAGTAAACAGTCGTTGTTATTTACTACTAAAAGATAGAGATGATAATGTACTCACCTATTATTGTTTATCAATACTAGTATGCTGATTATATATATATCAGCCAATTTCGCCCTGTTCTTCCTTTGAAAACAAGCGGTTAACACCATTTGAGATATTATGTTTGTTTGCATTGAGCTTACTGCGCACGTAATTCATAAATAGACCGTTCGTCACGGTTATCTACCCGAGCACGCACATGTAACTCAGTTCGTTACTGGCTATGTATGACGTATCTCTTTTGTAATTCTTGAGTATGGCATTTTGCCAGTTGCGTGCAATTCAAGGTCAGTGACACCGTTTGAGTTTCAAGCACAGTAAAAACATGTGCATATGCAAGTTTTCTTTATGAATGCATTTCTTCTACATCAAATGACATATAGTTTGCTGTAATCATGCAAATATAGCAATTAACTTGGTATTGTCTATTAAGTGCTTTTATTGACCTTTATATATAGTTAACATTCACTGTTTGATACCTGTTATAATTATATGCATTTATAATATGACGTTATGTTAATATTATTAAGTAAACGTCCATGTTATTTATAATATTAACTCATTACACCCCCCACCATACTAATATAATGTAACTGATTGTGGCGTTAACAAGCTTATATTTAGTTGAGCTTTATGCCAAAGGCTACAATGATATCAATCAAATTAGGACAGAGTACCTGAAAACCCGGCTATCAATACTATTAAGTTCTTTGTTACATATTTTTATAATCAATGTAAAACTATTTTAAATACCGTATATATGTATGCCATCGAGCAAATAAACAGTAGTTATGTCCCACTTTATATCCACTACTCGAATTATCATGAACACAACTAGTTCTAAAGAACCAGGAATTCTTGACTCATTACAACTTAACAGTATTCCCATTATCAATACTCAAAAAATCAAAATCTTTAAATCTTATGATTTTAGCCGATATTTCATCATAATGAATAGTTCATTATTTTAGAGAAATATTTAATTCCCGTCCTATTTTGATAAACCATGACTACTATACCATAAAATCTATTGGCATTTCAAATTAGTGCTAGCATACATTCATTAGAAAGAACTGTAATTGGAGAGAACATTAATAGGAAAGAGAGCTGTAACTAAGGCTGTTCCTTTGACATATGTTGTATATCATGTGATGTTTATTTGTATATGTCGATGTAACATTCGTAATAGAATGTTGTTTTATTGAATTACATATGCAAATAAATGAACAAGTTGCATGAATAAAAATCTATTATATCTATCTTGTTATTCTTTATTGAATTAGAAATTAGACTTAGTTGGCTTGCACTAAGCTTTCGAGTTGTTATGCTTATATTGACATGTATAGACATACAATTCGAAAAATGCATGCGCTGAATGTATTTCTACTTATTGCAATAGTACTTCTACGCATTCCTTTTATTCTTTTATATATACTCGCATTATCCTTTTCATAAGATAATCTCAAATCATGTAAACATTATATTGAATTTTTACTAAATTAAATATAATGAACACACAAAAACAACCTCAATATAATAAAATTGTCATTAGTATTGTCACTATAATATCTTTTCTGCAAAAAGGGACACACCAAAGTACTAATGTAATATGTAATAAGGTTCAACAACAAACCAATTACTATAGACTCTTGAGAGAAAAAAAATGTTTTTTTTCTCAATTCAATCAAATGCTGAAATAGGCAAAAGTTCATTGAACTAACATTAATCGAATTTAGTCTAATTTAAACATTGTAAATATGCCCTTAAAACAAATAATGGAAGAACCTCCTCCGTCAAACGACTCTTACCTGCAAGCCCAACGATAAACAATTATATTGACACTAGCCCAAATACAATGATTCATAAATATTAATCTTATTTCGAAATGCACTTGTTACCTGGTTTGTATTATATTTGCAGATAATCAAATGCGTCATTGTGGTTTTGTAATCCAGCAACCTGCGATAAAAATAGGTTTTTAAAAATAGATAGATATTTTTTATTTAAGTATCATCATGGTTAATATGCAGTATATACATTAATTTAAACATTATATTGAACAGTTAGCCATGCCAATTCTATAAAGAATTATAAGAAACTATATTACATGTAAAACATATCAATACATATTTTAAATCAATTTGCCACAATTAATAATACTTGTTGTTTATATATTTACTGATAACCTTACAGAATAGCAAATATACTTGCAGATTAGCACATATAACACTCCACGTTTTAACATATATATACATCGTAAAAAATGAAAGGCCGGTGCTTATCTTGACATATTGTCTAAAATGTTATTAAAAATGACATAAGATTACGATGTGAAGAGGAAAGGAAATGCTATCGCATCTGCTACTTAAAGCTTAAAAAATATTTTAAAAAGTCGAATATCATTCTAGATCAGATCTAGAACGAACTGATTAGCACCGACTTCTCACTACAATGTTAAAATGCTTTATATGTATAAATCAACTATTACATTATTTATATACAATTATATAAAATATTTCTTCTTCTCTCTAAAATCATAAAACAGTTTTGCACTTAGTTTACAACAATTTGGTTCGATAGTATATAGCATAGTTAATCATTATCGCTACACAATTTAAATTCCTTAAAAACACTTACAATTTCTGTCAATAACTCTGATCGAATGGTATCATGCAAATGGCAATTAAGTAACACATGCATCTCATTTTCAACTTCATCTTTACAATGAAAGTACACTCGATTATTTACACTCAACTATCTATAACTTCCAGTTTCTATGGATTTTGGAGCAGTGCCACTTCTAAATTTTGCTAAAGCACCTCTATGGCGTCTATTGTATACTAATTTACAATATGGTTCCACAATATATTCATGTTTGAACTGTTTATAAAGTCTAAGTTTATTTCCCCCGTTACCTCTTTGTGAAACTTCTCTGTTTACGTCTTCATGTCACTTTGTGATAACGTCATTCACTATCAGTGGTATAATTTCGTTTAAAAGTACAAATTTATTTGCATTTACATTAACATTACCATATCTTTCTACATTATATTTTTTGAACATTTCTAATACTTTAAAATTCCAGTTCTTGCATCTATTATTACTTTTTTAATTTGACAATAAAAATATCTTTTTATTAAGTCTTGTAGTTTGCATATTTATACAACGACACCAATTTAATAGTACACATTTCCACACTTTACCTGTTCATTGTGGCCATCCTATATCTCCAGTAACTGCAGACTTTGGTGTGTATTTAGCCACATTTAAAACATATCTAACCGCTCTATTCTGGACAGGATTTATGCTACAAAAATTATGTGCTCTGTTTGCAGATTGTGCAACAATTTTTGCAGTCACTGCAAAATCTAGATGTTCTGTCAATATAAGACAAAGGTATTTATATTGTGACGTGTACTCAATAACATCATTGCCACACTTAAATATAGCATTACAACGTTCACATGATGGATTTGTAAAATGTACTATGTTGGATTTGGTACAGCTAACTGACAAATAAGTATTTATGCACCAACTATTAAGCATTTTTAACATATACTGTAGAACTTCGGGTGTTTCTGCTATTAAGCAATATCATCTGCATATAAAAGAACTGAAATTAGAGTGTCATCTATTAGAACACCATTCTGTAATGTATTTATTTTCAAAGCAAGGTCATTAATATACAGGTTAAACAGAATCGGTGATAAAGAACACCCTTGCTTCAAACCCGTATTTACACTAAACCAGTCCGTATTAAAACCATTTAACTTAATACAACATAATACATTCTTGTAGAGAGACTGAATGGCTTCTAAAAGTTTCCACTGAATTTCTAACTTATCTTTTTTTTTCCACAGAATATCTCTATTTACAGTATCATATGCCTTTCTAAAATCAATACAAGCACAGTAAGCAGATTGTTTCATTTTTTTCCTAGTATCTATTTGGTTTGTTAGAGATGTAGGATGGTCAATGGTACTGCGATCTTTACGAAACCCATTTTGACCATCAAATATAATATCGTTTTGCTCGGTGAAATTTGTAATTCTATAATTCAATGAACTACAATAAATTTTATAGACTGTAGATGTAATTGTTATACCCCTATACGACAAAGGGTCTCTTGGATTACTAGATGTACATTTTGGAATAGGAGCATTATTACCCTTACCCCACACACTTTACCTGTATTCAAAAATACATTAAAAAACTTATGAAGGTAGTTGCTAACTATTTCATTCTTTAGGACCTCCCCTGGAATTTCATCTACTCCAATGGAACGACCATTACGAACATCAAGTACAGGTTTTCTTACTTCATCTAACGTAAAACCACAACTAAAATTTTGAATATCATTATAAATATTAAATTAACATTCACATTTTTATAGCAATATCAGTGTCTATATCTTGATTAAGAAGGCCACAAAAATCTGACTTCCATTTATTAAAAACAGCTGTTTTATCTGTAACAATTTTATCATTATTATCTAAAATTTCCATAGGTATGTCGTTTTTTTCTAATATCTCTAACACCAACCCGACCATAGTTTTCCAAAATTCATTTGTTTTTTTCTTAACATCATTAATAATCTCTTCCTGCAATTTAAACCAGTATTAACGTTTACTTTGTTGTACATTTTTATCGAATATTTTTCTTTTCTCAACATCAACTCCTTTTTACTGCTTTTTAAAATACCATTAGTCTTTAACCAAATTCTCTCCGCGCTACACATATCATTCCAAAGTTTACTTAAATTTTCATTCCACCATAGTTTTGAAATTCGTTAATGTTCATTAGAATACCCATATTTTAAAACAACATTTTTTACTACGTATTTTCTCTAACATTTCATCTTATATACTACGAGAACACGAATTATATAAAGTTTCTACTAAACTCTGTTCTTGTTCATTATTTTCTTATTTTGAAATCGTTTCTTGAATACTGTTATAAAAAGCTATTTCTGAATAAAGACAAAAATGTTCAGGAATATGTCTAACATCAAATTTTGTATACATCTTTTCTGTTACAATATATTCGTTATTTTGTTCAAACAGATTTCAAACATTTAGGATGAAAATAACATGTCAAAAGTGAAAGATCAGGTATACTCCTCGACTCTATACAGTGTTCCCGCACCATATCCGATGCAATCGTGACATTAACATTATCTATACATTCGATGACTTCATAAGGAAGTAATCTACTAGATAACTACGTTTCGATGAAATACATGTGAAATTATTACTTTTAAAATGTCTCCCATTCATTATACAACAATTACAATCTATTAGAAAATTAGACAACATGTCTCCATATGCACTTTTAGCAAAATCAATCACATCTCTTTTTAAGACATTACCAACACCTTCGATAAAATCTGGCATATCACCAACTCTGCTGTTAAAATCACCACATATAAAAAACTGACCTAATTTTTTATATTCATATATATTTGTGAAGAGTTGATCATAAAAATCATTAGGATTGACATATCTGGACGATCCTTGAGGAGGTAAATTACATACACATACGTTAAAAGATAAAAGTTTTAATTTGTTTTAAAAGACACCCATAAAATACCTTCATATGACTTGTCTAACACATTAACCTCAAACTCCTTATATAAGTCACTCTTTACAAGTAAACATACGCCGCCTGATTCATTTCTAGCATTAACATGTATCTGTTTCCTATTATGCCCAATAAACACATAGTTATCTAAAGCTAAATTACACAATTTTCTCTAAAAATAAAATTATCTGAACCGCTATCACTAGACCATCCATTTACATTCCAAAACCCTAATTGTACCTATCTTGATTCACCATAATAGTTCATGTTTCCATTATCTCGTCTGTTTCTCAATCCGTCTTGCTGAGCACACATGTCAATTTCCCCAAACGCTATATCAAGGCAAACATATAAAGGAAGACAAAGAAACCGTTTGAGGGAGATATATTACGCACTATAATTTATTCACATAAAACGTTATGTAACCGCTTACTAATTTCAATTATTACATCATCCTGTAAAAATAATATATTTGCAACGTATGGATAAAAGTTAAGGATTTTGTTGGTGTTTTAAGTACAGTACATCTATACACTTATTTCATAATTGTTTTCATGGTTATTTTATTGCTGTAATCGTATTTTATTAATGCAATTGTACAAACACAATAGAACCGGACTGGGTCACAATCGCTTCACACATTAATTACGAGCGTATTTAAAACTTTTAATTGATGGATATTCGATCGCACGTATCTTTATTTAATAAAACTCTTTTATTTGTTTGTTTATATATTTTGCGTCAGTTTTATACTATCGAATTCTAACAGACGAATGCAATAACTATTTTTTGGTAAATCAGTACTCTCAACATGTACTTGATAACTTTTTATACAATTGAATCAAAGATGAGAGACGAATGCCAATGTGACGTAATGTAATATATCAACCATCACCGAGCTTGGTGAAAAAGACTAATTTTAGATAATTCCAATATATAGCTAGCAAACGTGATGTAAGATTGCTTTTGGTGATCCAACCTAAATACGACCATAAAAAGTAATCACACGATCCTGTCATAACGGTAAACAAAATGTACATTCCCATCAATATTCGTATCTATATTACACTTTGACGAGGAAGTGAATTTCCCTTAATTTGTTTTGAATTTGACGACAAGCGTTCTTACTTACTGAAAGAACAGCTAAACGTAACAAGGAAGCATTCGCTTATACCATACTAACACAAGCAAAATGAATTCTTCTTACAACATTCAAAAGTGTAATTTATATTTTTTATTTTATTTGAATGGTAGATGCACGTACTGTCCGGATAAATTGATGGTTCTTTTTTAAATTAGTTCACTTACCACGATAAAGGGCATCGAAATTTACATAGGGCATAGTTCGAATAATGTTATTATCCTTAAGCACTTTCGTAGAATGAAATTAAGACCTTTCTCATCAACATTTGCCCATCTTTTAAAACCTTTAAGTACCGTTGTCCGTTAACAGGTACAAGTATTTTCATACTTTCTTATGAATCTTATCACCTTTAAAATAACAAGTATATGATACTTAATGTCACTGTAAAATCGAAAGGTAGGCCAGGTAACAATTTTTTCAAAACATTAATAACGGTTGTATTGTTAAATACTTGAAATTAATCTTTACCTTCACATACTTATGTAGTAATATGTTTGTATCATGCGTGTAGTGTTATGTTTAACTAGTTCAGGGTATGTGTGACAATTATTGCTTGATTAACCGCCACAATACTGATAAGTCCATTTTATTCTCCGAGGATCGAGCTTGTTTAGAACAATTGTATAATGAATTTTCAACGTACCCGACAATCAACTGGATGTATTAAAATGTGGATTTTATATATCATAATGTTATTATACAGTTCACTGTATAATATGGATTTATATTGACAAGTACAGTAAAATCCATATTATTGTACAGTGAACTGTATAATGACCTTTTTATTATTCACCTTGAGTTCTTTTCATATGAAACACAGTAACTATTAAATCAAAATTTAATGAAACAAATTATTTTAACAAAAGGTATAACAGGTATTTGATGTTTATCACATTTTTGGATTATATTAAAGTTGGCTCTTATAAAAATAGATTCCCATATAAATATATATAAATATAATTCCCATATCACAGCTATTTTCTTTCTTTTTTTAAATTATAATTTTTAAGTGGACTAATGTATACTTCAATTTCTCAATATGTACATGTTGCTTGTTGTTTCAAACGAAACAATATTCATTAGGAGTGCCTCAGTGATTTCTCTGATATGTTATATTTAAGATTTGCGATGTATTTATATCGTTAGAGTTACCGTTCCTTAACGTCAAATACGAAATTATTATTGATTTTCAGGACGGTCGAACCGTCCAATACGTAAAATCTATCCGGATTTTCGGGATGCTTCCGGTTTGAAGCGTACAATAACGATTTCTTATGTACAATCACATGGTACAAATGCTCGAAGCTCATTGGAATAGCTATTTAAGGTAGATTATAAACTGATATATCTTTAAACGTGTTGCTTAGATAGAAACTATTGAAATCTTATGTGATTAATTAAAAACTATACCCGGTCTAATGCATTAGTGTATCATTGCTTTAAGCTCTGAGCTTATATGAAACGCTCTCGAGTCCGCTTCCTGAGTAAAACCAATACTGCGTGTTGTTTCATTAGAGGCATTGGGTTGAGCTTGCAACCTCTGACGTGAACGGCTGACACCCTTTCCACTGTCTCTACTTTATAATATATAATGTATTGTTATTATATTGTCACTATATTGTACATGACAGCAACCCTGATAGTGTTTATGAAACGTTATTAATCATACATGTTTTTTTAGAAATTTCTCATTAAACAAAGTGTTACAATTACACCAATACAATATGCATATGAATATTTACTTTTTTTATACATTTACGTTTAAGATTCGTGTTTATACTACATCCAGATTATTATTTTTAATACTCATGTTATGTTAACATTTTTTCATATTTTGTAATTCACTATTGTTATATTGATGAAACTAAAACAGTGAAGAAATAATAATGAATATGATAGAATGACGCGTGAGCAAGAAAACTACTCCGTGGAGTCATTTTTTTCTACAGGGATCAAAGTTATCATTTACAGTCAACCTTGTCTTAAGCAGTCAGCCAGAGGAATAAGCAACAGTGGTCTTTTAAGACAGGTTGTTGCTTAATACATGTGAATTTGTAATGGAATAAAGCAAATGTGAATGCTTAAGGCAAGTGGCTGCTAAAAGAAGTGACCGCTTAAACAGGTTTAACTATACTCACATAGAAACAACGCTGGTGTTTATTTTAATTAGCTAACATTTAATGTGTTTATTGCAGAGATCGACTCTACAAATTTGAAACCTACACAGCACAATTTGATTGGACACTATCGTCAGCAGTGGGTAAATAATAATAATGGCTGTAACAGGTTGTACAAAACTAGAGAATAAAGTGATATCATCTCTCCGTAGTATTAGCTATTGTATAAAATAAAAAACACTATAAATACCAACCTCAATTATAAGATTTTCAATGTGATTTGACCACATGTTGGGTAACATGACAAATGTGCCAAAAGTTAACATTGTTTAAGAGAGCATTTCTGGGAGAGAGAGAGAGAGAGAGAGAGAGAGAGAGAGAGAGAGAGAGAGAGAGAGAGAACGAAAGAGAAAGGGAGAGATATACAACACCCGTAAACTAGGTTTAGGCTTCACAGAAACGGTTTTTATACATTTGGTAGAGAAAAAATAATCAAGACGACTTGTTTCAATATTTATTTTTCTTTCACCAAAATGTACACTAAAGTATAACAAAAACGGAAAATACATGCATATTTAATTGGTACCAAGTTAAACTGAAAGAAATAAGTTTAGCGACTATTTTAATGTGAATATATTTAACAGTATGAATAGATTACAAAATTGATCGAATGACTTCTCATATTTACCAGTAACTTAGAACTTATTTGAAATCATGACTACAGTTTTGGCACTTTAAGATCTCACATATACGTTTATGTCCACTTACAGTCATTAGGTTTATGTAAAACAGTATTTTGTAAATAAGTGTTTTTATTGTTGAAATAGTTTTATTTTCTTTGCATGCAGAGAAATTTTAGCATTAAATAAAATGACCCAATGACAGTTTTAGAAACACCTCATGCATGATGTATCCGAGATATGTAATGCGTGTCGGTAAATTACTTCCCTTTGCATTTAAAGAAGAACGTATAAGTCGCCTTACACCGAAGCCAAGTTCATAATGTTATTTCTGTTTGTTGGCGGTTCAAATTCTATGACGTTTGTGCTAAGTAACCCACAGGGCTTTGATTACCGCACATGTATTTTCAATGTGTCTTTTTTGCTCAACAGGTTTCTTTCAGTGTATAACAGTAAACTACAAATATATTATTAACTGATATACATACTGTATTCATCATTATAATACAGTATATCGGCCGAATTAGAATGCAAACAAAGTAAAGATAACCAGTTAGGTAGTAAATTGGAACGCACGTCTTATGTAATTTTATTACAAAACGTAACCTTGACTTACAACACTACATTACTATTTCAAGCTTAAAGGGACAAACAACACTATTTAAATTAAAATCACTATATTTTTTTTATTATTTCAACAATCACGCTAGATTTGAAAGTATTTAATTGATGTTGTTAGAATTTGTGATCCAACTCTTTTGATAATTTGTAATATGTAAAGCAATACATTATGTTTCAACTAAAGTATGAGTAATTTCGTTATTGATTATCTCAAATATCAAAATGTCTCAAAAATCAAAACAACATGCGTCCTAACCATTTAATCATTGTCTCAATTGTACATGTAGGAACGAAACTAATGACGTGTATATGCCTATAGACTTGGGTATTCCCTGTATCATAGTTGCATCTTGTATGCCTATGAATTCAACTTGTAATACAAAGTGAAATTTATCAATATTGCTGTGTGTCCCTTTAAACACTCAAACTATAATTGGCCAAAGAATATATCAGATATATTAAAAACGGGAAAATATTCAAACGGTATATAAAAAACGGTATATCAAAATAAAAGTACACTTCTTTTTACATTTAACTATATATTTCGGCTGTACACTTAAACGTTAACAAAACATATTTCTGTATAAAAGTATTCATTTAACATTTAAATAAACAATGAATATTAATGACATTGTGTTGTGTTTGTATTTGTACCTTTGGGGTGACTGTTACACTTAATATCGCAATACTGTGTCCTGTAGTGTTTTCAGCCTATTACTCATATCAGTGGTGGTAGCTGACCTATGCATGAAGTAAGCTCACAGCCATTGTGACTTAAATTGATATACTTTTTTTCTGGAATAACACATTAAACATGGCCTGTACAGTCAAGTTTGTCTTACATGATAAACATCTCCTTAAGCATATTTAGTTTACTTATTGCTCTTAACCTAATTATCGTAAGCCCTTTGAAAGATAATAAAGTGCAATTGTACTGAATGAATTTGTATGCGACCTGTATGTTTCGTGATCAATTTCAGCTACTCGGATTGAAAAAATTAAAAAATAACTCCAGTGTTGGTTTAATATTTTTGTAAAATACAATCACATTTGCCAAATTTAGATTAGATTATATACATCAAAATCAAATTAGAGCAATGGTATTGTTGCACTCGTAAAATGGTTTGATGTTTCCCCTTACAGAATTATTACATTATTTATTTGTGTTAAGCACTGATACTATAAACTCAATAAAGTTGGTTAACATATAAGGGTTTACGGTTATTACACATTAAATAATTACATGACACTCGTAATATATACAATTCAGGTAATACAGTAGTTTTTTTCGAGACGCATGTTCTTGTAAATGCGTTGGTTATGAAGTCATTTGCTTATATTTATTTCTAGATAGTTTCATACCAATATGATAAACTACTTATATTCGACAATAATTTGGTCTCCATATTCAACACGTGTGATGCCAATTACAAGATAGTTTACAATATCCATTCTTAACCTTATATCCTTTCTTTAAAATCCAAAAACAATAGCTTTACCCCAAGAACTTTATTTTTGGCTTATGTTCACAAATACCGAGTCAGATCATATGTTGTTTTCCGGCACTTGTGTTGACGAAAGTAAAAAAATACCCCCCCCCCCCCCCCCCCACAAAAAAAAAATCAGTGCATCCTTTGTTGATCTATGCACCTCAAACAAAATCTTAGACAAAGGCAACGATGAAAACGGAGATGCTCCGAACGCGGGGCTGTTTACAAATGGCTGTGATTTGCGTTTTTGCCGGAGCCGGAGCCGATTTCACCAATTATTGACAATAAATATGCCGATACGACAAAAAGGCACACTGTTCAATCAATAAATATATTTCGTTATTATTTACGAAAGAAACAATTGAATAAATTGTGTGTTAATTTTTAATTATAAAAATAACACTTTTGTCAAGTTTAATTCTATAAGATTATTTTTCGCCATGGTTCAAATCCCTTATGGGGAACGTCCTTTAGATAACTGTTTCTCAAATAAAAAATATTATCTAGTGGTAGATCATCGGATTTAGGATCGAACGGTATTGAATCCGATCCTCTGCTAGGGCCATGTAAGGTGTCACCGAGAAAGAGCCTTTATCGGCAAATACTTATAATGGTGATACACCTCAAACAAGATTTATGCATGTTTCCCAATCACTGTAAATAGATGTAGAAGTTTGAAGTAATTCTGAAATAGTTTTGGAGTAGATGTAAAACGTCTGACCCATGTTAAACTTTATAAGTTCGAATTCCCAACCAGGACCATAGCGTTTGTCCTCGAGTAAGGCACTGTATCCGTTTTAGCGATCGTGGTTTTTATAATTTGTATAACGAGCGCAAATTGTAAATAACACATTTGCCATAGAATTAATGAATATAATTAAATCATTGATAGATACAAGTTGTATTGTACTCACTACATAAAGCTTAATGTGCATGTACAAAAGGCATGTTGATATATACAAGTTGTATTGTACTCACTATATAAAGCTTAATGTGCATGTACAAAAGGCATGGATATATACAAGTTGTATTGTACTCACTACATAAAGCACAATGTGCATGTACAAAAGGCATGTTGATATATACAAGTTGTATTGTACTCACTACATAAAGCTTAATGCGCATGTACAAAAGGCATGTTGATATATACAAGTTGTATTGTACTCACTACATAAAGCTTAATGTGCATGTACAAAAGGCATGTTGATATATACAAGTTGTATTGTACTCACTACTAAAGCACAATGTGCATGTACAAAAGGCATGTGGATAGATAACAAGCCAACTGCCAGCCGATGTCGACAATATACATCCACAACTGTATGGTTGCCGTATCCAAGTTACTGCGGATCCCACACCAAATACCGGTACCAAAACAGAAGTCTTCCCCGAGATAGTCTTTAATAACAGCAACGCAAACCAGTATAACAGAAATAATACTCACATTTTAGATATAATAAAAGGATACATTGGAAGCACAAAAACGTAACTAAAAGATGTAATAGCAGTCTCGGTTCTATATAATCTGCTCATTGTGGGTAATAAAACATGCAATATGTCGCTCTAGACTGGTCCCCGGTCTCATATAATATAAGATGCGAAGGCAACGCCGAGAGCATTTTCGGTCCGAGAACAAGGCTATATGTCGCTCACGTCCCTTAAGCGCTATTCTCAAGTCACATTGTATGATCTCCATCAAGTATCATCATTTCCAAATATGCTATGAATTGTGGGACAGACATAGAATTCCCTGCTTTTTCATTGCTGGTTAATAAGACCTTATTCGGGAGATATCAACTTCTTGGATAGACTACTGAGTCAAGGTACGGGGCGGTTGTTTATGGCCACAACAGCATGTAATACTATTGCTGTGATGGCCAGATATATCTGATTAAGGACTCGTTGGAAGTACAACATTTAACTTGGATAACAACGGAATGATATTATACGGGGAAGGTATCGAAGCATCACATATATTAAACGTTGCTAAACACAAACTTGATGATAATAATAAAGCGTTTTCAAGTTCTGTACATACTCTTTCCCGGATAAGAGAGTATCTACACACTAATTATGACATTGGTTCCTCTCATACTTTGTGGCGCACGTAATTCAGATAGAAGATAAGAAAAGAAACGATGTAGCGAATCAATTGGTGTCTGTATATATACGTCTCACTACACAGTTACGCCCCCTTTTTCCCAACAGTAACATGATTCTTACGCTTAAAAACAAGGCCTATGTAATTTGGTTTTGAAACATTTTTGTAAATGGTTCATAGTGGCTGTGATTTTTTTGCTGCATTTGAGTAGAGCAGAAGTTGGTATAGCATATACTGCAATAAGACATCACGGGTGTTAAAAGACTTTTATAGGATTTCAACATATGCATGTGTTTATGAGCATTTGAGGACTTCTTTTCTCAAAAGAATCTCAGGGTGTCACTGCACCCTCTTTTTAAAAAAACAAGGTGGTCAACCTACCAGTTATTGTGCATTTTTATGTGGGTTTACATTCCTGCTATGAAACAAAAATCTATGTGGAATTCTTTTTTTACCATGGAAATCCTAAACCTTATTTTATATAGAACAAAGAACAAAATTCAACTGTGTAGTGAGACCTTATAGGCGTGGACAGCAACATTAAAACAAAACTAAGACGACTATTCTGATGTATCCAGTAACGTATGTCTAATAAAGCATGCGTTAGTTAGATATTCGAAGAAAAGAAATATATGTTTTTGTTAATGCGTGAAGTAAATGATAAAGCAGGTGCCATTATAGTTGAGAAAGATAAGCGATCATATTCCAAAGAACAATTTTCGCGAATATTATTTTTTGAACAAGATATATTGATATACTTGTATATTGAAATTCCCGTATGTAAGTGGTAGGTTTTACAAAGAAAAAATATTCACAAAACCGCTGAGAATGAACCATTGGCCAATTACAGTTCTTTATTCGTTTCTTTCATTTGAGGCATTTCTACCTATTTGATGTTAAACTGTGAAACAAAAACATCGATGATACAAAATACAAATACAAAAACACATCAATATATCAACAGCAAAATCGATATGATTTTGTTCGAAAGGGGTTATTTTGGATGTTCTTTGTAGTGAAACACATTCAACATTAAATTCCAACAAGAGCAAACTACACAAAAATGTCCACATAATCTCGCCACGAGATGAGTAAGAAAAGATATGCATACGAATACAACAAAATTTGAAACCTTGAGGAGGAACATGGAAAATAAGAAACGAAGAAAGATGACATTTCTCACGGCTTCGTATACTATTTTTCGAGCATAAGATACAATCTGATCACTTTGGCCTTTATGCTACGAATAAGGATACGGAAATACCCAATGTTTCACGCTTGGCATAAGATATACACACTATCAAAGGGGATAACCTACGTCACGCGCAATGCTAAATACGGTGCCGGAACGTTGGTTTAAAAGCTGGTTATGTGATTTTTTTGTTTCGATTTTTGGTACATGTGCATACTTTAAAGTTCCCACCGACCGTCTGGGTATTAGAAGAATCTATTTCACCGATATATAGATCAGTGCGATCTACACAATTTCAGATTACCTCAAAACAGTTGCGCTTCATTCTAAATGTAAACGTTACCGGACATGACGCTCAACTATTTTGAGGTAATCAGGAATTTTGTAGGTCGCACTGAATTGTATATCAGTGAAATAGATACCTTTAATTCCCAAACGGTCGGTTGAAACTATAAAATCTACTCAAAATTGATACGAAAAATCACTTAAAACCAGCTTTTGAAACAACGTTCCGGTACCGTATTTAGCGGAACACGTGGCGTAGCATTCGGACCACCTCGCCAATTATCATATGACGGTTGAAGTAATTGGCTGAGTATGTACGATTGGTGTGGCGTAGGTTCCCACCCTTAAATATTTAAAAGATGAATTATTTGTCAAATTCCAATGATGAGAAAGGCGCTTTAAATAACGTAAATGTATTTGTTATCAAGATTACTCACTCATATAATATAGGACAGCCGTGTGTATTCCACGAAGTTTTATATCGGTGTGGGGAGATACAAGCAGATAACAGGACAAATTCGGTCGATAAAATGTTGGAGAAATTAAGGTTCGGTTTTATAGCAAACTTTGCTTCATGTAGTGAATATTGTACAAATTCAACTCCTGCAAAATGTCGTGGGTTCGATCCCCGGCCGGGCCATACTCAATACTTTAAAAATGGTACTAGAAGCTTCATCGCTTGTGGCTCAGCATTTAGATGATAGGTCCGGTCAACCAGATGTTAATATAATGTGACTGGGTGTGGTATCGTAACAAGTGTCTGCGGTATGATACTCCAGTGTTGCAGCGCTAAGAATTCTGTCTCTAGTTGACACCGTCGCGATATAACTGATACATTGTTGAAGGCGACGCTAGATACTATACAACCAACCAATCCACCGATTCATTAAAAGCAAATAAATCATCGCATAATAAAATAAATAATAGAAAAAAATATATATTTATGAAAATGAAGAGTCGGTTTGTATCACGTGAAGGAGATATGTTTACTTCATGGCTTAGTGGTCTAAGGTACCGTCTCAAGATCACTCACCTCTTCCCTCTAAGACTGTAGGTTCGAGTCCCGCTCGTGCCAAACACTTTATGTGACAAAGTTTGCCAGTTATTTGCGGAAGGACCATGGTTCTACTCAGATTCACTCTGAGGTCTTCCTCCACCAATAAAACTGGACATGCCATGTGTTGAAAATGGCGCTAAACCTCATGCAATAACAATATTCTATATACAATGTATTGATTAAGTCCATGCTGTTTTGGTAGAAGTGCTAGAGCGTCTGTTGGTTATCTATATTGTATCGTCATATACAGTCCAACCTGTCTTAAGCAGTCAGTCAAGGGAATGAGCAAAAGTGGCCTTTTAAGCAAGTTGTTGCATAATACAGGTTATTTTGCTCTGAGAGCATAGAAATAGGTAATAATAAAAGTGGCTGCTTAAGACAAGTGGCTGATAAGTAGAGGTGACCGCTTACACAGGTTTGACTGTATGCAAAACATGTTGATATATATATGTTTTAGTTTCGATCTGATAGCACGCAGTCACTTGTGTCGGTGTATTTTTAAATGGCTTTGGCGAGTCCCGCAACAGTACATTTAACGGCCATAAAACGTTATTGAAATTTCGGAGCACATTCAGTATTACTGCTGCGAAAGCCGGTACTAGTGGTATTGCATATGAACGTCTCACTACACAGTTACGCCCCCTTTTTCCCACGGTAACATGATTCTTACGCTTAAAATCAAGGCCTATGTAATTTGGTTTTGAAATATTTTCAAAATAGTTCATAGTGGCTGTGATTTCTTGCTGCAGATGAGTATAGCAAAAGTTGGTATAGCATATACTGCAATAAGACATCACGGGTGTTAAAAAAGTGACTTTTATAGTATTTCAACATATGCATGTATTTATGGGCATTTGAGGACTTCTTTTTTCAAAAAATCTCAGGGTGTCACTGCACCCTCTTTTTTTTTTTTTTTTTTAAAAACCAACGTGGTCAACCTACCAGTTATTGTGCATTTTTATGTGGGATTTCATTCCTGCTATGAAAAAAACTGACAAAAAAATTCTATGTGGAATTCTTTTTTTACCATGGAATTCCTAGACCTTATTTTATATAGAACAAAGAACAAAATTCAACTGTGTAGTGAGACCTGAAACCGAGTCTGCTATTTTCTCCTTTTTTGTCCGTTCTTTTGCGTCCGATGGAGACTTTTATCAAATATTATGTCTCGTTAGCGAAGAATTTTGTCATTTCTCTTAAAAGAGCCTCGTTGTGTGTAATAAATCAATATGTGGTTTACAATCAAATTACCATGAGAGTTTATCTAGAGTAAAAAGTAGTGTTTCCTGAGTTTTAAGTTTGTATTCTAATAGACGAACACTTGCCAGCATTGTAACTCACACTTGCATTGCACACTTATGATGTACTTAACATACAATTCGCTAAAACTTTGTACATGTGAATGATATTAGTAAATAAGTCTACTTACACGGAACTACCCAGCTGGTGATGTGATATGTTATATACAGTATATGGTTTTCGGTAGCTGTTGTTTTATACATCACAGACGACCATATTAAAAAGAGGTTTTCTAACTTGGGTTACACGCCTAGGTTAGACTAAAACAGATTTCCCGCTAAAAAGTGCAATATATTTTGTGACGTATTTAATGAGTCGCATGATTCCATTTTGATTTTAATTTGATCCGTTATGCACAGAGGCGGATCCAAGAACTCAGTTTAGAGGAGTACAACACACAATCTGAACGGGTACATATGTTTTTCAGTAGAAATATAGTAAATATTAATAAAATATAGAAGTATGTGGAGGGGACATACGCCGGGTTTTTTAAAGAGTAGATCCGCCATTGATACAGGCTTACACGTTTTAAAATTTATTTTCATTTTAGACTCGAATCCGAATGACGTCAAGCAGTATTTATGTGCTGTCTATTTGTAGAACGGGCATTTTGTTTCAAGTTTACCAATTTAATTTAAATCTCGATTTAGTCACGTTTTGAGGAATTTGACATACCATACCATTCGGATTTTATTTATTAACGATATTGAGATGCTTGTAATCTATATTAATTATAATGTTATTTTTAAGACATTTACAGCGTATTTCCCCCCTGATATAGTCCCTTTAAAGCAGTTTTATGTAGTGAGGATCGAGGCGATAACTTTTCATCAATGATCTGCTATTATCTCAGCCGATAGACTAGTTCATGGTTTAATCTTATGTTATACGTTCACTCGCTGTCCTTAAGTGAGCATGCCCTTAAGTGACTGTTATTACATGCGACATTTTTAATCCGATAAGCTTGAAAATCAAATAACGTCAAATGTATTGTCATGTGTGTGTGTTTCTTTGGGATACTTTTCATGAATGTTACACTTGCTCATATCTTTACAAGGATTTCGTATGTGATCGTCTGTGATGTATAAAACAACAGCTACCGAAAACCATATACTGTATATAACATATCACATCACCAGCTGGGTAGTTCCGTGTAAGTAGACTTATTTACTAATATCATTCACATGTACAAAGTTTTAGCGAATTGTATGTTAAGTACATCATAAGTGTGCAATGCAAGTGTGAGTTACAATGCTGGCAAGTGTTCGTCTATTAGAATACAAACTTAAAACTCAGGAAACACTACTTTTTACTCTAGATAAACTCTCATGGTAATTTGATTGTAAACCACATATTGATTTATTACACACAACGAGGCTCTTTTAAGAGAAATGACAAAATTCTTCGCTAACGAGACATAATATTTGATAAAAGTCTCCATCGGACGCAAAAGAACGGACAAAAAAGGAGAAAATAGCAGACTCGGTTTCAGGTCTCACTACACAGTTGAATTTTGTTCTTTGTTCTATATAAAATAAGGTCTAGGAATTCCATGGTAAAAAAAGAATTCCACATAGAATTTTTTTGTCAGTTTTTTTCATAGCAGGAATGAAATCCCACATAAAAATGCACAATAACTGGTAGGTTGACCACGTTGGTTTTTACAGCGTATTTCCCCCCTGATATAGTCCCTTTAAAGCAGTTTTATGTAGTGAGGATCGAGGCGATAACTTTTCATCAATGATCTGCTATTATCTCAGCCGATAGACTAGTTCATGGTTTAATCTTATGTTATACGTTCACTCGCTGTCCTTAAGTGAGCATGCCCTTAAGTGACTGTTATTACATGCGACATTTTTAATCCGATAAGCTTGAAAATCAAATAACGTCAAATGTATTGTCATGTGTGTGTGTTTCTTTGGGATACTTTTCATGAATGTTACACTTGCTCATATCTTTACAAGGATTTCGTATGTGATCGTCTGTGATGTATAAAACAACAGCTACCGAAAACCATATACTGTATATAACATATCACATCACCAGCTGGGTAGTTCCGTGTAAGTAGACTTATTTACTAATATCATTCACATGTACAAAGTTTTAGCGAATTGTATGTTAAGTACATCATAAGTGTGCAATGCAAGTGTGAGTTACAATGCTGGCAAGTGTTCGTCTATTAGAATACAAACTTAAAACTCAGGAAACACTACTTTTTACTCTAGATAAACTCTCATGGTAATTTGATTGTAAACCACATATTGATTTATTACACACAACGAGGCTCTTTTAAGAGAAATGACAAAATTCTTCGCTAACGAGACATAATATTTGATAAAAGTCTCCATCGGACGCAAAAGAACGGACAAAAAAGGAGAAAATAGCAGACTCGGTTTCAGGTCTCACTACACAGTTGAATTTTGTTCTTTGTTCTATATAAAATAAGGTCTAGGAATTCCATGGTAAAAAAAGAATTCCACATAGAATTTTTTTGTCAGTTTTTTTCATAGCAGGAATGAAATCCCACATAAAAATGCACAATAACTGGTAGGTTGACCACGTTGGTTTTTAAAAAAAAAAAAAAAAAAGAGGGTGCAGTGACACCCTGAGATTTTTTGAAAAAAGAAGTCCTCAAATGCCCATAAATACATGCATATGTTGAAATACTATAAAAGTCACTTTTTTAACACCCGTGATGTCTTATTGCAGTATATGCTATACCAACTTTTGCTATACTCATCTGCAGCAAGAAATCACAGCCACTATGAACTATTTTGAAAATATTTCAAAACCAAATTACATAGGCCTTGATTTTAAGCGTAAGAATCATGTTACCGTGGGAAAAAGGGGGCGTAACTGTGTAGTGAGACGTTCATATGCAATACCACTAGTACCGGCTTTCGCAGCAGTAATACTGAATGTGCTCCGAAATTTCAATAACGTTTTATGGCCGTTAAATGTACTGTTGCGGGACTCGCCAAAGCCATTAAAAAATACACCGACACAAGTGACTGCGTGCTATCAGATCGAAACTAAAACATATATATATCAACATGTTTTGCATACAGTCAAACCTGTGTAAGCGGTCACCTCTACTTATCAGCCACTTGTCTTAAGCAGCCACTTTTATTATTACCTATTTCTATGCTCTCAGAGCAAAATAACCTGTATTATGCAACAACTTGCTTAAAAGGCCACTTTTGCTCATTCCCTTGACTGACTGCTTAAGACAGGTTGGACTGTATATGACGATACAATATAGATAACCAACAGACGCTCTAGCACTTCTACCAAAACAGCATGGACTTAATCAATACATTGTATATAGAATATTGTTATTGCATGAGGTTTAGCGCCATTTTCAACACATGGCATGTCCAGTTTTATTGGTGGAGGAAGACCTCAGAGTGAATCTGAGTAGAACCATGGTCCTTCCGCAAATAACTGGCAAACTTTGTCACATAAAGTGTTTGGCACGAGCGGGACTCGAACCTACAGTCTTAGAGGGAAGAGGTGAGTGATCTTGAGACGGTACCTTAGACCACTAAGCCATGAAGTAAACATATCTCCTTCACGTGATACAAACCGACTCTTCATTTTCATAAATATATATTTTTTTCTATTATTTATTTTATTATGCGATGATTTATTTGCTTTTAATGAATCGGTGGATTGGTTGGTTGTATAGTATCTAGCGTCGCCTTCAACAATGTATCAGTTATATCGCGACGGTGTCAACTAGAGACAGAATTCTTAGCGCTGCAACACTGGAGTATCATACCGCAGACACTTGTTACGATACCACACCCAGTCACATTATATTAACATCTGGTTGACCGGACCTATCATCTAAATGCTGAGCCACAAGCGATGAAGCTTCTAGTACCATTTTTAAAGTATTGAGTATGGCCCGGCCGGGGATCGAACCCACGACATTTTGCAGGAGTTGAATTTGTACAATATTCACTACATGAAGCAAAGTTTGCTATAAAACCGAACCTTAATTTCTCCAACATTTTATCGACCGAATTTGTCCTGTTATCTGCTTGTATCTCCCCACACCGATATAAAACTTCGTGGAATACACACGGCTGTCCTATATTATATGAGTGAGTAATCTTGATAACAAATACATTTACGTTATTTAAAGCGCCTTTCTCATCATTGGAATTTGACAAATAATTCATCTTTTAAATATTTAAGGGTGGGAACCTACGCCACACCAATCGTACATACTCAGCCAATTACTTCAACCGTCATATGATAATTGGCGAGGTGGTCCGAATGCTACGCCACGTGTTCCGCTAAATACGGTACCGGAACGTTGTTTCAAAAGCTGGTTTTAAGTGATTTTTCGTATCAATTTTGAGTAGATTTTATAGTTTCAACCGACCGTTTGGGAATTAAAGGTATCTATTTCACTGATATACAATTCAGTGCGACCTACAAAATTCCTGATTACCTCAAAATAGTTGAGCGTCATGTCCGGTAACGTTTACATTTAGAATGAAGCGCAACTGTTTTGAGGTAATCTGAAATTGTGTAGATCGCACTGATCTATATATCGGTGAAATAGATTCTTCTAATACCCAGACGGTCGGTGGGAACTTTAAAGTATGCACATGTACCAAAAATCGAAACAAAAAAATCACATAACCAGCTTTTAAACCAACGTTCCGGCACCGTATTTAGCATTGCGCGTGACGTAGGTTATCCCCTTTGATAGTGTGTATATCTTATGCCAAGCGTGAAACATTGGGTATTTCCGTATCCTTATTCGTAGCATAAAGGCCAAAGTGATCAGATTGTATCTTATGCTCGAAAAATAGTATACGAAGCCGTGAGAAATGTCATCTTTCTTCGTTTCTTATTTTCCATGTTCCTCCTCAAGGTTTCAAATTTTGTTGTACTCGTATGCATATCTTTTCTTACTCATCTCGTGGCGAGATTATGTGGACATTTTTGTGTAGTTTGCTCTTGTTGGAATTTAATGTTGAATGTGTTTCACTACAAAGAACATCCAAAATAACCCCTTTCGAACAAAATCATATCGATTTTGCTATTGATATATTGATGTGTTTTTGTATTTGTATTTTGTATCATCGATGTTTTTGTTTCACAGTTTAACATCAAATAGGTAGAAATGCCTCAAATGAAAGAAACGAATAAAGAAAAATAAATCACCTAAATAAGATCAATGCCGAATTGTAGATATATATCAAACAACATTTGAAAGGGTCCTCCCAAAGATTTTTTAAAACTGTAATTGGCCAATGGTTCATTCTCAGCGGTTTTGTGAATATTTTTTCTTTGTAAAACCTACCACTTACATACGGGAATTTCAATATACAAGTATATCAATATATCTTGTTCAAAAAATAATATTCGCGAAAATTGTTCTTTGGAATATGATCGCTTATCGTTCTCAACTATAATGGCACCTGCTTTATCATTTACTTCACGCATTAACAAAAACATATATTTCTTTTTTTCGAATATCTAACTAACGCATGCTTTATTAGACATACGTTACTGGATACATCAGAATAGTCGTCTTAGTTTTGTTTTAATGTTGCTGTCCACGCCTATAAGGTCTCACTACACAGTTGAATTTTGTTCTTTGTTCTATATAAAATAAGGTTTAGGATTTCCATGGTAAAAAAAGAATTCCACATAGATTTTTGTTTCATAGCAGGAATGTAAACCCACATAAAAATGCACAATAACTGGTAGGTTGACCACCTTGTTTTTTTTAAAAAGAGGGTGCAGTGACACCCTGAGATTCTTTTGAGAAAAGAAGTCCTCAAATGCTCATAAACACATGCATATGTTGAAATCCTATAAAAGTCTTTTAACACCCGTGATGTCTTATTGCAGTATATGCTATACCAACTTCTGCTCTACTCAAATGCAGCAAGAAATCACAGCCACTATGAACCATTTAGAAAAATGTTTCAAAACCAAATTACATAGGCATTGTTTTTAAGCGTAAGAATCATGTTACTGTGGGGAAAAAGGGGGCGTAACTGTGTAGTGAGACGTATATATACAAACACCAATTGATTCGCTACATCGTTTCTTTTCTTATCTTCTATCTGAATTACGTGCGCCACAAAGTATGAGAGGAACCAATGTCATAATTAGTGTGTAGATACTCTCTTATCCGGGAAAGAGTATGTACAGAACTTGAAAACGCTTTATTATTATCATCAAATTTGTGTTTAGCAACGTTTAATATATGTGATGTTTCGATACTTTCCCCGTATAATATCATTCCGTTGTTATCCAAGTTAAATGTTGTACTTCCAACGAGTCCTTAATCAGATATATCTGGCCATCACAGCAATAGTATTACATGCTGTTGTGGCCATAAACAACCGCCCCGTACCTTGACTCAGTAGTCTATCCAAGAAGTTGATATCTCCCGAATAAGGTCTTATTAACCAGCAATGAAAAAGCAGGGAATTCTATGTCTGTCCCACAATTCATAGCATATTTGGAAATGATGATACTTGATGGAGATCATACAATGTGACTTGAGAATAGCGCTTAAGGGACGTGAGCGACATATAGCCTTGTTCTCGGACCGAAAATGCTCTCGGCGTTGCCTTCGCATCTTATATTATATGAGACCGGGGACCAGTCTAGAGCGACATATTGCATGTTTTATTACCCACAATGAGCAGATTATATAGAACCGAGACTGCTATTACATCTTTTAGTTACGTTTTTGTGCTTCCAATGTATCCTTTTATTATATCTAAAATGTGAGTATTATTTCAGTTATACTGGTTTGCGTTGCTGTTATTAAAGACTATCTCGGGGAAGACTTCTGTTTTGGTACCGGTATTTGGTGTGGGACCCGCAGTAACTTGGATACGGCAACCATACAGTTGTGGATGTATATTGTCGACATCGGCTGGCAGTTGGCTTGTTATCTATCCACATGCCTTTTGTACATGCACATTGTGCTTTATGTAGTGAGTACAATACAACTTGTATATATCCATGCCTTTTGTACATGCACATTAAGCTTTATATAGTGAGTATAATACAACTTGTATATATCAACATGCCTTCTGTACATGCACATTAAGCTTTATGTAGTGAGTACAATACAACTTGTATCTATCAATGATTTAATTATATTCATTAATTCTATGGCAAATGTGTTATTTACAATTTGCGCTCGTTATACAAATTATAAAAACCACGATCGCTAAAACGGATACAGTGCCTTACTCGAGAACAAACGCTATGGTCCTGGTTGGGAATTCGAACTTATAAAGTTTAACATGGTTCAGACGTTCTACATCTACTCCAAAACTATTTCAGAATTACTTCAAACTTCTACATCTATTTACAGTGATTGGGAAACATGCATAAATCTTGTTTGAGGGGTATCACCATTATAAATATTTGCCGATAAAGGCTCTTTCTCGGTGACACCTTACATGGCCCTAGCAGAGGATCGGATTCAATACCGTTCGATCCTAAATCCGATGATCTACCACTAGAACACACTTCACAATTGTTTAAGTACTACACGTGGTTTTTTGCCGTATTTGGCGTCTCATATTTAAATTCTGTCTCTCAAATTTTTCGAAGAAAGGCAGAGCGACAAAGTAATGGCCCCTGTCTGTCTGTGTGTTTATTTGTCCGTTTTGCCGTCCGTTACGTACATTAGTACCCATATAATATTGATGCAATTCATTTAAAACTTCATTAATACTACGTGTAAAATACAGATCAGTTTTTTTGATCATTTGTGAAGGTGAAAAAAACGCAATCTATTACAATTCAAATAAATAAAATATATGAACTTTAAAACGTCTAAAGGCTTGAAGGGTTGAAAATAAATTGTCTTTCCAAAATGGAAAAAAAAAGAATTTTCCGTTTGGCTGCGTACAGGAGCGTGTTGAAACTTCCTCAAGCACCTCTGCGTACCCGGACAAGGAGAGAAAAACAAAAACGACGAACATGATGCATATCAGTTCTCTATGACAACCAATCGTGAAACATCGGGTATTTCCGTATCCTCCGTCTATTGCGTAGCATAAAGGCCGAGGTGATCAGATTGTATGACAACATGTATCTCAGCGTATGTGATATCAATGCTCCAATACTCATGGTATCATGGTAATCCTGTTACAGTTTTATAATAGAAAAAGATATAATCATGCACATCGTGATTCTTTTTGTTTTTATTCACAGAAACTGAAATACAAAAACCGACCATTGAAGAATATATCTAACAATTTGCGGAACGAGGACAAAAACTTCATCTTTGTTTTGTTGATCATTTACCTTCTTAAGATTTGGGGGATTGTTCGTTTCTTCATAGCCACATATGCTCGAACGGATCAACTGAGTAATAATACTCACCTTCAGAGGTTTATGGATTTCTTATTGCTGATGTAGAGTTATGGGGCAAGTGGTCAGGCAGATAGAATTGTATACTGTTCTGCTTTCTGGACAAAACGGTGAGGTATCAGATGAAAAGCTGGATTTGGAAACAGGGAGAAGAAGAGAAGCAATTGTTGAAACATAAAAAATACGGAAATAGAGAAAGGTCTGCTAGTGACAGTGTTTGAAAAGAAAAATCCGTATTATTCATATAGTTTGCCAAAGCAGACATTTGTTTTTAACAAACTGAATACTATTTAGTACATACATGTGTATTCCTAAACAGTTTACTGCTGATCTTACAACATAGGAACGATCACCAGCATTGCCTGTTACTGAATATTTTATTATCATAATAAAGATAATATGTTTAATATTTGTATTCTTTTTTCAGAGCAATTCAAAATGACTCACTATACTATTAACATTAATACTAGATCAATAGCATGTCAATTTAAAATAGAAAACAACATACATCTACCCTTTACTTATTTCAATGAATGAATGCATGGGGTATCAACACATAGATAATTCGAACCCTACAGGAAGGACGATTCAGGGTTCACTCTACATGTAAAAACTCTACAAATAAGCATACAGATAAAAAAAAACATCAACAAATGAATATGCAGAATGCATCTAAACCATAATACCTGCAGAACTGTAGAGTTTCAGCAAAATACATTACTCAAATTGTTGATTCTTACGACATGCATGCGCCACAGTGATCCTATTCTTGCTATTACTCATATGGCTCCCTAGAACCACACATGAGTTGGTATTATGATGTTTATGTAATAGAAAGAAACTGTTAAATGGTATTATATATTAACAATTTAACCACAATACCATTCGACCCGTCAAATCTAAAATAAAAGGGAATTCTTCGTCTCATATCGGCATCTAGTTATTTTTCTGAAATACTGACTCTTTAAGGCATGGCATATGTACAAATAGAGCTGTGGGTTTGGACAATAAATCATTCTGATCACTCGGCCTTGATCCCCAATCGTCATTAAAGTGTTTGCTCGATTACCATATCATGTTTAATTGGGTCGTTATGGTAACATATACGTAACATCTCGAATAATTTATGGAAATGGTCGATTCGGATAAAGATTGGCAGTGGTCCTTGAATTGACAAAGGATGCACTATTCAGACTTTTCATCACATCGGTGCCTTGGATTTTCGTCTGATATTTATATATTTTAAGGAAAGAATTCATGGACAGTTGGGTGTTTTTTTCTTAGGCGGACAGAATTTTATTATTATGATATTGGTCAAATTGTTAAATAATGTAGTATTTTGTCTCCCCATTATGGTAATGTAGATTATTTTATGATGTCTCTTCGTCAGGCAGAATGTATTGTTTTCATGTTAACTTGACTGACTATCAAAAATAACACTTTCGTTTAATTTCCTATATGAAAACATTTATCCCTTGCATACCTAATACCGCGATATACCTATTACCGCATATACCCGTATAATAACAATCTGGGAAGACATGCGCAAAGCTCCAACTTCTGTTAGCGTCGGCATTTGTTTGCATTTCGTATCGGCAACTGTTTATTACTCAGCATACTTAAGTAACCTTATTACTGTTTATTAGTGACGCCATTCTTTACATGGTTGAAAAAAAATTAGACTCGCGGTATTATGGATGACCAGTATAATTTAAAAAGAAACAAAATATACTCCATTTCTGTATACCAATATGGCTGCTTGTCAGCAGAATGCATTTTCCCATGGAATATTGGTTGACTTTCAAAAATAACTTTCGTGACAAGTTCCATTATGAAAACTTAAAAAACAAACAACACTCTTTTATTCTTAATTCGAATACGCCAGCTTGTCAGTAGATTGCATTTTCCCATAGTATATTGTCCGACTCTCAAAAATAACATTTTCATGGCACGTTCCAATATGATGTGTTTCATAATTGCAGTATGTCAGCCCGGTGATGACGTTCAAATCACAAAATGAGCATTAAAAAAAACCTTTTTAAATAAGAATAACCAAGGATTAGTTATCACCGCAATTAAGCGAGTACCTCACAAAATCAGTTTTCATATCTAATGCATATGTTATGTCCTCTTTCCTCGAACTAAACCGAATAATAACAATAATGATAAAGACTTTTATTAACGACAGAACTCATTTGAAATAAATGCAATCTTCCATGAGGCCCTCAAAAGCTCCCTGTAAGTAAGGTTAGTAAGAGGGACTATTATATAAAAGGTACACCACTCATATGACCCGATTCAATTTAAAGCTGTCACACATCCGTCAATACAAAAAATGTTTATTATAATATTAGTAAATAATAAACAAATATTAGAGCTATATTTCTATCAATCCACTGTGTTAATAACGTTTATGAATTAGTTTTTAATTATTGGTTTTGTTGTTTTAATGCAATAGGTCTGCCTGAAGGAAGCAACTTTCTGTTAAAGCGAGTTTATCTGGGATATACACCAAACTCCAAAAGAAACCTTACACTGTTTATTTCAACTGTATGTCAGAGATTAATAAAGAGATTTTTTTTTCAAATAACACATCATTTCAATTGTTATCAAATGTCAAAACATTACTACAGTTCATTTATAGCGTTTTAATATGCTTTTGATATGATATAAATATACGCATATGTTGAAATCCTGTATAAGTCTCTTTTTAACACCGGTGATGTCTTTTTGCAGTATATACTATGCCAGCTTTTGCTCTACTCATCTTCAGCAAGAAATCACAATCACTATGAACCATTTTGAAAATATTTAAAAACCAATTTACATCATGTTACAAAGGACTGTTTTAAGTGTAAGAATCATGTTACCGTGGGGATAAAGGGGGCGTTACTGTGTAGTGAGACGTTATAGTATTTTTCGGCTACAGGTCTTAGGTAACTGCGAATTTCTTCCCCTGTATGAACCCGTACCAGTCAATATGGAGTGTAGCCATAGCGGGCTGCTATGCATCGCTCGCATTGCATTGCACGTATTGTTACCCATCTGTTAGTTGTTTCTGGTTAACTTGTATACTGAACATGTGTTGTAACCATGAGTTCAACTTTTTTATCACGTACAATTCATGATAGACCGAGTGCAGGCGAATCGCATGTTTCGCAATATTCGTGTGCTGCACGACTATACGGACATACAATCCCAGTTTAATAATGGCAATTGATAAACAGTTGATAACTCAACATAAATATATTTTTGATGAAATTTGACATGTAATGTAACATATATATAGGAAACAAAACTGTAAGATTTCTTATGGAGTTGAATGTAGAAAGCGTTTTCCCATTACTATAGTAGAACACATGCAATGTCTTTCTAATTTAATTTAAAATCATATTTATTTTAACTATAAGTGTACATTGTACATTTAAGCCCTTTCGTTGAAAAACGATGTTTTCAGATTTTAAACTTTCCTAATGCGAATTAAATTTTACAACTTTCTTTCTTGACTGTGGTGGGCGACCTTTCTTCATAAAATCGCCATAGTCTATATTGCCATGGAACGTTCTGCGAGACTCTAATTTGACTTCATCGGCCACTGCTGTGGTGACATAGCGAGACTCCAAAGTTTCATGTGCAAGTTCCAGAACTTCAGCAGACGGTCCAATAAGGACCATTTGTTTGTTCCTATGGTAAACTGTGTTCACGCCGTATTCCTTTTCGATCCTCTGTATGATCGGTATGATACCCTCAGGTCTCTGTTCCAATTTCTCAACCAGTTCATCTGCGATCTTCACCTGATACAACTGTTGGTACATGTTCCACTTATTTTTACATTACAAACGACACACTCTATGGTAGGCGTTGTTTGTCATTGATATATACTTTTTACTCTTTCTCATCTATAGTTTTATACTGTATAACATAAAAAAATATAAATCGTAATGATATGTTATTTTTATGCCATTGCCTTAAGGTTACAATATATTATAAAAAGGCCAATGATTGATTGATTGAATATTTATTGTCATATTTATGCCATCGAGGGCTAACAGACGATCAGTTAACCTTACCGCTGTTTCCTGGGATCCTGAAAGGTTAACCAGTACTCTAGCACATCCCATCTCCGCAAGTAACTGATAACTTTACCACTTGAATCAGCGGTGAGAGACAAATGATAATGAGACACACATTCGTATATCACAGAAACTGTTGCCGGGCGGGGATTCGAATTCACGATCTCTGGATTGATAGTCAGACGCGTAACCGACTGAGCTAATCGGGCCCGGCTTCTAAAAATGCCAAGGAATACTTTTTGTTGAACGTTTGAGTAGCCCATATGATAAGAAATGTAATAATAGTACAAGCAGTTGTCTTGTTAACATATAAAACAATAATCTATATGAAGTTACATGTACATGGCCAGTCGCCTGTTCTTCCCCTGATTTCTTTGATAATTTATAAGTTATTTCGAAATCGGAAACCAGAAAATTAAACAGGTTTAAAATATATGATATCATATAGATACATACTATCAGAAAAGAAGCTAGTCTAGCTGATAGGTTGCGAATAAAACTGAATTAAATTGAATGAGTTTGTATTGTTTTTGAAGAAAGCTTAACAGTACCGCTCTCGAGTTCGCTTCCTGAGCAGAGCCAGTTCTCAGTGTTGTGTTTTGAGAGCTAAATGTGTCCAGCTGGTGATCAAACCCGCAACCTCTAGCGTGAGTGGCCAAAACTTGATCTATTGAATTGGAATATATTTGATGGTATCGGATTGGATCGGATCTGATCCAATTGTTTTGAATTGATAGTTGGTGCTTTCTTTTCTGTTAAACTGTATATACTGTTATATTACATGTTTATATAATATAACGTTTCTTGCATACACGATTGATTAACAGTAGTTTTGTATTTCAAAAATGCATTCATTTCGGAATAAATGTACGCAGCACATGTGGTATATAAATGGCGACAACGAATCGTCTAGAAGTCATGCGGCGTTATTCAGTTTTTAACGTTTTGATGAGAATCCAGACATTTGTTGTAGAATATAATGTGTGTCTACATGGACAAGTATGAATGTTTTAATTAAAACAAAACTAGCAATATAACTATATACTAGCTTACATATTCCTTTGGCATTTGTCGTCTTGCCAATTCTCTTTTCCGTTCGTCTTGTACTTCCACAATGGCTTGCCAAACAATCATTTCGTTTCTTCCATAAACCGATAGCTGTCTACTTTTTTCATCAAATATGCACAGTATATCATTATCGGTCTCATGTTTGTCTTTAATGAAGACTTTTATTCGCTCAATTTCTTTCACTTCATCTGAAATCTTAATATCTTTTTCGAATAAATGGTGCACTAGGCCAACCAGTTTTTCTATCTCCATTTTCACTATCTCAATGTATCTTGTACTACACAGTACTTCCAGTAGTGTCGGATTCATGCGTGACGGGTTGGTATTTACAACTACAGTTTTTATCTTCTGGAGGCATTTCAGTTCCTTATGAAATAAATGACACGCCTTTTTAGCGTAGCCTCCAATAAATCTCCAAACTGCATTTTTACCTTGCAGCTGTCCTATAACACCATTGTCAGGTGGAGGTTTCACATACCTATATACCAACGTCTGTAGAGCCATCTCAAGAATATCTAAATGTGGTCCATAAAGAGTAAAATGTTTCCTCCTTGCTTACACGACTTTGATTCCAAACTCTTTTTCAATTCGTATAATGATATGTTCTATGCCTCCTCGGTTATTTTCAAGTTTATTTACAATATGTGCCGGTATCTTCAATTCGTTCTTATATCTGCAGTCGACTGAAGGTGGCGGGCCCTGGTAATAACAAACAAAATCAATTGCTAGATACTACGAGTTTCATTCGATAAGAAAAAATACAAAAAGGTTTTCTTTAATACTGCTTTTAAGTTCACGCCAATTTGATCAAAACGGAAGTTCAAAGACTGATTCTCAAATTAGTTTATACTAATTTATTTTAGCTCGATTGCGAATAAAGTTCAGAGTTTATATGAACGGTTCTCGTGTCGTCCATTTCCTGGGTAGAACCAGGGGTCGTATTAACCAACCATTCTTGAGAATATTCTTAGACTTGAACTTGAAAATCCAAATTTCAACCTTAGATATCTAGTTTTCCATGACATATAGAATAATTATAAGAGTTTATCTGACTATATATTAGATGTCCCAGCATATTTGAAAGTTTTGACCTAAATAAATGGTCTCTTATTGTGTTTTTCAAAATTCGTTCTTGAGTTCAAGTCTATGAATATTCTTGGTGAATACCACCCCGGAACTAAGTGTTGTTTTAGAAACATCGGGTCGAGCCGGACATGAATAAATACAGTCGTTAATGGATTGTTATTTTTTTTTTTTTTTTTTGTATTTAAACGTTTTTGACAAAAATTAAATATTTCATCAAACATTCTAACATTTTTCAACCCGTAATAGTTTTGTTTCAGACGAAATATAATGATAAATTGTTAATAAGAAATAGTTAATGAAATTTTATCAGCTTTACTTTGGTACCAAAAATATCAAACTCATTGATTCAAAGAAATACTAAAGGTGTCACCTAATGTTTCAGCCGTTTATATGAATTTACGGTAGCCTGCCGATCTTTGTAATCAAATCACTAGTTAGAACTTATTAATTTAGTCATAAAGTTGGTAAGAAAACTTTATCTGACAAACATCCTACATATGGCCCGCAGCGTGGTCTAGTGGTAGAGCGTACGCCTTGCATTCGGAAGGTCGTGGGTTTGATCCCCGATCGGGTCATACCAAAAACTTTACAAATGGTACTAGAAGCCACCTCGCTTGACGCTCAGCATTTAGAGGAGATTTCTAGGTTAGGTTGGCCCGGTGTCAGTATAATGTGACTGGGTGGGGTATCATACCATGTGTCTGCGGCATGATACTCCAGTGTGACAGCGGCAAGTAATACTGTATCAAATAGACACCGTCGCGATATGACTGAAAAATTGTTGAAAGTGATGCTAAACACCAAACAACAATATCCTACTTACATAAGGAGATAATGATCTTGTTGGTGATCTTCTTATTGATCTTGCGGGGGATCTGGTCTTTTCTCTAGAGAGAGCTCTGGGTGACGGAGAGACCGGTGTTTCTCTGGATACAAACGGTTTTCCAAGTGTCCATTCATCAACAGCCTTCCTCACGTTCATATCCGTCTTTCCAAATACCATTATTTTTCGCAGTCGTTCGTTCCATATGCATACAACAGTTCTATCATACGTTTGTTTTCTTTGAACAAACTTCTTCATTCGCACCATTTCACTGTATGGTCCAGCGATGAATATGTCTTCCTCGTAAAGACCGTCTATATCGGCCTGAAGCTTGTCTACACTAGTTATAACTACTTCCACATCTTCGAAGCTTGTTAGAAAATATAAAAGAATTATTACAATAGGTATAGTTTCTATATAGCAGAAATGAATAGGATAGGATTAGCACCACCATTAGAAACAGGAAATGCTTCTGTGGGGTTGTCGCATAATGGCGGTTATAAATAATCCTCGTTTCTTCTTCTTTAAAAATGCATTTGCTCATTACATTTGTTTGAGTAGTATTATTGATGCATGTTGAACATTTTGAAAGCATTTTCATGTTTAAATTGTGAATTTAAAAAAAATGTGAAGCTTCGGAATTGGCGTGTGATTTCTGGCGTCCACTTTCACTTTCTCGGCTGTGTACAAACTAAACAGAAACAATATTTACATGACCCTACTTCATCATTTCTTGGTAGTGTAGAGATTGACAAACAATATAATGTAAATTTTGCGTCTTTCATTTGGGACTTTCAATGAATGACACGCATCCAATTTAGAATTAAGAACAAAAATTAACGACGGGCTTCCACCTTTAGAACATTTTTAGCTCGCCGGGACGAAGTCCAAGGAGAGCTATTGTCGTAAACACCCATGTTAAACTTTTGCGTACAAGTTTCAGATATCTATGCAACCACTCATTGGATATGAATGAAACTTTGCATGTGTGTTAACCATCATCAATGGAACACACATAGATAAGAACCATAACTCTGGATTGCATTTTGGCACAGTTATGGCCCTTTTTGGACTTAGACACCCAGAGGCGAGCTTTGTTGGTCTTCTGACAACTGTTGTTTGTAGATAGCTTTAAGGCTTGCACCTACAGCTGCACCGCAACCAATTATTGATAAATGAAAACAAAAATACAGAGGGGCAAAACTGTTTTGAAAATTTAAGAGGATTATATTATACCCGTTAATCTAGTATGACATATACAAGTATATAAGTATATATGTTATCGGTTTGAAATGACCTTCTACTCCATTTAAAATATTTATCAGTAATGTGCTCAATGGATATTTGATCCCATTTGATCCCGTCCCTACCACTTGAGGTTTGATGATAACAAAATGTGTGAACCAAAATTATTAAGTTTTCTAACCAATCAAGTTCCCGATGAAAACGGCCTCTTGTGTATAAAAGTCGTAATTGGCATGCATGTCGTAAAGATACAGTCCCCCCCCTCTCTCTCTCTCTCTCTCTCTCTCTCTCTCTCTCTCTCTCTCTCTCTCATTTTTGATTATAATAAAATAAACATCAATGTAGCGCCATTGTTATAGAATAAATTACAGTGAAATGATTTTAATAAGAAAAATCGCTTATCTCTTTAATTGCACGAACGATGAAAATAACAGTGCCTTATCTGCATGTAATTTCGAGAGTGAGTGATGAAACCTTAATGACAACCGGCCGTATATTCTTCAACGTTTCAAGTTCGGGCAGAAATAGGTGACCTGCCTTCGTGGCATAGTCCCCTTGTAGCTTCCATACTGCACGATTGTCTGCTAGCCCGCCGCTTATATCCGATTCTTTTTCTTCTCTTCCAAACATCCTTAAATATAAATTGAATTGTTTAACTAGACTACGCGCATTTATACAGGTTATGTGAGCCCCACCATTGACAGTGCTAGCACCGTTAGAAAAGCTATCATAGTCGCATTTTATATATTACTATATTCTTATATTTTGAAAGGGGATACTCCTACAAAGAAATTATGGTGATGGTTAATGTATCAACGGGTATTTGAATAAATATTTATAAAAGGATACCTTCATCAGACGACATGACGTGTTGATAAAACATGTGCGTGTGAATGACATGCGCAACAGGAAGTCGAAGGTCGAAACCACGATGTTGAAAGTCGAAACTACGATTATGAAAGTAGAAACTACGATGATGAAAATCGAAAGACGAAATCACGATGGTGGAAGTCGAAACTACGATGATAAAAGTCGAAACAACGATGGTGAAAGTCGAAAGTACGATGATGAAAAGTCAAAAGTATGATGGTGAAAGTCGAAACCACGATGGTGAAAGTCGAAATTACGATGATGAAAGTCTAAGGTCGAAACTACGATGGTGAAAGTCGAAACCATGATTTTGAAAACGCGAAATGCCATCGCCTTTTCACCATCGTAGTTTTGTGATTTCGTGTTTTCATCATCATAGTCTCGTATTTTCACAATCGTAGTTTCGACTTTCATCATCGTGGTTTCGAGCATCGTGGTTTGGGGAAAAATAAAAATACAATGGTCCAAACGGAACACCGTAGATAACGGAGGACATTTTTTAATATAAAAAATGTTGTAAATAAAGAGCAGAAAATCCGTTTTAAATACATGATGAGATAAAATAGAAGATGTACTATTTCTATAAGAAGGAGATTAATAAAGACACTCATTTTCGTTTTCTGTAAGGATGGGTTCAAATGGTCATTATGATGTAAGCAATATGTTCGACCTAACATTTCATGCTTGTTTCATGCTAGATTAGAGGTCAAGATTTTCATAGTGACTGGTGCAAAGATGAGCACACTGTTTTATCATATGTGTATATGAAACATAAGCAACAAGAAAATCATAGTTATTTTTTATATGTATCTAATTATTGCTGGTAACAAAGAAAGATGTTTTATACAAGACAAGATGCAAAGATGAGATCACTTTTGTGTTATATGTGTATATAAACACAAGCAACAAGAACATCTTTGTTATTTTTAATGTTTATTCATTTATTGCCAGTAACAAAGACCAAAAGACCAAAACAATGACACAAACATAGAAATGAAAATTAATCAGTTTTAATGGAATAAGAGTTGCCTAATTATGTCAGTTACTCACATATACTGCATTATAATTAATACATGATCTCAACGTGCGTTTTCTTTTACTAAAACACAAAATAACATGATCCAACAATTATTGAAACTATTTTTCGAGGACAGGAACATTGAGATTTTGTTATTGAGACTTCGTTTATATTAGTGCAAATTATCTTAGTAAATACTGTTAAAATGAACTTGTCAAACATATACTACATACATATTATTATTATTATTATTTTCATTATTATTATAATTATTATTATTATTATTATTTTTATCAATACTCGTGTAACGTTAACATTTTGTATAATTTTTATTTCACTATAGATACATTGATGAAATAAAGAAGGAGAGAGAGAGAGAGAGAGAGAGAGAGAGAGAGAGAGAGAGAGAGAGCATTATCATTTTGTATCAGGGGCATGGATGGGCAGTTTGAGAGAGAGAGAGAGAGAGAGAGAGAGAGAGAGAGAGAGAGAGAGAGAGAGAGTACGGCCGAAAACCAGGTTAAGGCTTCACAGAAACGTTTTTTTCCGATTTGGCAGAGAAAAGATAATGAAAATGACTTGTTTCAGTCTTTATTTTTCTATACACTACGGTATAACAACACAAAATACATATATATTTGATTAGTACCAACATAAACTGAAAGAAATAAGCTTAGCGACTATTTTATTGTGAATATTTTTACAGTATAAATGTATTAAGTTAATCTAATGACTTTCCATATTTGTAAATAACTAAGCACACTTTTCAAATCATGATTACAGTTATAGCACTCTAAGGCCCCACATCAACGTTTATGTCCACTTATGTAGTTATTGGGTATATGTAAAACAATATTTTGTAAAATAAGTGCGTTTGTTGTTAAAGTATTTTTGTTTCAAATTTTATGCAGAGAAATTTTATTTGATTTCTATTTTTTGTTAAATAATATACCCAATGAATGTTTCAGAAACAGCTCATGCTTGAGGTATGAGTCGATATATTACCTCCCTTTGCTCTAAAAGTAGGACGTATAAGTCACATTACACCGAATCCAAGGTCATATTATTGTTGTTTAATAATTTCTGTTTGTTGGCGCTTCAACAGGGCTTTGATAACCGCTTATATTTTTCCATGTTTTAAGGTTAAATTAATATATTTCCGTGTGTTACAAATAAACTCTATCGACCGAAAAAGAATGCAAACTATGTATAGATAACTGGTGAGATAGTAAATAACACGCACGTCTTAAGATTTTTGTATTACTAATTATGAGTAATTGGCTGGAATCATGAAAAGTGCGCACAGGATACAATATTGTGATATTTAGTGAATTTCTGGTTGGACGAAGTTAAAAAAAATGTTTTTGTAAAAAATGACAGTTAAGAAGTAAAATATATTGTTTGGCCTATTATAGCTTGAGTGTTATTAAATACTTTCAATTCTAACGTGATTGACACCTCTAGTTGTTTAAATGATAAAAATAAATGATAGTGATTTCAATTTGAATATTAGTGTTGTATGTCCCTTTGAACTTGAAATAGTTATAGTATATTAGTAATGATGTTGAACAATACTTTTTTGTCCAGTTCCGTCGGGTTCGAACCTTCGAATTTCAACTGTACTTGATATATCATTCAAATCATAAACAAATGTAGATGCTACTTAATCGATATCAAGGAGGTGAAACTCCGACACAACGAATGTTTGTAACTGAGACTAAGAAATATGGAACATATTGACTTTTTTCAGGTAAACGAACCTATCAAAATGGTGATATAAGCTGCAGTACTAGTAGCAATGGCATATGATTACAATAATAAGTAGATATAAGATAAATGCATACATATACAAATCACATTTTAAACTGTTGGCAGAACCTTTAAACCGCGGGTTTCGAATATATGACAAGTACATGTACCAAGACTAAAGAATTCAGTCGTAACACTATTCGTAGCACAGTAAGGATTAATGTTACAATCGGTATTGCATTTCCCATATAACTCGTGTTTATTTATCAATAAATAAAAAGAATGTCAAGCAATTCATAATTTGTATGGAAAAGGTAGCACACATGTTAAGTAATGACAAACCTATTGGTTGACCCTTATAATTATTAAGTACACACATAATATTTACACAACGTATTTCATTAAAAACAAGCAACAGTAAAAACTGTAAAATCTAATTAATTGCAATACTATACAATATACTTGAATATAGTCAGAATACACACCAGAGTTAAATACAAAACTTTGACTAAATATGAAGTAGTTGTTATCGTATTTAAAAGCAATACATTTATGGAGGTTTTAACATAATCAATAACAAATTACATATTATTGTATGATCTCTAAATAAATTAATTCTGATTGGTCAGGATAATCTCTCATTGAACTAAAAATTGAACAGTTTTTGTCTGTCTGTCTGTCTGTCTGTCTGTCTGTCTGTCTGTCTATCTATCTGTCTGTCTGTATCAATATCGCATTCTCTAACGCTTTTAAAAATATGTGTATTTTTTATGTGAGTGAAATAGTAATGAAGTACTATCTTTTACAAAAGTATCATCATATAATAAAAATTCACATTTGAAAATGTTTATTCCATAGTTTGTATGGCAAAGTTATATTAGTAAAGAGAAATAGCACTTGAATGTGTTACCGCATGAGAATGTCGGGCGTTGTAGAATTAAAAAGAATTGGGAGAGGAATTATATAAATGTGTCTTTTATTCCGATCCTTATAATAAGTAATATTGCAAGATATTCAAAATATAATATGTTTAAACCAACGAGAAATAAAGAAAGTTTCAAGTGTCGTCTACGCTTCATCCCGGATTTCTTACATCATTGCTTGTGTTGGTTTCAACAGATGGTTGGTCGCATTCAGTGTGTTCGTTGCCCGTCACTTCAGGAACGAATAACCCATTCTACAAGTAAATGTACCACTATATATTGAAATTATTTTTATCCATTTAGTGAAATGTTGGGACTTAAAACGAAATAAGATAAAAGTAATTATGGTGATGACAAAAACATTTATAGTGAATGTAATAAATAAAATTATAACAACAATTACTTTTTCTACGACTACTACTACTACTACTACTACTACTACTACTACTACTACTACTACAACAACTACTACTTCTAGTACTACTACTGTTGCTACTACTGAGGCTTCCGTGACTGAGCAGTTTGAAGCGCAGTAGTCTCATGACAATGTTCCTCTTAATGCTCAGGTTGTGGGTTGAAGCCAATCCCGGTCCAAAGACGTCATTTGAGAAGTAGGAATGACAGTGCTTCTATTCAGATTAATTCTAAGTTCTTCAATTCCTCCTTTTACTATTTCTAATAATAATTTTAAAGTTGTATAATGAAAGTTTATGAAAAATAATGGTTAAAGAAGAAAATTGTGAATCATCAAATTTTAAAATACTTACAGACGGGGTTGACTTGATCCGGTGTTCGCGTCAGATATGGTATTGCTGTTGAACTTCTACATTCGTCTAAATTAGGAAGTGCAGGTGCTGGCATCAGTGATGATCGTGTTGCAGCATACTGGTTTCTTACGATTCATCATTAAGCATTGGGCAGTTTGGACTGATACGCGTGTGTGCGAAATGCGCGTTGACAAATTTACAGTTGAATGGATAAAACGAAAAACAACAGGCACATCTTATTTCCCAGCCATCCTCTAAGCAGTAGAAACCTGACCTTGCCAAATCTTCAAGAGGCGCAATGATATTATTTTTAAAGTTAAAATTTTGCAGGCTTTCTAACCTGAAGTCTTCGAAACATTCATCAGGTATGACATTGCCATACCAGATTGTTACATTAGGAGGATTATGTACAATAGGTATTCTACGGCGGTTATGTTCCCAGGCCATGTGTAAATCTACGAAGGTAACGGGCACTGCAAAAACAAATTGTTTCTTTTTTCGTCTTAAGAGCACACCTTCGTCTATATATGCTTTCTCCAATAAACAATTGAAGGAGAGTCCTTGAACTGTAAAAGAAAAAGGAAAATGAAATAATCCAAATAAATACACATTTATACTTATACAGCTTTATTTTAGTTGTTAATGAACTTATCAAGCGAATAGATCTAATCCGCCAATGAGACACTTAAGTAATATAAGGGCTACCACACTGGAGTATCATGCCAAAGACATGTGGTATGATACCCCACCCAGTCAGATTATACTGATACTGGAACTATTACTCTTGATGCTGAACTCCAAGCAAGCAGCTTCCAGTACCATTTTTGTAGTTTTTAATATGACCCGGTCGTGGATCGAACCCACGACCTTCCGCATGCGAGGCGGGCGCTCTACCCTTAGACAAACTTAGTATAAATATACACATCATTAATTCTGTTGTTAAATGAATACATACTTTTTACAAGATAAAATTCACTGATAAAGAGCTTTAAATTAAGTATAAGCCAAAATTGTGACATCACTACCTACCTAACTACCTGACTATCGTGTTTTTATCATAATTATTGACAACTTGCGCGATATCAAATTGTCACTTTATTTCCGCATTCATGCACAAAGTCGATTAGCTAATCGTGCCAAAACTAAACGCTTTCAAAACAATATTTGATATCATTAACTTAAGTAGCAAAATATTTGTTATATATAGACACTAGACCTACTGACAGTTTGCCAGATATTACGTTGTTGAAAGCTCATCATGCCAAAAATGAACGCCCACAACGCATAATTACAAAACAGTATTTGATATTTTATCGTAATTGTAGTGGCTATGTATGGCGTCCTTGATCTAAACGCTTTATCTGCATGTTTAATATTTATTCTACCCCGGAAGAATAAGTTAAAACAAACTATAAATAGTGTTGGCCGCTCACGCCAAAGGTTGCGGGTCCGATCCCCAGCTCGACCCGAGGTATTTTATAAAACAATATACAGTCCTCGCTCTACCCAGGAAGTGGACTCGATAGCGGTTCATATTAGCTCTGAGCTTTCATCGCAATCGAGCTTAAATAAATTAGTATAAACTAAACATTAGATAAATCGACTGTAAAACTTTAGAAGAGAGTCTACACACAATCTGATATTTATCTTATCTTGAATTAAGTAAAAACAAAACACGGAAGTCTGCCATTATAAAGAATGACATTATAAAGTAATAGTATGTTTTGTTCATTTAACCATATCAATATCAAATTAGCACTTTGTTAACCGAAAATGATGCACACAGAATATTCCGTAAATTTGAGATGTGTATGAAACACATTCGGATTAGTGAAAGAATCAGGATAACGTATTCCATCTGTAAAGGTCGTTAAGGTGATGGTCCGGCGGAATGATTACAAAAATGTATAAACTAAATGGTTGAGGAAGTAAGTCAACATCTTCTTATGGCTATGACATTATATGTTAAATGGAATGTTCTGATAAAATCTAAGTATTACACATATATTCGAACACACTACACCCTTTGCTTCCATCGTGCGCACAAACGCTTTGTTCGAACGACGTCATACTTGGTCCATAAACTGATATAGTATTAGGATGACGTCATGTTGAAAAAAAGAAAGAAATGTGAAAATGAGGTATCATACTGTCTGATAAAAGGTTTCCATGGAAACACATACTGCGTTTAAGCAATTGGCATCTATTATAGCCCTCCCCAAAAAAGAACTAACATTTAAATGTATACATTTTTCGCTACTTTACATGGAATATAATTTGTTCTGTTTATCGAAGATATTTTGACAAAATAAAAAAAATAAAAATACTCGAAAATAGTAATCTTAACCTGACAAGATAAACATCCCGTAGACTGCCGGATACATATCCCATTAAGCTAACCGTCATAGTTTTGAAAAAACATTCACAGAGATAAGATCAGGTATTCATTACCTTGGTTAACAGTATTCTTTTTTCGGGCAATACTAAATGAGTCCAATGATTCCATTGGCTCAGAAATGGTAACAACACTGTGCCAAAATACGAATATTTGTCATATATCGCCTTTTCCGTTTTAATTTTACGACTGTGGTGAAATTGTAACAGAAACAAAAATAAAAACAAAAAGTGAAATAGTTCTAGATGTGATATGAAAAAACCTATAAAGATAATTACGTCCAATAAACATCGTGATATTATGTCTACATTAAAAGTAAGCAGTCGTTGTTATTTATTTATAAAAGATAGAAATAATAATGTACTCACTTACTATTGTAAATCAATACTAGTATGCTGATTATATAAATCAGCCAATTTTGTCATGTCTTTCCTTCGAAAACAAGCGTTTAACACTATTTGAGATATTACGTTTGTTTGCCTTGATCTTACTGCGCATGTTCATTCATAAGTAGACCAATCGCCACAGTTATTTACCCAAGCACGTACATGTAACGCAGTTTGTTAGTAGCTTTGTATCACGTACCTCTTTTGTAATCCTTGAGTATTGCATTTTGCCAGTTGCGTGCAATTCTAGGTCAGTGTCACCGTTTGAGTTTTAAGCACAGTAAAAATTCACTGTTTGATGCCTGTTTAAATTATATGCACTAATAATATGCCGTTCTGTTGATGTTATTAACGTGCATGTTATTTATAATATTCACTCATGACACCCGCACCCGTACTAATGTAATGTACCTAATTAACAAGCATAGCTGATTAACCTTATGATTTGTAGATTAAAGATTGGCTTGATGCCAAAGGCTACAATGGTATCAATCAGATAAGGATAGTGTACCTTAAAGCCCGGCTATCAATAATTTTAAGTTCTTTGTTATATATTTTTATAATAAATATAAAACTATTTTAAATACCGTATCTATGTATGTCATAGAGTAAATAGACAGTAGACATAAACTTAACATGCAAAGTTATGTCCCAGTTTATATCCGCTATTCGAATTATCATGCACGCAACTAGTTCTAATGAACCAGGAAGTCTTACAGTGTTCCCATTCTCAATACTCAAAATATCAAAATCTTTAAATTTTAAGATTTTAACCGATATTTCATCATAATGAATAATTCATTATTTAAAAGAAATACTTAATTCCCGTCTTATTTTGATAAACCACGACGTCAATACCGTAAAAACTGTTGGCATATTAAATTGGTACTAGCATACATTTATTGGAAAGAACTGTAATTGGAGAGAGCTGTAACTAATGCTGTTCCTTTGACATATGTTGTATATCATATGATGTTTATTTGTATATTTGTAATAGAATGTTGTTTTATTGAAAAAAAATCTAGTATATCTAAATTGTTATTCTTTATTGAATTTGAAATTAGACTAAGTTTGCTTGCACAAAGCTTCTATTGATATGTATAGACACACAGTTCCAAAAATGCATGCACTGGATGCAAACCTTATATTGAATATTTATATAATTAAATATAATGTACACACAAAAACAACCCCAATATAATAAAATTGTCATTAGTATTGTCACTTTAATATCTTTTCTGTAAAAAGGGACACACCAAAGTACTAATTTAATATGAAATAAGGTTCAACAACAAACTAATTACTAAAGACTCTTGAGAGGAAAAAATGTTGTTTTTTTTCTCTCAATTCAATCAAATGCAAAAACAAGCAAAAGTTCATTGAACTAAAATTTACCATATTTAGTCTAATTTAAACACTGTATGTATGCCCTTGAAACACATAATGGAAGAACCTCCTCCACCAAACGACACACACCTGCAAGCCCAACGATAAACAACGATATTGGCACTAGCCAAAATATAATGATTTAGCCTTGCATTCGTTAATATTGATCTTATTTCGAAGTGCACTGGTTACCTGTTTTTTTTTTGTAACTTATTTATTTTACTTCGATTGTGAAACAAGTTCTTACAACTTAGATAAATCACGCTCGAAGTCTTCCTGGGTAGAACCAGTACAGAGCATATGCGGAAAAAGTGCCTTGCTCAAGGACACCACACATAGTCGTAGCGGAGGATCGAACCCGCGACCCTCCGATCATGGGTTCGGTGCTCTACCACTGGAGCACGCACTCCACATTTACCTGGTTTGTATTATGTGTTGATCAAAAACATCATTGTGGCCTTGTAATCCAGCAACTTATGATAAAAATAGGTTTTAAACATACACATGTACATGTATAGGTAATTATCGTTCATAATATTTTAACTGTTAATCAAACCTTTTTTACGGTCGCCACTCGGCACGAACGACTGCTGAGAATTGAGCAATTATAAAACTCTTTTATTTGTTTGTTTATATATTTTGCGTCAGTTTTATGCTATCAAATTCTAACAGACGAATCTAATAACTATTTTTTGGTTAATCAGAACTCTCAACATGTTATTGATAACTTTCTCAATTGAATCAAAGATGAGAGACGAATGCCAATGTGACGCAATGTAATATATCAACCATAGCGGAGACTGTGTCCGAGCTGGGTGAAAAAAACTAATTTTTAGTTAATTCCAATATATAACTAGTAAACGTAATGTAAGATTTTAATTAGAAAGATGAAATACGAAAGAAAGTGACAAAAGAAAGGAAGAAGCAAGAATAACACAGGGTAATGAGCGAACGCGAAAATGCCCGAGTACCGTCCGACGGAACACCGTAGAGAAATCCATGGGGGAGTCAGTGCCAGTCTACACAAATTGCTTTTGATGATCCAACCTAAATACGACCATAAAAAAGTATTCACATGATCCTGTCACAATTGTAAACAAAATGTCCCGCAATAATACATGCCTATGAATATTCGTATCAATATTACACTTTGACGAGGAAGGGAATTTCCTTTAATTTGTTTTGAAATAAACGACAAGCGTTCTTGCTTACTGAAAGAATAGCAAACCGTAACAAGAAAGCATTCGCTTAATATACCATACTAACACAAGCAAAATAAATTCTTCGTACAGCGTTCAAACTGTATTTTATGATTTTTATTATTTGAATGGTAGATTCAAGTACTGACCGGATAAATTTATGATTATATTTTAAATCAGTTCACTTACCATGATAAGGGGCATCAAAATTTACATTTGCAGAAGGCCAAACAACCTTTGACCGGATTACCTTTTCTAAGTCATTAATTAGGGCGTAGTTCGAATAATTATCCTTAAGCATTTTCGTAAAATGAAACAAAAGACGTTTCATCAACATTTCTCATCTTTTTAAATCTTTAACTACCGTTGTCCGGTAAATAATACACGTATTTTCTTACTGTCTTAAAATCGTATCACCTTTAAAATAACAAGTTTATGATACCAGAGCCTTTGAATTTGATATTTGCCCCACTAAGATAATAACTATATGCATGTGTGTAAACAAACAAACAAACATTGTGGTGTGCGATCCCCCTCCCACCCCCAAATTTGCAATTGGTCTCTTTACGAGAGACATTTTAAGAATTTATTCTCTTTATTTATGCGCTGTGTCGTCATTAAGTCATGAACATTAGTCTAGGGCATATTTCTCCTTCAGTATATTTACTAAGAATATTCTCCTTCAGTGTATTTAAATAAAATGTTCTTACTTTGAATGTTCTCGTTCATTTTCCACGAACACATACCCGTAAACGGTTGTAGTGACCTTAGACATAATTATGGATAACATCAACTGTGCAGAGATTTTCGATTGGTTACAGACTACTCATATGAAGGTTGGAACCAATCAAATATAGTCTTACCAAATTGCGTCACGACCTCTTTTGGCGCCTAAATATAACATTTGTAACGTGTTTAACGCCATACGTCAACACTTAGTGTATACAATTTTTTTCATCCACTGTTCTGTTTATCAACTCTTAAAGATTTAACAAATTATATACAGATAAATTGATGCCAGCTAATTATGTACCTGATAAATTTGTGCCAGATAAATTGATGCCGGATAAATAAAAGATATGGCGATGTTAATAGAATGAATTCATAATATACAAGTATGGTGCCGTAACCTGTTTTCGAGCGTCACTTGAAATCGATCACTTCCTAGAATTACGAATATCGCGCACGCGTATTTGAACTTCCTGCAGAAATGTAAATATTTACAGCCAGAAGCCACGGTTTTATTGATCGTGAAAAAATACTCACAAACAATGCTTCCCATACAGGCAACATCGTCATTTTGTTATACAAGCATGAAAAAACGTATTTCTCACTATTCCCATTTTCCGGTTGTTAAAAAAAAAACCGTTTAAAACTTATTTTTCTTTAAGAAACATTAATTCCAAAGTCGTCTGCTGATTGTAAATATATGCAAGGTCAAGGTCAAGTAGTGACAGCCGGAAGTGAGAGCGCATTTCAAAAGATATTGAGGCTCTAGAGGAGCACCCTTCTTATAGTTTTTTTTTGAAAAATGACATTGAAATTATCATAGGATTTTATGTTATAATATAATGGAACGTGGTTAATAGTTTAAAATGGCAGTTTTGGAAAAAACTGAGGTGAACAAATAAAATGTAAGCTAGTAAGAATATTGCCTAATTAAAAAAAAATTATATTTTGTTTTTTTATCGTTCCCAGTTATTTTCAAAGAAACTGTCACAGACAAAGAAGTACAGAATATGGTCACCAACAGCTGTGACAAGTGCTCTACAGTCAATAAGAGAGCAAAATAGGTCTGTAAGAAAGGCCGCAGTAGATCATAATGTGCCTGCTACAACGCTAAGAGACAGAGTGGATGGTAGGATTTCAGAAGAATCAGTAAAATCTGGTCCTGATCCTCTGCTAACACAAGAAGAAGAAGCAAGACTGGTGAAACACATCACCTACATAGCCGAGCTTGGATTTGGTTTTACCAGAGCCCAAGTGTTAGAAGTTGCATCAGATCTTGCAGTTCATATGGGTAAAAGAGACCAATCACAACATTTTAGTATGAAATGGTTTATGGCTTTCTTAGTCGATGGCCGAGTAGCACGTTGTTACACCTAGGGGTCTTGCTTCTATCAGGGCACAGAGTGCGTCACCACCATGATTAGGTATGGTTTGCTTAACAAACCTGAAGCCATCTATAATTTGGACGAAAAGGGCATCTCAACGGAACACCGACCTCCAAATGTTGTTTCAGCACGTGGCATTCCTGCACAAGCAATAACATCACCAAGTGCTGCCAACACAACTTTTATTGGGTGTGGCAATGCAATATGTCAGCAAATCCCACCATATTATGTTTTTGCAGGAAAGAGAATGAGAGATGAGTTGCTCAATGGAGGCTTACCTGGAACAGCTGGCACCGTGACAGACAAAGGATGGTCCACTTCTGCAGTTTTTGAAACTGACCTTAAAGAACATTTTCAAAAAATATGTACGATCTACTCCAGATAATCCAGTGCTTTTGTTATTCGATGGTCATGCCAGTCATCTAACATTGTCTGCCCCATTGTTCTCACATCCTCAAACCTATGGATGTTGGATGCTTTGGACCTTTGGAAAAGATATGCAGTACAGAATCCCTGACATACTTGAGAAAACACCCTGGACAAATCATCAATCGCCACAACATTTGTGAAATATCCAGTAAAGCTTACACTCATGCATTATCTCCAGAGAATATTTCTCCAGCTTTCCGTAATGCTAGTGTTTATCCATGGAACCCACAAGCCATAGATCAGACAAAATTAACACCGCATTCAATATTTGACATTGCTGTTGAGCCAGGCCACCCTTCTCCTGAAGATATAAACCTGGGCCATCCTGCTCCTGCTGATTTAACCATGGGCTACCCTGCTCCTGCAGATGTAAACCTAAACCATCCTGCTCCTGCAGATGCTAACCCGGACCACCCTGCTCCTGCAGATACATACACAAACAGTCAACATACACCTGAACATATAGATTCATCTCCATCTGCACAGCCTTCAGCATTGCACGCTATTGATGATGATCAAATCAATGGTGTTGGCATACATTGCAGGACCTTGGTCCAACTGTTGAAGAATTATATTCTTGTCTTAATATTGTTAGTGCCAAACAAAATAAAGGCAAGAAAAGAAAGTCATTACATCATATCGTGTCTGGTCGAGCTACAACCGAAGAATCTGTGATATGTCAAATGAAAAAGTATAAACAAGAGAATCCTTGCAAACTTCATGTAAACAAAAAAACATGTAAACCCAAACCCAAAACAAAAAAAAACGCAAAATAAATCAAATTTGGATACCAAAAAGAACAAACAATATTATTCTCCACAACCTGGTCCATCCGCATTTTATGTTGAGGATTCCAACGAAGACGAGGATAGCGGTTCAACAGATGATGAATCGTCTAAATGTTGTGTTTGCCACAGACATTCACCACCAACTTTAAGAGAGTACACTGATTGTGAAATGGTGTCAATGTGATAAAAGCCATCACTGGACCCATCTCAGATTTTGTTGTAAAGTTCGCACTGTAAGAAGTCACACAGAATTTATGCGCTCATGTGAAAAGTAACAGTTTATATTAACAATATTGCAGATAGCCTAAACAGCTCATTTCAGTTAGTGTTAACACATTTAAAAATGTTTATGAAGTTTAAATACATTGTTGTATTATATTTTGTATATTAAATATTTTAAATATATTTACTTTTTTAACAATAAACAATATTTTCTATGGAAATAATCCTTCTTCATTCATTCGTAAGGTAAGTGTATTTTCTACTTTCATTTATTTGCACTTCTGCATCCCCGTATCATTTCAGTTTTGACACATTACGTCATTCAGTCATGTGCTCAAATTCAGGTGACGCCATTTTGTTGGAGATTATTGGGGTCATCGTGATCTAACGTGAATGCACTGTGATCTAACGTGAATGTGAAAGCAGTGAGCATATATTTGTTATCTCTTGGTTAGAAAATTACTATTTTATAGTTAATTAACCGTTATATACAAGCATTTAGCGTCAACAGCCTGTTTGTATTGAAATATTTAACGGCGATTCTTAAATTGTCGAAAACCGGTGACACCATCATACATATAGGAAATGAATTTTGTTTTCTGAACATTTTCATGAGAAATGAGCTTGCATGTAACGATCAGCTGTATGTGCTGTGTACGAGGGACATATATATATTTAAGTTAATATATCATGATGAACTTTAATATATACGATTCATTTCCTGACTACATCGGTTAGTACGACAATCCGTGACTAAAGGTTTTTAATTCTGTTAGTATGTCTGCATCTATGTTACGTTCAATTTCTACTTCAAGTTTTGTTAAAAGATAAAAGGTTTAAAACAAATAATCAGGAGTACACACCAGACTATCTTTAATCAACATTTCATACACCTTCTTCCTTTTTTGATTGATATTAGGATAGCGTTTTAGTTTATTTTATACAGCATTTTTAAAATAATACAATGCAATGTCCAAAATACAATTTCATTATTTGATTTATTACATATATAAAATATGATAACTTGAAATTTAAGGGATAAAAAGTAGTGAAATTGACTGTAAATCTTTATCACGCTGGTTTGAACAGGGACATGATTTTGGCACCAAGCCCGGATATTGGTGTTTGGCACTGTTCCATATGATCGTGTGCATTACACAAATAAGTAAATAAACACGTGACTTCCCGCATTGTAATCACATGTCTATTTAGTTAGCATCAACTGTTTTAATCTACCTTTTTATTTACTTACTGTTTGATAACTTTCGTGAGTATGACAATTAGACACTTTTATAAGTCCTAATTTCTTTAAGAGTTTCATATTTTAAAAATTACACTCTTGCTGACCTTTGTCAAATTCTCTCTTGGAAGAATTACCTATCACCAATAGCACACTCTCAGAACCGTGGATAACCAAACACCAGTAAATACATTAACTACAAAAATGTAATATCAACTACAACGCTGGTGAGCTTTGTTTAAATATTCCATTCCATTTTTATGTATTGATGTATTGGTTCCTGGTATGATTGGATCTTTGTTTATTGTGTGGGCATCTTCAAAATGAATACCATGTCCGTTTGATCAATTTTATCATTTTCTTTATTGTAGTAAACAATAACAATAAAATGAACACAATTTATACTCACTAAATCATGACATAATGAATCACTAACCCTCTTGCTGTATCTAGTAAGAATTATATAGATAAAACTAATTGAAACTAATTGTTTTTTATGGAAATCGCTTGCAACTGAAGAACCTTTTTCCAAAATTAAGAACGAAAATATAATTAATAAATAGAGAGAATCCGTTTTATTAGTTGTATACATACATGATAAGATAAAAGAAAAGACAATTTCTATAAAAATGATATTTATAAAGAGACTCAGTTGAAAATACACGTATAGCTACAATGTGCCTAGAAAATGTTGTTTCATCAATTGTTTTGTCGACTTAAATAATTAGCATTCTCTATAAACTAAACGTGTTATGGATTGTCTTTAAAACACAAATTGATACATGTGTGGTTGTTACAGACTCCTTTAGTCTTATAAAGTATTCTAACATAAAAGAGATATCAAACTCATTATTACATATAAGTAATGACAACATGATTGTTTCCCTTGTATTAATTATATATAATTGATTTTTACATGTGGCAAGTTCGATCTAAAACCACGTAGAAAGTAGAATGATTTTAATTACGTTTTTATATATCATTTTTAATTATTACATTGATATTTCTTACATTACCATTTCAAATTCACTATTTGCGGCACATGGATACTTGCATTAGGTTGGTTTCCTTGTGAACTATTTTCATGTTAACATCGTGCAGAGTTTAATAGTATACCGATCTAGCTGATGTTATCCCCCCAGACTGATTAAGTGCAATATTTGTAATACATCACTTTCAATTAGTCAACAATGTTCACATGCACGTATTGTAACTTAAATTAGAAGAAGAAATAATTAATTATCTCATTTTTGAGAACAAAAAAATCAATATGGATTGAATTAAAGTCTCCTAATTGTGTCATATAATACTGAGAAAAATACAATTATAAGTAGTTTTTTTACATATACTAGTATACCTGATTTATTTATAGTTTTATACATAATCGACAGCGTAAGAATAACATACAAATAATAAATAATACATTTAAAAATTACGGATGACATTTGTGAATCAAAAAGACAACATTAACATAATCAATATTATATTGTTTCTTGAATGGGGTTTAACGTCATTTTCAACAATGACAGGTTACATACGACATATCCAGTTTTATTTGTGGAGATTGACATTAGTGTGAATCTGAATAGTACAACATCCATCCACAAGTACAAATAAATCTGGCAAACGTTCTCAGATGAAGCTTTTGACAGAGTTTGGATCAAACACACGACCATAGCGTTGACTGGTAAATGGTTGTTATACGACAGCACTATAAATCACTCTACCATAGCGGTGACTGGTAAGTGGTCGTTAGACGACAACACTATAAATCACTCGACCATAGTGATGACTGGTAAGTAGTCGTTAGACGACAGCGCTATAAATCACTTGACCATAGCGGTGACTGGTAAGTGGTCGTTAGACGACAGCGCTATAAATCACTCGACCATAGCGGTGGCTGGTAAGTGGTAGTTAGACGACAGCACTATAAATCACTTGACCATAGCGGTGACTGGTAAGTGGTTGTTAGACGACAGCGCTATAAATCACTCGAACATAGCGGTGACTGGCAAGTGGTCGTTAGACGACAGCGCTATAAATCACTCGACCATAGCAGTGACTGGCAAGTGGTCGTTAGACGACAGCGCTATAAATCACTCGACCATAGCAGTGACTGGCAAGTGGTCGTTAGACGACAGCGCTATAAATCACTCGACCATAGCGGTGACTGGTAAGTGGTCGTTAGACGACAGCGCTATAAATCACTCGACCATAGCGGCGACTGGTAAGTGGTCGTTAGACGACAGCGCTATAAATCACTCGACCATAGCGGTGACTGGTAAGTGGTAGTTAGACGACAGCGCTTTAAATCACTCCACTATAGCGGTGACTGGTAAGTGGTAGTTAGACAACAATGCTTTTAATCACTCGACCATAGCGGTGACTGGTAAGTGGTCGTTAGACGGCAACACTATAAATCACTCGATCATAGCGGTGACTGGTAAGTGGTTGTAAGATGGCAGCACTATAAATTACTCGACCGTAGCGGTGACTGGTATGTGGTCGTTAGACGGCAGCACTTATAATCACTCGACCATAGTGGTGACTGGTATGTGGTCATTAGACGGCAGCACTATAAATCACTCGACCGTAGCGGTGACTGGTAAATGGTTGTTAGATGACAGCACTATAAATCACTTGACCATAGCGGTGACTAGTATGTGGTCGTTAGATGGCAGCACTATAAATCACTCGACCATAGCGGTGACTGGTAAGTGGTCGTTAGACGACAGCACTATAAATCACTCGACCATAGCGATGACTGGTATGTGGTCGATAGACAGCAGTACTATAAATCACTTGACCATAGCGGTGACTGGTAAGTGGTCCTTAGATGGCAGCACTATAAATCACTCGACCATAGCGGTGACTGGTATGTGGTTGTTAGACGGCAGCACTATAAATCACTCGACCGTAGCTATGACTGGTATGTGGTCGTTAAACGGCAACACTATAAATCACTCGACCATAGCGATGACTGGTAAGTGGTCATTAGATGACAACACTATAAATCACTCAACCATAGTGGTGACTGGAAAGTGCTCGTTAAACGGCATCACGATAAATCACTCGACCGTAGCGGTGACTGGTATGTGGTCGTTAGACAGCTGCACTATAAATCACTCGACCGTAGCGGTGACTGGTTAGTGGTCGTTAGACGGCAGCACTGTAAATCACTCGACCGTAGCGGTGACTGGTAAGTGGTCGTTATATGGCAGCACTGTAAATCACTCGACCGTAGCGGTGACTGGTATGTGGTCGTTAGACGTCAGCACTGTAAATCACTCGACCATAGCGGTGACTAGTATGTGGTCGTTAGACGGCAGCACTGTAAATCACTTGACCGTAGCAGTGACTGGTAAGTGGTTGTTAGCCGGCAGCACTATAAATCACTCGACCGTAGCGGTGACTGGTATGTGGTCGTTAGACGGCAGCACGATAAATCACTCGACCGTAGTGGTGACTGGTATGTGGTCGTTAGATGGCAGCACTATAAATCACTCGACCGTAGCGGTGACTGGTATGTGGTCGTTAGACGGCAACACTATAAATCACTCGACCAACGCGGTGACTGGTAAATTGTTGTTAGACGGCAACACTATAAATCACACGACTGTAGCGGTGACTGGTAAGTTGTCGTTAGACGGCCGCACTATAAATTACTCGACCGGAGCGGTGACTGGTAAGTGGTCGTTAGACGATAGCTCTCAAAATCACTAGACAATAGCGGCGAATGGTAAGTTGTCATTAGACGACAACACTATAAATCACTCGACCACAGCGGTGACTGGTAAGCGGTCGTTAGACGACAGCACTATAAATCACTCGACCATGGAGGACACTTCCGTATATAAAATACTCGTAATAAATACAATACATCTATGTATATAGAGAAGAAATGGCAACAGGGGTGTCAACCTAAAAAACCGTCTCTTCTTTACACACAATGGAATACTGAAGAAAAAAAATGCTTGCATTATAAAACGCAATTTGAAATAACGCTCACTCTGTTTTACTTAAAGTTAATTATAAACAATGCACTTGTGTAGCATCGGTATATAATTTGTTACGGTGACAAAAATGTGTTATCACATAATAGATACAAACATGAACATATTTTAGAAAGAATACATACTCACCCGCACCTTTGGCCGATAATTCACTTTTAACTTATTAATGTAATGCAAAGAGTTATATAATATGTATTCATGTTTGCTAAATTACAATAAAATTATTTATACAAATCAATTGAATACATAATATTCTATGCTATATACTTAAACAACATACTTTAGAAAGGCACAGCGAATTAAAATGCTACTGATCTTTGATGATTTGTAACTCTAAAATCAATTTGTAAATATCTAAAGACAAGGTATTACTTTCAATATATACTACGAGGGGCGTTCAATATTTAAAGTCATATTATATTGGTAATTAAATAAAAACAACAACGAATATCTTGATAATATTTGGTTCATTTCTTTAAAGTAATCTCCTTTAGCAGAAATGCACTGTTTCAATTTTTTTTAAATTCCGAAAAACTTCCGAAATATGCATTCATAGTCTGTTATGTCTTTACCCTTCAGACACTGAAATGCCACACATCTGATGGCAATGCAAGACTTCCTCTGTTTTTGGTGGCCATATTTTGTTGCAATTTATTCTATGGGGCTCAACACAGTGAACTAATATTCAATTACTTGCTATTACCATTTTCACATCAAACGCGCATTCATACAGTTCAACATGTGAACACATTTTTCTTTTTTTTCCAACTATATTTGACTGCAGTGTATAAGATATGTTGGTTTAATATACATGACTGTGACATTTAATGAGTTGCATGTTCACGGCTCATAACTTATGTGACGAATATCATTATTTTTTGAACGCCACTCGTACATACAACTGTTAAAATTCACTCCCAAACATGTTGCAAGCATCCTCTTCACAAAGTAAAGGATTATATTTGCCTGCATCATGTCTAGTAATTCCTTTTCTTGCTTGAAATACATTTTTATGCCTGTATAAAAACTGCAGATCTATCAATACAGTACGAAATATTGCTGTATAACAGCATTAAAACGGTAACCGCATTGTCACATGATTTTAAAAGCGTTTACTTCCCTCGCAATACACAGCCAAACCATGGTGATTCATGTTTTAACTTGATTGTAAAATAATTTTGACAACTTAGGTTAGTCATTCTGGAATTAATATAGTAACAAAACAGTCTTTGTCTCCTGCTTGGTCTAATATTCATAACAAAAAATATTTTAATTTTAGATATTACCGATTAACCTATTTGAGTAGGCTCTTTAATAACTGTTGACTGATTATCTTACTTCATATCAGTATCAACATCTCTACTTATTGGTACTTTTGTTGTTGCTGGTGATTATGACGTGTTCCTTGGAACGTCATCAATTACGTCATTTTGCGAATTTGAAATTGATGGTGCCATCATAGCATACGCATACGTAAGATTGGATTGTCCGTTGTCAAGATTATATGATTGTTCATATATACCACCAGTTAAAAAAATGGGTTCACTTGTTGTGTTACTTGCTGATATCAATTGACCTACTTCTGGCACATCTGTGCGAAAAAGAACATTGATAAATAAGAACGTGTATAACCAAGAAAATGGCGAAGCATTTATAGGACACAGCCACAAAGACAGCATGAAAACAATTAAAATATTGAAGTAATATGATAAGAACAATACAGACAGAAGTGATGACAGGGACCATCGCGTTGTACGGGAGCCAACGACGAAAAAGTGTAACTAAAAGTATCCCCATCAAACAGCATGGACAGCGTATAATGTAAAACACAGAAATACACAGGAGATAAATATACATATAGTAATTATAAAATTACACTTAACTTTGCAAACTACGCATGCTCATTTTAAAGAAAGCTGAAGGTATGTTATAATAATTATTAAAACTGGTACAGTACAAAAAAGAGCGGTTCCAGTTTGTAATACGATTTCAGACAATTTCTAGTCTATCCAAGTCTATCCCAGATTCTGATATCTCCCGAATCAGAACTATTAGCCCCGAATTGAAAAAGCAGCGAATTCTATGCCTGTCCCACAATTCATAGCAATTAAACGCTTACTAAATAGTGAAGGCATTCAATTGTTTTCTGAAACAACTGACCAGTCTACGTGCTCAAATGGGTTTTCCCATCATTGCTATTTACGATGTAACGGACCCAATCCGTTCTACAGACTATAAAAATTCATTTCTATTTTTTTCGAGATCTATGTTTGAGGCCTTAGTGAGAGCTACTTGTCTAACTGAGCATAGACTTAGATGGTGAATAAACTTTCCTCTAAGCCCTCGATTTGTTAGAATCAAGTTTAAGAAAACAACAACAACAACAACAACAACAACAACAACAACAACAACAACAACAACAACAACAACGACAACAACAACTACAACAACAACAACAACAATATAACGGGATATATGCTAGTACTTTAATACAGAGCATTTTACCTCTATGTTTCTTCCCTGTTTTTCTTATTATAGCAACACAACATGCTATGATAACTGCTGTATTGCCAACAAAACGTAATATAATTTACTGAAAGAGCTGTGAATAAAAAAGGCAGAGTATTGCTTGATAGAGGTCATAGTGTAGGTTAACAATTCATGTGTCAGAAGGTCATTTGAATGTTACCGGCATAACTATTTAAATCCGTTTAACACATAATACGTCAGTATTTATATATTAACTGGCATGAATGTACATGTAACAGCATATGCAGACTCAATATGATAATACATTTACCGTAAACTTTGAAAGAAATAAACAGTGAAATTTAAAAATACCTCATGAACGATTATGCACCAGTATTGAACCTATTAACGAGTTACCAAGCATAAAAACAATTTTGCCAACGAGTTGTATAGGTTTAATAATCAGCACGAATGTAAGAATCTTTTTTATTATACATATATCAGCAAAATGGTACATAAATTATACCAATTATTTTTATAAATCGGAAAACGGAAATCGTTCAACTGAAAAATAAGAGCAATTTATCGGTAGTAATATTACACAAGTTAAATATACAGTATACTTTTGAAGGCTCGAATTTAACGGGACTGGACAAAATAGTTCGGATTAAAGGCTGTTTGAGCCAAGTATTGTTCAACATACATCGAAATAAGAATTCGGCCCCTTTACTCCATATATATATGCGTTTTCCCGCACCAATCACAGAAGGCCTTTGAAACAGTGCAGCAATCTCAACACTTCTTGCACTGTTTTCCACTCTGTCAGTTAATATAAACATAATTCACCCATTTTTGTCAAGGGCTTCGCGGTAGATTGACATTTTCAATACATCGCATTTAATAAAGTTATTATCATTATTTTATTACTACTGTTATTATTGCTATAAGACGTGCGTTTTGCTATTATTTATAATAGTTTAATGCATCAAAACACCTGTATACCTGCTTCTACCGAATCCACCTGCACGCGTCCAGTCTTCATCACAGCAGCCGGAACCACAACACGCGGAACCTTAGGACAACAGTAGGACAGACCGCAACATTCGGAGTCAAGTTGACAACAAGTAGGCGAAACATAAGTACAACATTTGGAATAGGTTTGGCAGCACAATTTAAAACAACAACTGGTATATTTGGATCTTTGTTGATTGTGTAAGCATCTTCTTAACTAATACCATATCCGTTTGATCACTTTTATCGTGTTCTTTATTGTGTTTCTTTAACTACAGTACTGTATGGTTTCACGGGGTCTTATGCGGAATGGGAAAAATGCACCTTGTATACACGATTTCTAAAGTAAACATATACATTTATCACATAAGTTCATGATTTAGAATATGTTTTTGAAAAAGGAATCAAAAGATGATTTTTTGCCAAATTTGTTACTTTTATTTAACCTTATATAATGGAAGAAACAATAACAATAACAATAAAATGAACACAGTATATACTAACTAAATCATGGCATCTTTTTATAGAATAATTAATGGAAACTAATGGCCTATGAATGGCAGAGGACATTTTTTTTTAATATAAAACAAAATGTAATTAATAAATAGCAGAGAATCCGTTTTAACTACATGTCCATTGTCTTGCCCAATTAAATCATTAGCATTCTTCATAAACTTTAAAAAGTTTTATGGATTGTCATTTAAACACCGTTAAATCGTTACATATGTGTTTATAATAGACTCCTTTAGTCTTACAAAGTATTCTTACATAGAGAGAGATAGCAAAACACATTATTACATCTAAGTAATGCCAGCATGGTTATCTCCCCTGTATTAATGATATATAACTAGTTATTTACCTGTTAACTACCACGTAGAAATAAGAAATATTTTAAATACCTTTTTTTAACATATCATTTTGAATTACTACATTGGTACTACTTACATTATAATTTCAAGTTCACTATTCGTGGAACTTGGTTATTTCCTTGTGTTACACTATGTAGGTTGGTAGATATGGATGTTGGATACAAGGTTTACTTGTGCACTATTTGCATATCGGTATCATAGAAAAGACATTAAAATTGGTCCGATGAATTGTATACCGATCTAGCTGATGATATCCTCGCTTCCTTCGACTGACTTATTAAAGCCCCAACATCCGATCAGATTATCGGATGTAAATTAGTTACTCTACAGGGCGTGTTTTATCAACTGGGAGTGTATAATATGGTCTAACAATAGAACAGTTATAATAGCAGACAGCAATTTTTTTGTAAAACAATGCAGAAGGTTTACATTGTAACTAATACAGAAATGTTGACTCTGGGGTCAATATCACATCCCACTTTAGTATTAGGTTTTACAGGGTCTTTAATTAATCATTATCAGGTAATTACTGTTTTATCAACGCTAGTAAGTGATTAGATAATGTTGTTGATTGATATCAAAGTAATGATGTATATGAACATATGTGCTATTTATTTTAAAAAACACAATTCAAGCTTCATAATCAGTTTAACAGACATGCCCCAAATCCCTATTTATATTCAAATTGGTTTAGCCCGTTATGAATCATTCAGTACATTTTGGAGGGAAATATATGAATATATTAGAAATTAGACATGAACTAATGTTGATGTGATTAAAAGCTGCAAAAGGTGTCTTTTATCAACACAATACCTCAAATCATACATTGGATACAAAGTTGTGTGATAGAGACTGTGCTAATAATAAACGTAAACAACATTTTATTAATCTTGTTGTTTTATCATGCATGTGTATCAACTGTAAATTATAAATTGTGGTGGTTATGAACAATGTCATGTCCGTACATATCAAAAATAAAATAAAAAGGAAAAAAATCATTAAAAATTGGTTCCTGTCATAACAATGTAATACACGGAGGGAGATAAAATCATGATGAATAAATCAGTTGTAATTGAGAATATACGGATAATTAATTAAGAAAAAGACCAGAAATTGTTTTTAATTTGGTAATTTAAGTCACATTAAAAAACTTTCATTTGACAAAAGCCTTATATACATATTCATGATATTCCTAGTGAAAACACTATGTAAAGTTTGAATATAAAACTATCATTTCTGTTTGATGTGATATAATACACATGTAAAATGATTCATTCACATGGCACCATAAATTGGACATTTTTTAATAAAGAAGAGGACAAATTATATAATTCAATTAAATATGGTGATATATATATACTGTTGGTGATTAAAAAAAGGATAATAGAAGGAATTACTTAAAAGTTTGGTAAATCTTGCATGATTTGTAGTTTGTATTTAACTAGTATATCTTAAATATAGCCATGTGAGCTACATACAGCATGCCAGTTTGTTTACAAACATTGGTCACATGACAAATATTGATTAGTTTGCTCCTCCCCCAAAATTCAAATTTCTCTATAACTGATTGTCGGTTGAAAGCAATAAGTAATACATTATTGCAGATTTTATTCTGAAAATTTCAGGAACTGTGAGTGATATTAAGACTATGTTGCATGACAAATTTTAAATTTTACAATCCATGAATTTATTTTAGAATTGAAAATTACTCTCCCACATCTGAATGTGTTTTGAAAAATAAGGGAAAACATTCCCACCGCCATTACCTCCCTTTTATACCAGGTTGGGTCTTTAAGTGCAATATTTGTAATACATTCCTTTTCATTGGTCAACAATGGTCACGTGTACTTATTGTAACTAAATTATGAAGAAGAAATATATCATTAGCTCATTTTCGTTTTCTACTATATCCAGATTATTATTACTAGTATCAATACCCATGTAACGTTGACAGTTTTGTATAGTTTGTATTTCACTTTTTAAAGAAACTAAAATAGTAAAGAAATAATAATGATAATGGCAAAATGAACCGTGAGCAAGAAAACTTCTCCGTGCGGCAGAGATCAGAGTTAATATTTATAGTCAATTTTATCTTAAGCAGCCAGTCAAGAGAAGAAACAACAGTGGTCTTTTAAGACAGATTGTTGCTTAATACATGTGAATAGGTAAAAGAATAAAGCAAATGTGAATGCTTAAGACAAGTGGCTGCTTAATAGAGGTGACCGCTTAAACAGGTTTAACTATACTCACATAGAAACAACGCTGGTGTTTATTTCAATTAGCTTACATTTAATGTGTTTATTGCAGAGATCGACTCTACAGCCTGAAACCTGCACTGCAAAAATTGACGGGGCACTTGTGTCAGAAATGGGTAAATAATAATAATATCTGTACGGGTTATCAGCTCTCCGTAGTATTAGCTATTGTATAAAATAAAAAAAATACTATTAATACCAGCTTTGATTATAAGATTTCTAATGTGATTTAACCACATGTCGGGTAACATGAGAAATGAGCCAAAAGTTAACATTGTTAAAGATAGCATATCAGAGAGAGAGAGAGAGAGAGAGAGAGAGAGAGAGAGAGAGAGAGAGAGAGAGAGAGTACACTCGTAAAACAGGTTTAGACTTCACAGAAACGTTGTTTTTTTAGACTAAGCAGAGAAAATTAATGAAAATGACTTGTTTTAATATTTATTTTTTATTTTTCTATCACCAAAATGTACACTATAGTATAACAAAACGGAAAATACATACATACATACATACATATTTAATTTGTACCAACTTAAACTGAAAGGAATAAGTTAAGCGACTATTTTAATGTGGATATTTTTACAGTATCAATAGATTACACGATCATACGGATCAATAACTTAGGACTCGTATCAAATTATGACAACAATTTTGGCACTCTAAGGTCTTACATATACGTTTATGTCCATTTACAGTCATTTGGTTTATGTAAAACAGTATTTTGTAAATAAGTGTGTTTATTGTTGAAATAGTTTTATTTTAAATTGCATACAGAGAAGTTTTAGCATTAAATACCATTAAATAAAAAGACCCAATGAATGTTTCAGAAACAGCTCATGCACGAGGTATCCGGAATGTGTAATGTGTTTCGGTAAATTACTTCTCTTTGCATTAAAAGTAGAACGTATAAGTCGCACCAAAGCCAAGTCCATATTGTTATTTCTGTTTGTTGACGGTTCAAATTCTATGACGTTTGTGCTCAGTATCCCACAGGGCTTTGATTACTGCACATGTATTTTCAATGTATCTTTGCTAAACTAATTTCTTTCAGTGTATTACAATAAACTACAAATATATATAGATATAAATACCGTATTCATAATTATAATAATTACAGTATATCGACCGAATAAGAATGAAAACAATGTATAGATAACTAGTTACATGTAAATAGTAAACTGAAAAGCACGTGTTTGTATTACAAAACGTAACGATGACTTATTAATGCTACCTTTCTATTTTTAAAGTTAAAAGGGACATACAACAATATTCAAATTGAAATCACTGTCATTTTTTTTTATTATTTAAACAACTGGAGGTGTCAATCACGCTAGATTTGAAAGCATTTAATAAATGTTGTAAGAACTTGTGATCCAACCCTTTTGCTAATTTGTTATATGTAAAGCAATGAAATATGTTTAAACAAAATGTGGGCAATTTCCCTTAAAAATACCAAGATGCATTTTTTCTATGATGTCAAAGAAAATTCATGAAATTTAAGTGTATTTTATAATTTTTGTCATAGATTATCTCAAATGTCAAAATGTTTCAAAAATCAAAACAACATGGGTCTCAGCCATATACCACAGTCGTGTCTCGGTTATACATGCAGGAACGAAACTGAAGGTATATTTTAATAGGCCTATAGACTTGGATATTTCCTATATCATAGTTGCATCTTGTGTGCCTATGATTTCAACTGTAATACAAAGTGAAATTTATCAATATTGCTGTGTGTCCCTTTAGATCGTTTTACTGATTTGTCTAACTTTACGCTCGAGTTATAATATCGTGTCAGTGTTGGTAGATGACCTAACCATAAAGTAACATCACAGCCATTGTGGTCATGTGTGTCTTACAAGATAAACATAGCCTTAAGCATGTTCAATTTACTAATTGTTCTAAACCTAATTCTCGTAAGCCCTTTGAAAGATAATCAAGTGCTACTGTACTGTACGAATTGGTATACGACCTGTATACTTCGTGGTCAATTTCAGTTGTTCGTTTTGAAAAAATTTAAAAAAAAAACACGAGCCAGTGTCTTATAACTTAATTGTTGGTTTATAAATATTTTTGTAAAATACAATCACATTTGCCAAATTTACATTAAATTATAAATATATCAATATCAAATTACAGCTATACTATTTATGCACTCGTAAAATGGTTTGATGTTTCCCCTTACAGAATTATTGCATTATTTATTTGTATTAAGCACTGATACTGTAAGCTAAATAAAGTTGTTAAACATATAAGGGTATACGGTTATTACACATTAAACAATTACATGATACGCGTATTATATAAAATTCAGGTAATACAGTAATTTGTTTCGAGCCGCATGTTCTTGTAAATATATTTGTTATGAAGTCAATAGCTTAAATGTAAGTCTAGATATGTTCATAACAATATGATAAACTACTTATATTCGACAATAATTTGGTCTCCATGTTCAACACGTGAGCTATCAATTACAAGATTGTTTACACTATCCATTCTTTATCTTATATCATTACTTTAAAATAAAAAACAAACAATAATATCCCTGGGACTCATTTTTTCGGCTTATGATCACAAATACCGAGTCTATAAATAAATTCATATTTTGTTTTCCAGAACTTGACAAAAGCCACCGCCCCCACCTAAAAAAATCCCAAAACAAACAACAACAACAACAACAATAACAACAACAAAAACAACAACAAAAACAAAAAAACAAAACAACAGCGCGTCCTTTGCTGATCTATGCACCTCAAACAAAATACTATTGTGCCTTTTCTTTTATAGCTAAACAATAGTATTCTTACACAGTTTAAATTGACTAACTTCTATATTATATATCAAACTAACATCTACATACGAGGATCTACCAAAGAGTTTAGTAAAAATTGTTCTCATTATGCACAGTAGAACTTTGTTTGCTCAAACATGGATGGCTTGACTACCACATATATCACGAACCGCTTATCTGGTTCCGGCCGAATTCCTATTTTGATGTTTATACATGTGCATATACGGTATGATGTTTATAATACATGTATCGAGGTTCTAACAAAATCTATAACAAATTACATATTATTGTATGATTTCTAAATAAATTAATTCTGATTGACCAGAATGATCTCTCATTTAACAAAAAATGGCTGAAATTTGCGTCCTTGCCGGAGCCGATTTCAGCAAATTGTTGACAATAAAGATGCCGATACGACAAAAAGGCACACTATTCAATCAATTAATATATTTCGTCATTATTTACGAAAGAAACAGTTGAATAAATTGTGTGTTAATTTTTAATTATAAAAATAACACTTTTGTCAAGTTTAATTCTATCAGATTAATTTTCGCCATGGCTCAAATCCCTTATGGGGAACGTCTTTTAGATAGCTGTTTCTTAAATAAAAATAATTATCTGATTGTTTAACTTTAAACACTCGTTATTAACACCAAATACAAAGTGACCAATCAGAATTTTATTTATTTAAAGTTTATATAATAAGAGAGTGATGAAATTTTCAGCTGTGCAATATAATGTGCTATGCACCAGAAAACATAAATATTCACTTTCAAAATTAATTCTTCGGATACATAGCACATCTTGTTGCACAGTCCATAACTAAATACTAACTGATACAAAACCTAATGGTAAGCATTGAATATTAACGCCAAAGAAATAATTAAGATTAATTTTATGTTTCTGGAAGTTGGCGACTTTGATTTTTAAGTCCTTTGTGCAATTTGTGAATGCCCTTTAAAGGCAGTGTGTCAGAACAATTAAATTCGTTACAAATGTCTGAAAACAAAACTAAGTTTAAAATAACTATAAAGCGTCAAATTTTCATTGAATTAGTATATTTTGCTGAAATGCATTTTGTGAATTCTAAAAAACTAATATAAATCATAGTAACCGACTGCATTTTAATACATTTTCAAAAAAAACTGGTTTTATATAACGGTTAATTAAACTTCAAACCTATAGCGATGATATAAATTGTACATATACATATAAAGCAAAAAAAAACACAAAAAAACACAGTGTGAATAAATACATTTTATATATTATATACACAAAAAAAAAAATTCAACCGCTGATATAATAAAAAAAAAAATTACTTGTTATTTTTTATGTTAAAACAGTTTAAAATTTTACTGTTTAAAAGTAAAATAAAATGAGCTTATTGCTTTGTGGTAAATTATGTTTTAAAAAGGCAAACGCTGTACTGTAGCTATTCACTTTACTATACATGGATGTTCGTTGTTTCTTTCAACATTATCAATTGATGTAGGTTTATACTAATTGATTCAAAGCTTACTTGGGTCGAACCCTATACCTCTAGTGAGAGCAGCCAACACTCTGTCCACTGCACTACCACCTCTTTTTACATTCGATACTTACCTGGTACAAGGAACACTTTTAAATCTTGGTTAAAACACAGTGTAACATGTATAAAACATGTGAATTGTGTACGATGAAACAATACACGTGTACATTTAGTTTATACTAGTAAAACCAGTCCTTAGTGTTGTTTTCAGTGGATAGAACAATAATTATCTCCATATATATATATCATTCATTGTGAATGAGTAAATTCCGTTATTGTGAATTTAACTATCTCCTTATATATATATATATATATATATATATATATATATATATATATATATATGTATGGAGATTATTATTTGTGAATAAACAAGACATAAATGTACAGATCAGACTACAGCGATTGCGCCTAGCTACAATGCAAACACCATAGACACAATATCAAGGCCTCAGCCAAACCAAATAAATTTGGTGCCGACCATGACATATATACTATGGAATAACATGCAACACATCTGGACAGGGTGAACAAATTTACATACATGAACTGATAGCTTTATATGAGTAGGATCCAGTTAAGGATTCATGACTACTCACATGCTATATAAAGGACAGATTTATATATATATATATATTGCATTCTCTAACACCTTTACAAATATGTGTAGCTTTCGTGTGAATTAAAAGTATTACACTTTTTATCTTTTTAATATGATTCTGTTTTAAGTTATAGTTATTGTTCATTAAGTAAAAAAATAAAATTAAGAAACACAAAGGAAGCGACCACATGCTAAGTGTTAAACGTCACTTGACTGACAGTTTGACGTCATTTGAGCAACTCTGGGTTGGAGCTACGATGAAAGCTATGATGATTGACATTTGAAAGTTGATGTTTGCTAAGGCCGTTTCTAAGCATGAATCGCACGACTTTGTAGTTTGTACATGACTCGTACATAATTGAATCAAGGGTGGAGTCTGTGCAATGTCATTCACGCGTGCGCAGTGATGACGAACTTCTTTATGATTAAGAACGCACTTAATAGCTAAATTATTTTGTAGACTGAATTAACAAATAAGAGTGACATCTGAAATTTTTTGAGACTTCAAGCAATTGCATTGGATGTCAATAACTAAAAATTAAGCATTATGTAATCAAAATATAAAAATACACATTAAAACGATTATTCCAGAAATTGTATAAAATAAACTTAAACATATTTGAACAACATTTACATTGAAAAAACGACTGCATAAAAATGATGACAAGGTAATATTAGAAAAGAGAAATAAAGAAAAAGAAGAGTTACAAGTGTCGCCGCGCACAGGTAAGCGTCATCTAGGGTTGTTTTCGTCATGGCTGGTGTTGATTTCAACAGATGGTTGGTCCCATCCAGTGTGTTAATTACCCGATACTTCAGAAATGCGTAACTCATTCTACAAATATATATACCACTATATTATATTAAACAAATTGTGAAATTGGTAAAACGTTTTATTCATTTAATGAAATTATCGGAATAAAAAAACCAGGATAAGATAATTGTGGTAATGACAAAGAATGTAATTAATAAAACTATTATGATTATATGTATAATAAAAGTTATAAATAATAGTACTTAAAGTAATAATAATAATATTATTATTATTATCATTATCATTATTACAACAGTTACTATTTCTACTACTACCATTACTACGACTGTTGCTGCTGCTGCAACAGCAACAACAAAAACAACTACTACTACCGCTACTACGACTACTACTCCTGCTGCTGCTGCTGCTGCTGCTACTATTATTACTACTTTAAAACTGTTACTACTACAACTTCTAATTTTAAGGTTACTCCACCAAGACTATGTGTAAAATAGCCCGTCATTATGGTCACTATATAATGGAAAGTTAGTGCCATCGTCTCATTATCGGTACATATACTAATACATCTAGGATTGTCAATCAATAGTTTTCCATTTATGCTTTTCTATCGTATACAAATGTGATGTCTTAGTTAAACATTCGCGCCGTAGCGTCACCTGACCTTTTTTGAAATGTTTTTTGTTACGATTTTGTAATGATTTATGGATAATACTATTTATATAATCATTATGTTATAGATGAGCCATTCAATAATTCATATCGGTGATGTAAGTGTTTATATTGGTCCTATAAAGAAACTGCAAACACATACCTAGAAATACTGCATTCAAGCTTTTATTTAGAAACTTCTTAAACTATAATGTAATAAAAACAGTACGAACAAATATAATCTCTACCCCTCACCCCCACCCCCAAACCATCACCTCTCTCACCAGAGATCTACTATCAAAGAGTAAATGGTTATTTTAAGCGTTCTGGCAAGATATAACCCGATAACTGAATAGACACCCCTCGAACAGCAGATAACAAACACATGGGATGTACTCTGAATGCCACACAAGGATGTAATGATGCAGTGTTTCCATTACTCGGTAATTCGAAATTTACAGACGAGACCAATACAGGCATGATATCAGTGTACGGATTTGTAAATATTTCGTCACCGGGTTAACTACTGGATTTACGTCTGTCTGTGGGGGATCTTATAAATTATGCATAATCTGTTTGACAATTTTCACTCATTTAACATTCGCATTAAAACTTCGTCACACCGTTGTGATTGTTATCACCCGCTTTTCGAAGAAAGCGTCCTTCTGAACGTCACGGTTTTGATTAACGACCTTGCGAACGCATCTCCTCTGACAGTTTTAACCCGATTCAAATGAAGCTTGCTATAGGTGCTTGGTCTGAACATGAGTCTGTGAACTTGGCGTTCCGATTCAATGATTGTATTGAGTTATGACCCTTTGATCCTTTTAACTTAAATTTTAGGTCACAATTTAGACCAACAACAATACGGACACATGGGGATATGAATACACTGAATGTTTTGTTCAATAATTCGAAAGGATTAAAACTACTTAAGTGTATAACGCCTGCAACTGCTACAACTAGATTTAGTATTTTTACTACTACATCTTCTATAACTACTACTGCTACTACTACTGCTATTACTACTACTACTACTACTACTACAGTAATAACTACTACTACTACTACTACTACTACTACTACTACTACTACTACCACTACTACTACTATTACTACTTATACTACTACTACTACTACTACTACTACTACTACTACTATTTCTACTTGTACTTCTACTTCTATTACTACTTATCATACTACTACTACTTCTACTACTACTACTGCTACCGCTACTTCACTACTACTAATACTACTACTACTACTAATACTACTTTTATTACTACTACTACTACTACTACTACTACTACTACTGTTACTTTTACAACAACTGTTACTGAGTCCTACGTGGCTATATTAAGCTATGCTAGCTATGCTATGCTATGCTATGCTATGCTTAGCTATGCTAAGCTACGCTATATTCTAATACTTTCTAACATACCTGACAAAGATTTCAGTATTTTTTTACCGGGTATGTGCTTTTCATTGCGCACCCCCTGCACGCGTTTATCCTATCCTCCTCGCGCTATGACGTAACGCCATTCATAAAATCCTCGGGCTATGACCGTAAAACTCTTGAATAATCACACAGTTAGGGTTGTGTACAAGAAAAAGTATATTTAATGGGTTTTCGGCGTGCATCGAAATTTCAATCCCTCGGGATACCTGTTTTGGCGGTATCTCAACATAGTAACTGTTCATTTGAGACGATATAGATATTATTTAGTTCTCTTACCTTTGAAAGGCATTGAAAGATAATATTAATCTATTATGATAATAAGTAATGTTCCGTTTCTTTACATCTAAACAAAACCATGGTTATATTGAAGATGCCTATCTCGCAACTTTAGCAGATTATTTATGCATGGCTAGTTTGTTCTGACATAACTTCCTTATTGATCGTCTGAGCTGTACAGGACTGGTGCATTACGTAAAGTTTACAATAACACATTTTTGTACCTGATCTGATAATGACAGTTTTATTGATCGTCGCCACCTGACTTTATATTTATATATTCTATTTGAAATTTACACAATACATAAAATAGTATAAAAAAACTGATATTCACGTCGCAATATTTTTGCAGTATATTCATATGTCGGTCAACAGATCATGCTGACAGTGCACGTTCCAATGCATGCTCACACAAAAATGTTTAATATATTTGACCTAAGTAGCAGACGTATGTTTAGCGGAGCGGTAGTGTTATAGACAGAGTGTTGGCCGCTCATGCCAGAGGTTGCGGGTTCGATCCGAAGCTCGACCCAATGCCTCTAATAAAACCGCACTCATTTCTGGTTATACCCAGGAAGTGGTTCATGTAAGATCTGAACTTTCATCGCAATCGAGCTAAACTATATAAGTATACACTGATGTTGAATACTGGTACTACCAATTAAGACTTATGGAGTGATTTGTCTAAGTTATGAGACATTGTTTCTTAACCAAGTAAAATAAATAATAATAAGAACTATAAATAATTCGACTGTAAAATTAAAGGAGAGAGCTTACACTTAATTTGATATTAATCTTATCTATAATTAAGTAAATACTATATATCTTTTCGAGAAACGAGCCCCGTGATTCCGCGGGCCCGTTCAGAAATTATAACAACAATGTGCCAAAATACGAATATCTGTCAAGTATCGCTTTTTTTTCGTTTTAATTTTACGAATGTGGGAAATTGTTGCAAAAGCAAAATAAAAACTAAAAGTGAAATAGAAATAGTGATAATACATTTAAAGTAAACAATTGGTATTTTTTTATTGTGAAAAGAAAAATGATAATGTACTCACCAGTTAATATAAAAGAAATATGTTTATTAAATATATCCATCTTTCAAACGCCAGTTTGTTTGTCTTGAATTTACTGCAAACGCAGCGCCTACTTTTGTAAAAAGAAGGTTATATGTAAGACAACTCGATTATCATGATTCATTACTATCAAATTTAGTCAGGATGACGGGCTTCTTTTGTTATAAGTATGCCTTTTGCCAGTGGCTTGCCTTTCGAGGCCAGTATCACACAATTGAATATCAAGTGCGTATGACAATAAGAACACCTGTGTGCACTTATGAATACAATCATATTAATATAGTAATGAAACGTGGTTTTGTATGATTATAGTTACCAATCACCGTTTGCATGCCTGTTAAAGTACTTGCCTTCATAATATGCAGTTCTGTTAATAGTTTAACGTGCATGTCTACTCCATGACGCTGTTAAAACATATAATTCTAGCCGATATTGCATCATAATATATAATTCATTGCTTTAAAGAAATGTTTTCGTCCTATTTTAATAAACCATGACTACAATACCGTGAAAACTGTTAGCATATTGTAATAGTGTTAGCATATTAAGAAATATAAGTTTGGAGAGAACTTTAATTGGAGAGAACTATAATTGGAGAGAACTGTAATTGGAGAAAACTGTCATTGGAGAGAACTGTAATTGGAGAGAACTATAATTGGAGAGAACTGTCGTTGGAGAGAACTGTAATTGGAGAGAACTCTCATTGGAGATAACTTTAATAGGAGAGAACTGTAACTAAGGTTGTATGTTCGATGTAACTTATGTAATAAATATGTTTAAACAAAAACAATCAAAACAGCATCAAAATGTAGCTGTTAGATTAAGCGGAAACAAATCATTGAGTTTCAATCTATGTTGTTTATTGAATGACTTATGTAAACAGATGCATACATTTGTAATTTGCATTAATAACAAAATAAGTGTATCTACCTTCTTACTCTTTATTGAATTAGAAATTAGTTACGATAATATTGATATGTATAGACACACAGTTCCAAAATGCATGCACTGAATGTATATTATTTTTCTTCTTATTGCAATAGTACTTCTACGCATTCTTTTTATTCTTCAATATGTACTCACAATATCCATTTCATAACATAATCTCAAATCATGCATACCTTATATAGGTTTTACTTAAATAGATACAATGTTATCAACAATAACTGTATTAAATACCATAAATAGCACAATTAAACTATTTGGTACTTGGTTGAGTAAAGTTATTATACACAAATGCTTATTTTGCATCGTTACGTATAAGTCTACAATATACTAATGCTAGGTCTTATACATTATGTTGTACTTTATTGATAATTGACATTATATTATACTTTTTTATTGATAATTGATAATAGGTTTTATGTGCTTATATTTCTCCATTCAATTAAATGCAGAAACACGCAAATGTTCTATGAACTGATATTCAGCTTATTTTATTATTTTAAACTCTATTTGTATGTGTCCTTGAAAATAAAACCAACGACGTCATGGAAAATTCCCCCTCATGCAAGCGCAACGATTAATAAAGCCATTGGCACTAGTCCAATAGTGTAATTTAGCTTTGCATTCATGAAATAATATTAATTGTAGCGCACAGTAACGACACAATACCTAATTTAAATACAAATTAGCACGCAAACTCCTTTAACAAAATTCATGTTATGGAAACACTATATGTTAGGTAAATAAGTATTTTCCTTGTATAATTACGTGCTAAAAATGACAATTATTACAAGATGGCTGAAATTAAAGTAATAATCATTGTAAAATTTATATCATTTATTATTGCATTTAACATTTATTAATATTGTTGTGGTATTGTATAAACTCAAGCATTCATTAAAACTGAATGATAACAATGACTAACATGAACATGAATGTATTATTAGATAATAGTTGGAAGATATGGTCACAGCTCAGTGACGGAAAACCCCAGAGAGATCTCAAATACTAGTGGAACCGGCCGCGACTTCATTCTATCCATAAGGTCCATCTCTTATGGTATTAACTAAACAATAACCTCGCCCCAAGACCCCATAGTTCAAACTATGATGGCCATTAGCTCTTCCACTAAGTCCCAAAGTCCAAACACATGTTGACCTGCAGAAGAGCGCCATAAGGTCCAGCTCTTATGGTATTAAATAACAATAACTACGCTGCAAGACCACATAGTTCAAACTATGATGGCCATTCACTCTTCCGCTAAGTCCCAAAGTCCAAACATATGTTGACCTGCAGAAGAGCGCCATAAGGTCCAGCTCTTATGGCATGCATGAATATCGCTCCACGTTAGACCTCAAGGTTCTCACTCATGTTGGTCAGAAAATGCTAGCCAGTTCAAACGTGTTTAGCCGCAACTTAATACGCTCCTTCGCAACAATTGCGGTCCAGCAGACGTCGCCTGCATTTTAATGAATAGGTCAGCAGCCAGTTCACCCTAACCTAATTCGAATAGAATAAACTTTTAGTATATTATATGACCTAAAACGGGAAAACTATGAATGAAAATGAGATCTCCCCGGAATTTTCCGCACTGAGAGGAGCTTTTTTAAGAAAACGGACAAATATCAATAAAATATAAAGATAAGTATATGGTAGATATTGAAGACAGTTACATAATAAAACAGTGCATTAACTTTAAAATATGTCAATGAGCGTTGCACTCAATGTTTTTTAAAATGAAGAACCGCAGTGTCCCAGTTACATAGACTTGTCTGGACCTAATGTTACAATGGGTGTATCCAGATTTGACTAAGCCTGCGTAAAACAATGTCTATTTAATATTCAGCTTTGTTCCCGGCCAGCTACCGTGAGAGACTTTTGTTGTATTTGGATTCGCAGATTTTACGCATTAGCCTGGTTGCTGAACACGACATGACAAGTGAATTGGGATGACTGCGGCCTGCTACAAGATTCCCTGAAATATATATGAATAATCAGCATCGTGTTCAAGAAAAGATGAAGTTCAAGCTATCAACTTAATAATTAGACAAACTATAGGCCGACATGTAGTTGAATGACTACACAAATTGACTAGTAAATTCACACGTAAATGACAACAATGACTAGAGAGAGTACTGACAAGTAACCAATAAACTAGACCTTTATTGAAGTCATCTCGTAACAAAGTAAGGGAGGGTGGGTGGGAAATATTAACCCTTAGAAATTTTATAAAATTTGTTGCAGATTCGGCGCGCTGGTAGAAAAGAATGTAAAAACGGTGCGACCATAGAAAGTACCTCGGCTCCTTTATCCTGTCCGCCTCATTATAAGAGAGAAACAGCTAATTTTATTGTTGTAATAAATTGGTCTATTTTTTAACAATAGCCCTTATTATTACAAGATGGTAAAATTAAAGTAATAATCACTGTAAAATTTATATCATTTATTATTGCATTTAACATTTGTAAATACTGTTGTGGTATTGTATAAACTCAAGCATTCATTAAAACTGAATGATAACAATGACTAACATAAACATGAATGTATTATTAGATAATAGTTGGCAGATATGGTCACAGCTCAGTGACGGAAAACCCCAGAGAGATCTCGAATACTAGTGGAACCGGCCGCGACTTCATTCTATCCATAAGGTCCATCTCTTATGGTATTAACTAAACAATAACCTCGCCCCAATACCCCATAGTTCAAACTATGATGGCCATCCGCTCTTCCACTAAGTTCCAAAGTCCAAACACATGTTGACCTGCAGAAGAGCGCCATAAGGTCGAGGTCTTATGGTATTAAATAACAATAACTACGCTGCAAGACCACATAGTTCAAACTATGTTGGCCATTCGCTCTTCCGCTAAGTCCCAAAGTCCAAACATATGTTGACCTGCGGAAGAGCGCCATAAGGTCCAGCTCTTATGGCATGCATGAAAATTCGCTCCACGTTTGACCCCAAGGTTCTCACTCATGTTGGTCAGAAAATGCTAGCCAGTTCAAACGTGTTTAGCCGCAACTTAATACGCTCCTCCGCAACAATTGCGGTCCAGCAGGCGTCGCCTGCATTTTAATGAATAGGTCAGAAGCCAGTTCACCCTAACCTAATTCGAATAGAATAAACTTTTAGTATATTATATGACCTAAAACGGGAAAACTATGAATGGAAATGAGATCTCCCCGGAATTTTCCGCACTGAGAGGAGATTTTTTAAGAAAAAGGACAAATATCAATAAAATATAAAGATAAGTATATGGTAGATATTGAAGACAGTTACATAATAAAACAATGCATTAACTTTAAAATATGTCTATGAGCGTTGCACTCAATGTTTTTTAAAATGAAGAACCGCAGTGCCCCAGTTACATAGACTTTTCTGGACCTAATGTTACAATGGGTGTATCCAGATTTGACTAAGCCTGCGTAAAACAATGTCTATTTAATATTCAGCTTTGTTCCCGGCCAGCTGCCGTGAGAGATTTTTGTTGTATTTGGATTCGCAGATTTTACGCATTAGCCTGGTTGCTGAACACGACATGACAAGTGAATTGGGATGACTGCGGCCTGCTACAAGATTCCCTGAAATATATATGAATAATCAGCATCGTGTTCAAGAAAAGATGAAGTTCAAGCTATCAACTTAATAATTAGACAAACTATAGGCCGACATGTAGTTGAATGACTACACAAATTGACTAGTAAATTCACACGTAAATGACAACAATGACTAGAGAGAGTACTGACAAGTAACTAATAAACAAGACCTTTATTGAAGTCATCTCGTAACAAAGTTAGGGAGGTTGGGTGGGAAATATTAACCCTTGGAAATTTTATAAAATTTGTTGCAGATTCGGCGCGCTGGTAGAAAAGAATGTAAAAACGGTGCGACCATAGAAAGTACCTCGGCTCCTTTATCCTGTCCGCCTCATTATAAGAGAGAAACAGCTAATTTTATTGCTGTAATAAATTGGTCTATTTTTTAACAATAGCCCTTATTATTACAAGATGGTAAAATTAAAGTAATAATCACTGTAAAATTTATATCATTTATTATTGCATTTAACATTTGTTAATACTGTTGTGGTATTGTATAAACTCAAGCATTCATTAAAACTGAATGATAACAATGACTAACATAAACATGAATGTATTATTAGATAATAGTTGGCAGATATGGTCACAGCTCAGTGACGGAAAACCCCAGAGAGATCTCAAATACTAGTGGAACCGGCCGCGACTTCATTCTATCCATAAGGTCCATCTCTTATGGTATTAACTAAACAATAACCTCGCCCCAATACCCCATAGTTCAAACTATGATGGCCATCCGCTCTTCCGCTAAGTTCCAAAGTCCAAACACATGTTGACCTGCAGAAGAGCGCCATAAGGTCGAGGTCTTATGGTATTAAATAACAATAACTACGCTGCAAGACCACATAGTTCAAACTATGATGGCCATTCGCTCTTCCGCTAAGTCACAAAGTCCAAACATATGTTGACCTGCAGAAGAGCGCCATAAGGTCCAGCTCTTATGGCATGCATGAAAATTCGCTCCACGTTAGACCCCAAGGTTCTCACTCATGTTGGTCAGAAAATGCTTGCCAGTTCAAACGTGTTTAGCCGCAACTTAATACGCTCCTCCGCAACAATTGCGGTCCAGCAGGCGTCGCCTGCATTTTAATGAATAGGTCAGCAGCCAGTTCACCCTAACCTAATTCGAATAGAATAAACTTTTAGCATATTATATGACCTAAAACGGGAAAACTATGAATGGAAATGAGATCTCCCCGGAATTTTCCGCCACACGAACATTTGTTTCGCCCCAAAATTCCGGAATTTGGCTATGGCTTGAATAACAGTGCCAACGCATCCCGAATGCCCATCATAATTAAATCGCTAGCAAAATAAAAGCCTGGAGTGTCAGCTGTAATGTCGGGATGAGCAATGAACATACCCCCCAAAGAAGAGACATGGCGGCGTAGCGTACGGTTAAGGTGTTTTCATTTTGTTTCAAGTTTGTTAAGTGGTATCTCTGTCCTAGGCCAGACTAAGCGTGGCAGCACGGCAGAGAAGCATATCCTTGACTTGGGAAAAGTAGTCTGCAGACAAGATATGTCTTGGCGCATGCTGTGTTCGAGCACGCAGCCCTTTACCTCTCCTATATCGTTAGAGCCTAAATGTATCACTATGGCTCTTGGGCTGGGCTATGGAGAGCTGCATACTGAATGCGCTGGTTGAGGTCTCGCCAGTGCATTCCCCGGATTTTCATCCATTTAACCTTCCTGACTGAATGGAGCCCGAGGTTGGTCTCGATTGCTTGCAACTGAGCCCGCCGTTCAAGCCAGTGGATGTAAGAATCCCCAATGAGCCAGACATCTGTAATTATATAACTGAATACTAAAGCCTGATATACTTCAAGAAAGCATTAGAGGTCCATCGTCACATCTTTTTAATTGTTTTGTCTGGTGTACCCTTACTTGCAAGTCAGCTGGCAGCTCCGATGCGAAAAGAATGGGTGCGATAGTTGGCGCTTGGCCACCCAAGTACTTGAGTAGCCTTTGAAAGGACTGCACCAAATTGGTATCTGGTTAGTGGTCTACCCTTGGCATGACAAAACAAGTATGTGTTCGAATTTGGCCTGACTGAAAGGAATGAAATCATGGCCTTAACTGGACAAACCAGTGTGCCAGTGGGCTCAAAGTTTACTATGCTAGAGGCGCCATGCTGATTTGATTTTGATTTACGTAAATGGATTCTCATACCCCGGGAAACATTTCCCCTGTTAATATGAATGTCTGACATTTGCAGTGGGCGATCTGCCTGGTCAAAAGATGAGAATACGAGCTCACTGACCCGAAATAGCCCGAAAAATGCGCATGTGTAAGCTGCCTGATATAACAGAGTTTCATACTGAGATATACAAATGGTGCTCAGTATTTTGAATATGTCTACTAACGACTCGTACATGATTGGTGAGCGCATATCATAAGATGGTTTCACTCACCTGTAACCTTCCAACATCTTTATAATTGTAAAATTGTGAGAGTTATCTTGAATACTATTTACCTTGTGTACAAAAGCAATGGCAAACATAAATGTCGAGGCAGTTTCTGATGCATACCCCTTTTGAAAAAGATAAGAAACAAAAGTGTACAACCGGTGTGGGCCACAGTTCTGGCAACGCGTATTTGTGACGAAAAGAACTAAAGATTCTCAGGGCATTGGTGTACACATTTCGAGTATTAATTGCAAGACTAGCACTTAGAAGCTGTCTGGCTCCAAATTGAAGATTTTCCATAGATGGGTTGGGACTGGCTCTGGGAGTTTTTCCGCGTCTGGGGCCAAATCTCGAAATCGTGCCATCTGCAATCGAGATAAACTATCAGTTATATTGTTTCTCGATCCTGGAATGTGTTCTGCTTTAATGACCAGATTCAGTCTAAGACATTTCAAGGTAAATGCTCTTACGAGAACCATTACTTTGGGAGATTTAGAAGTCTGCGTGTGGAGAATTTGGACCACAGCTTGGTTATCACACTTGAACATAACCTTTTTATTGCACAGACTGTCACCCCAAATGTAGATTGATACTAGAATGGGAAAGTATTCTAGTAAAGTGATGTCTGTTGTTATTCCCAATTGGTGCCAAGCTTCGGGCCAGACTCCGTTTGTCCATTTCCCATGATAATAGGCCCCAAAACCTTTACCTATTGCTGCAGAGCTATCTGTGTACAGGCATACATCTGTGTTTGAAAGCCACAGGGCATCATGGAACATGGAAATCCCATTGAAAGACTGAAAAAAGGCCAGCCAAGTTAATAAGTCCTGGCGCATGCCTAATGTCGTCCTAATATGAAGATTGGAACGCTCGACACCACATGTAGCATTCATTAAGCGTCTGCAAAAAGGGCGGCCTGGTTGGATTGCTCTACACATGAAATTAAGTGACCCAATGACAGATTGCAATTCTCGAAGGGTAACGCTTCTTTTGTGATGTAGGATGTCTGTTATGAGTTTAATCATTTGCTCAACTTTGGTTGCTGGTATCCGAACTTGCATTGAAATAGAGTCTAATTCGAGCCTTAGGAAAACTAAGATAGTTGTTGGACCCTCTGATTTGCCCTGTGCAATGGGGACACCTAAAGATTTGCAACAGCTGAAGTAAGTGTCCATCATAGTAGCACAGTGGTGAGTACCACTTGCACCACCGAAGAGGTAATCATCTAAATAATGCTCTAATTCCCCGACAGTGCAGGATGTGCGGACTATCCATTCTAAAGAAGTGGCAAATTGTTCAAATATAGCACATGAAATACTGCAGCCAAAGGGAAGAGCCTTGTCAAAGTAATAAAGATTGTCGAATTTAAAGCCTAGCAAAGCGAAGTCAGTTTTTGAAACTGGGATTAAGTGAAAAGCAGATTTGATGTCAGCCTTTCCCAGAAGAGCCCTCTTACCCAAACGTTGAACCATTTGCACAGCGGCATCAAACTTAGTGTAAAGGACTGAGCAAAGTTTAGGGTTAATGTAGTCATTAACAGACTCACCCTGTGGATATGAAAGATGGTGTATCAAACGATATTCACCAGGCTCTTTTTTAGGAACAATACCCAAAGGAGAAACTCGAAAGTTATTGAATGGGGGCAATTTGAATGGGCCCGCCACCCTGCCTGCTTTGACTTCCTTTTCTATTTTATTTCGAACGATTTCTGGATTCTTCTTGGCTGATTTTAAATTTGATGCCTCAAAGGAAAGTCGGGGACCCTCATAACACAATGAGAAACCAGATGTAAAACCTGTGACAATTATTATCGGCTTACCCAGAACACTTAAACAAGCGTATCTGGCGAGTTTAAAGTTATGCGGTCACAATCATAGGATTAATGACTCATTGAATAGTAGCGTGTACCAACCGAGATAATGAAACCTTGATTAAGGATGTGCACGCTTTCATTATAAAGTACATTGCACTACCTGAATCATATTATCTATATAGTATTTCACTTTTTAATGTTATTGTATACATAATATAGTTTAAGGACATACTTTGATAAAAAAAGAGTTTCTTAAAATACACAAAATTTAAGTTATAAACCCAAATGTATGATAGTGTATGTAAGTAAATTGTACACTTTGGGAACGTTCATGTTTAACTTTCAAACGGTTATGTAACCTTAAAACGGTTATGTAACCTTCAAACGGTTATATAACCTTCAAACGGTTTTATAACACTGTCATGTTTTCTGGCTCGTTATTTAATTGAAATGAAGTTGTGACGATAATGTGACTTGTATTTATATTTGCAAATAATCAAATAAATCATTATGGCCTTACATTTCACAAAAAAACACAATTACGATAAAAATACGGCGTAAGCGTAAAGTAGGTATTGTTCAAAACATTTAAAATATAAATCCAGAAGATAAAAAGCAAATATGCAAAAGAAGCGAAATCAGAGGTCACAGCATTGGACGGCTCAATAAACGCCACTTGAGAACCTCATTGCATCAAACAGTTAAACAAACGATATATCTAATTTAACGAAAATGTTAAATTTCAATCTAAATCACCATTTAGTATATATTGCAACAGTTCATGCATATCCTTGACATTAAAGGTGCCATGTAGATTTGTTTTTTTTCCATCATTTGTAAGATATGTAGTCTAAGACTTAGATAAAATCACTGTTGTGGTTTGCAAGATAATATGTTAATTTAGTTCGGTAACTACCCCAACTGTTTTGATCATATATTTACGAACGAGTGTTGGAAAGATACTCATGTACAATTTTGCTGGAATAATATGAAACAATAGCTTCGTTAAAAATAAACACCTAAAGTTAAGGGGAAATAAACATAATGTCAGTCTGCACAAATTGCCTTCGATGATCCAACCTAAAAAAGTTATCACATCCTGTCACAACTGTGCAAACAAAATGTCACGTAATAGTACACTCCTATTCAACAACATTTTATCTGATACACCAGCGCGAAGGGAATATCCCTTTTTTATTTTGAATTAAGCGGCAAGCGTTCTAGTTTATTGAAAGTACAGTGTTCCTACTAAACAAGGTCATATCCGTTTATACCGTACTAACACAAGCAAAATCAATTCTTCCTCCTACATTCAAACGTTTAATATATGTTTTATATTTTTTTTGAATGGTAGATGCACGCACTGACCGGATAAAACTATGATTATATTTTAAATTAGTTAACTTACCATAATGGGAATCGAAATTTGCATTTGCACATGGTCCAAATAATATTTGATCGTATAACTTTTCCGGTGACAGGTAATTAATTAAGCCTTAATTCGAATCATTTTTATCCTTAAGCACTTCCCTAGAAATAAGTTACACATCTCATTTACTTATATTTTAATAGCTTTAAACACGACACCGGTAACAGATATGGGTACTGTCTATTTTTGACCTTCGACTTCCTATTGCGCATATGCAATGCGATCTCAATACAACAATACTGTTACAATGGATGGCTATATCTCAAGGTATTTTGAAAGGGGATACTCCTACAAAGAAATTATGGTGATGGTTAATGTATCAACGGGTATTTGAATCAATATTTATAAAAGAATACCTTCATCAGACAACATGACGTGTTGATAAAACATGTGCGTGTGAATGACATGCGCAAGAGGAAGTCGAAGGTCGAAGGTCGAAACCACGATGGTGAAAGTCGAAACTACGGTGCTGAAAGTCGAAACTATGATGATGAAAGTCGAAAGTCGAAATCACGATGGTGAAAGTCGAAAGTACGATGATGAAAGTCGAAACTACGATGATGAAAGTCGAAACCACGATGGTGAAAGTCCAAACTACGATGATGAAAGTCGAAAGTCGAAACTACGATGGTGAAAGTTGAAACCACGATGGTGAAAACGCAAAATTACATCGCGTTTTCACCTTCCTTTTCGTCCTTCCTAATTGGCAAACTACCACCTAAACGTTGAGAGGTAAGTGATCTTGAGGAACCTTTTTTCAAAATTGAAAACGTAATTAATAAATAGTAGAGAATCAATTTTATTAGTTTTATGCACACATGATGAAATAAAAGAGAAGATTTACAATTTCTATAAATAAAAGGAGATTTATAAAGAGACCTAACTGAAAATACACGTATTGCAACAATGTGCCTGGAAAATGTTGTTTCATCCAATAAAATAATTAGCATACATTTTAAACTTAAAGTGTTATGAATTGTCATTAAAACACCGTAAATTGATACATATGTGATTATTACAGACTCCTTTTGTCTTACAAAGTGTTCTCACATAGAGAGAAAGCAAACTCAATATTACATATACGTAATGCCAACAAGATTATCTCCCTTGAATAAATTTATAATTGTATATAATTTATTTTTACATGTTAAAATGTTTGATCTAAAACCACGTCGAAAGTATTGATTACGTTTTTTATATATCATTTATATTCACTACATCGATTTTTTAACATTACAATTTCAAACTCACTTTTTGCGGAACATGGTAAGTTCCTCTATGTTGGTAGATGTATGTTGCATACAAAGCTTACTTGCGAACTATTTGCATATTGGCATGTGGGACTGTTATAATTAATGGTATTACGCTTTAGCTGATGATATTCTCGCTACCCCTGACTTATTAAGTGCACTATTTGTAATACATCACTTTTAATTAGTCAACGATGGTCACGTTGACTTATTGTAACTTAAATTAGAAAAAAAAAAATTAATTACCTTATTTTTTTTTGTTTTCTGTAAGGACGGAATTAGACGGTCTTTAGGATATAAGCAATATGTCCGGACAGATGTAAAAACAGAAATAGCACATTTTTCATAATTACCCAGAGATCAGTATATTACACAGTGACCTGTCCAAAGATGAGCACACTATTGTATTACATGTGTATGTAACCACTTACAAACATGAGCAACAAGAAAAACAATGGTATTTTTCATGTGTATTTATTTATTACTGGCTGGTAACAATGGCAAAATACATACATGGACACAAACATGAAAATGAAAATTAATCAGTTTGGATTGAATAAAAGTAATTATGTCATATAATACTGAGAAAAATACACCAATTATAATAGTTTTTTTTTTACATATACTAGTATACATGATTTATTTATAGTTTTATACATAATCGAATGCGTAAGAATAACATACAAATAATAAATATGAAATTTATAAATTACGGATGACATTTGTGAATAAAAAAGATAACATAAACATAATCAATGTATAGTTTTTTGAATGGGGTTTAACATCATTTTCAACACATGAAAGGTTACATACGACATATCCAGTTTTATTTGTGGAGATTGACATTAGTGTGAATCAGAATAGAACAACGTCCATCGACAGGTACAAATATAACTGGCAAACGTTTTCACATGAATTTTTTTGACAGAGTCGGGATCGAATACACGACAGCAGTGGGTCGTTAGACGACAGCGCTTAAAATCACTCAACCATGGAGGAAACTTCCGAATATAAAATAATCGTGATAAATACAATACATACATGTATATAGACAAGAAATGGCAACAGGGGTCACAACTTTGAAATGCTCAGTAGAAAAAAAACGTCACTCATGAGTTTAAACTCGGTGTCACATTAGATTCACACGCACTTCAGGTACTCTTTGCCGTTGGGGTCATGATATTCACACGTAGAATGATCACACGCATTGCCGGATATCCACAAAACAATATTGAACAAAACATGCATGTATTATGAAAGGCATGTTGGAACAACTCTCTCTAATATTACTTTAAGTTATCAATATGCATTGCAGTTATATAACATAAGTATATAGCTGATTACAGTGAAATAATGTATTATCACATGATAGATACAAACATGAACATATTTTAGAAAGGAAACATACCCGTCTGGCCCTTTGGTCGATAATTTACATTTAATTTATTAATGTAATGCAAAGAATACCCTATGTTCCCATTTGGGCTGAATTATTACAATGAAAGTATTGATACAAATCAATTGGACACATACGAAATATATACTGATCATACCTATTACCGCGAGTCTAAAACTTTGTCAACCATGTAAATAATGGCATCAATAATAAACAGTTGCCGGTACGAAATGTAAATAAATGCCGACGCTAACGGAAGTTGGAGCATTGCGCATGTCTGGGATATTGTTATTATACGGGCATTCGCGGTAATAGGTATATCGCGGTATTAGGTATACAACGAATTCTATTACGTAAATAACATACTTAAGAAAGGCACAGCGAATTAAGATGCTGCTAATATTTTATGGTTACTAAAATGTACCTAAAGCAATTTGTAAAACATATATACAAGGTATTATTTTAATTAGTTTAGTTTAAACATATTTTATTGCCATATAAACACATATTACAATATATATCATGCATAAAAGTGAAATACAATTGAAGGCAAAAGGGTCTAGCCACAAGTTCTCTCAACATTAGATACGGTCATTCCCTTATATACTACATACAGCTGTTTAAAGTCACCTTACATGTTTCATGCTTATATATATAAATTCTGCTTATATATCAATATAGTACGAAATATTGTTGTATAACGATCGTACAGACTATAAAGATGGTAACCGCATTGTTACATGAATTTCAAAAACGCTTACTTCCCTTGCAATGCAAAGTCAAATCATGGTGATTCATGTCTTTAACTTGATTGTGAAATATGTTATTTTTACAACTTAGGATCATCACTCTGAGGTTAATATGGTTACAAAACACTCTTTGTCTCCTGCTAGGTCTAATCTTCATAACAACAAATATTGTTGTTGTTATTTTTAAATACAAGTACTATCAATTAACACATTTTGAGAAGGCTCTTTAATAATTATCGACTAATTAACTTTCTTTATATTTGTATCATCATCTATACTGACTGGTACTTCTGTTGTTGATGGTGATTCTGACGTGTTCCTTGGAACGTCACCAATGACGTCATTTTGCGAATTTGAAATTGATGGTGCCATCATAGCATACGCATACGTAGGAGTGGGTCGTCCGTTGTCAAGATTATATGATTGTTCATATATACCACCAGGTAACAAAATGGGTTCTCTTGTTGGGTAAGTTGCTGGTGACGCTTCATCTGTGTCTAGCTCATCTGTGTGGAAACAATCATTGATAAAACACAATAGACAAGAATATATACATAAAAGAAGGAGCCGCGTCAATAACGGACACAGTCACCAAGGCATCGTGAAAACAGTTGATATGTGGAAGTAATATGATAAGAACAAACCAGTTATTGTAAATAAAAAAGAAGTGATGACAGGGATCTTCGCTAGCAACCCTGCTCTTCTCTCGATGTCACAACATAAACCGTAATAGTGTATGTCAAAGTATTCCCATCCGACTATTCATTAACAAATACGACAGCATGGACAGTGTATAATGTAAAACACAGAAATACATAGAAGGTTAATATATATAGTAGCTATAAAATTACACTGAAATTTACAAATTACGCATGCTCTTTTAAATAAAGCTAAAGGTACGTTATAATTATTGTTAAAACAGGTGCAGTACAAAACAGAGCAACCGGTTTCAGTTGGTAATACGATTTCAGACAGTTTCTAGTCTATCGCAGATCTTGATATCTCCCAAATTAGGTCTTTTAACCACGAACTGAAATAACAGGGAATTCTATGCCTGTCCCACAATGCATAGCAATTTTGAATACTTTATAAACTTTGACGTCATTCAAACTTTTTCTGATACATATGGGTTTTCTCAATATTGTTATTTACAATGCAAAGGACCCAATCCGTTCTACAGACTATAAAATTGCATTTCCATTTGTTTCTAGATCTACTAGTATTTGGAGGCCTTAGCTAGAGCGACTTGTCTAACTGATTATATAATAAATAGGTGGCAAGTCTTTCCGCTAAGTCCTCGATTAGTTAGAATCAAGTTTTAAAAAACAAATGCAACAACAATCTAGCAAGAAATATGCTAGTACTTCAGTGCATTATAAAGAGCATTTTACCTCTGTGCTTATTCCCCGTTCTTCTTATTATAGCAGCACAACACGCTATGATAACTGCTGGTATTGTCAACAAAAGGTAATAGAGTTTACTGGAAGTGCTGTAAATAAATCAGGCAAAGTATATTAACAGAGGTGATAGTCTAGGTTAACAGTTCATGCGTCAGAAGGTCATTTGAATGTTACCAACACAACCATTTAAACCCGCTTAACACATAGAACGTCAGTTTTTATTAATTATCTGGTATGCATGTACATGTAATATGCAGGCTCAGTGTGACATTACATTTACGGCAGTTTCTTCTTGGTAAACTTTTGAAAAATAAAACAATGAAATTTAAAAATACCTCATATATGTATGAACGATTGTGCGTTAGTGTTAAGATTAGTGAACCTTTTAACGAGGTGCCAAGCATAAAACGAGTTGTATAGATTTAACAATGATTCAGCAGGAATGTAAGATTATTTTTTATTATATAATTTATTTATCAGTAAAATGGTACATATACCATTTGTTTTCATAAATAGGAAATCGGAAATCGTTCAATGCAAAATAAGAGCGACGAATCGGTAGTAGTATTACACTAGGTAAATACACAGCAGAACTTCGATGGCTCAAATTCGACGGGACTGTACAAAAATGTTCGACTTTTTCGAGTGTTCAATATCATACCATACATCGAAATAGGAATATGGCCGGAAACATAAAAGTAGTTCGAACTATATGTGGTGTTCCAGTCAGCCGTGTTCGAGCCAACAAGGTATACATATGGTATGTGTTCATTAGACTTGCAGTGTTGTTGAAACCGTTTTGTTAAGATTTTAAAATGCAATCATCGGTACATGTACAGGTTATACATTAGCAGATACCGTAAATAACTATTTACCTTAAAACGTTTAGTGTACGTTTAATGAATTCAATAATATCGATCTATATTTTTTGTATATTGTATATGTATGGTATATTGAATTTTTCAAAACAGTTATCTTGTATAATAAAGTTATTAACATTGTTATTACTACTGCAATTATATAAGGTAAGTAAACCGTTCACTGTACAATATGGATTTATATCGTACGAGTCAATAATGTGGTGAAAACCTGTACTGGACGAGAAACTGTAGGCGCCGCGTCCAATACAGGTTTTCACCACAACATGGACGAGTAAAATAAAATCCATATTGTACAGTGAACTGTATAATTACCTTTTTATTATTATCCTCGAGTTCTTTTCATATGAAACACAATATCAAATTAAATTTTATAAAACACCTTATTTTAACAAAAGGTAAATTTTTAAAATATACGATGATTATTCCATTTTTTGATAATCTTAAAGTTTGCTCTTTTAAAACAAAGATATATTAATATTAATATGAATCCTTTATCGCAGCTATTTTTCTTTCTTTTTTAAATTATATATATTTTTTAGTATATATTTATATCATTTAGAATAATATATACTTCAATTTCTTAATATATACATGTTGCTTGTTGTTTCATACGACACAATGGTCGTTAGGAGTGCCTCAGTGATTTCTCTTATATGCTATATCTAAGATATGCGGAGTATTAATATCGTTAGAGTTACCGTTCCTTAACGTCAAAAACGAAATTATTATCGATTTTCGTGATGGTCGAACCAACCAATACTTTCATCTATCCGGATTTTCGGGACACTTCCGGTTTGAAGTGTACAATAACGATTTCCTATGTACAGTCACGTGGCATAAATGCTCAAAGCTCATTGGAATAGCTATTTAAGGTGGATAATAAATATTGTTATAAGACGTGCGCATTGTTATTATTTAATACGATTTAATGAATTAAAACACCTTTATACCTGCTTTTACAGAATCCACCTTCACACGTCCAGCCTTCACCACAGCAGCCGGTAAAACAACACGTGGAACCTTTAGGACAACAGTTTGACGGACCGCAACATTCGGAGTCAAGTGGACAACAAGTAGACGAAACATAAGCACAACATTTGGAATAGACTGGGCAGCACGAATTAAAACCACAACATTCTGTAGGTTTGTAACAAAACGTCCGCTTGCCTGTAACAAAACATGATATCAACTAAACAAGGTGTTTATATATAAAGGAGTGAACTAAAGTATTCTGGCCCGATATTGCAGATTTGATAACTTTCGTAAACAAAACAAGGCCTCACTACACATTTGAATTGTGTTCTTTATTCTATATAAAATAAAGTCAAGGACTTCACGGTAAAATATTCCACATAGATAACAAAGTATTTTTTCATAGCAGGAATGTATCACCACATAAAAAGGCATTTGAACTGGTTGGTTGACCAGCTTTTTTTTAAAAGACGATGCAGTGACACCCATATACTATTTAAAAAAAAGTTCTCAAATGCTCATAAATACATGTATCTGTTAAAATCCTAAAAAGTCACTTTTTTAACACCTTTCATGTATTATTGCATTATATGTTATGTCAGCAATTGCTTTACTCATCTGCAGCAAGACATCACGACCACACTATAAACCATTTGAAAATATTTCAAGCCAAATTACATAGGGCTTTTTTAAAGCCCAATAATCATGTTACTGTGGCAAAGGGGGTGTGAGGGGTAACTCTTTAGTGAAACGTACTATTTTGGCCAAGTCTGATCACAATATAATGAAAATTAATTATGCTACAGTGTTTCCAAGGAATAAGATTGCATTTTTAAATCAATCAATGGAATTAACTCTATACGTTTTGTTCCGATATGGCTGATAAATAAAGACTCATTAGAACTTTTATAATCCTAAACATTCTGATTAAGTTTAATCAGCAGTTGATGATAATTAAAGGTAATACGGCATTAACGAGACAACAATCAGCATTTTCCTTTCTATCAAGGGCAGTTACTCTATTTCAGTTCCATATAGTCGGTTCAAGAACTCGTCAAAGCTTAAAGGGTCACAGCGTCCGTACAATATTTGGCTAGCTGAGCTAAAAACAGTCGCAAGTATTTGAGTGTGTGTGTGTGTGTGGGGGGGGGGGGGATACTGTTGTTAATAGAGCGCCAGAGGCCGTTTCAATAACAACTTTTAGTACTGGTTGTTTCCAGCAAGAAGATTGGGGAGTAATAATAATAATAATAATAATAATAATAATAATAATAATAATAATTATAATTATAATAATATCTTTATAAATAGAAGGTTACACATTATGACATAATACTATTGAATTAAAGGTACACATGTTTTCAATATGCAACAACATTTAAAACATTACAGTATAATATGAACAAATAACAATGTATAAATACAACCATACTTGTGACAAACACTAAACATGCATATTAGTATGTATACATATGTACATTTATACTATTTTATTCAAACAATAACAAAATATATTTATTAGGTGGTTGGAAAAGGTAATTTCTATATTGACATTTAAATGAGTTAATATTTGAAAGATGTCTTATAGATACTGATAAAGCATTCCTTATTAGTGTACTTTTATAACTAAAATGTTTTTGATAAATAATTGATGCAAGCTTTTTTATCTTTTCTATCAATAGATCGTGAGTAGTAAAGTAAGTATAAAATAGAGTAATTGATATATACATTGTTTGATTTCATATACGCAATCGAACTTAAAATAATTTAGTATGTCTGCTAAACTATTGAATAAAAGTGACGTGATCCCGACCATGTGCTAGTTTACCTATGCAGTACTCGATGCTGGATATTTTAGGACACGTTCTATTGTGTGTATCACACTCTTCATCAGCTGAAAGGAAATTAAAACGAACCAATTTATTTCATGATTTATACACATTTGTGTTGGAAACTAATTAAATATAGATTATTATCATATTAACTGCTGAAGTAATATCAACAGATGTAGAATAATACAAAAGAAATGTCAACAGATGCACAAGAATAAAGAAGAAATGCCAACAGATGCAGAAGAATACAGAGGAAATGTCAACAGATGCAGGAGAATACAGAAGAAATGCCAAAATATGCAGAAGAATACAGAAGAAATGTCAACAGATGCAGAAGAATACAGAAGAAATGCCAACAGTTGCAGAAAAATACAGAGGAAATGTCAAACGATGCAGAAGAATACAGAAGAAATGTCAACAGATGCAGATCAATATGGAATAAATGTCAACAAATGCAGAAGAATACGGAGGAAATGTCAGTAGATGCAGAAGAAGAAATGTTAACATATGCAGAAAAATACGGAACAAATGTCAACAGATGCAGAAGAAGAAATGTCAACAGATGCAGAAGAATATACGGAAGAAATGTCAACAGATGCAGAAGAAAACCGAAAAATGTCAACAGATGCAGAAGAATACGGAAGAAATGTCAACAGTTGCAGAAGAATACGGAAGAAACGTCAACAGTTGTCACCTTTTTGAAGTTGGCATAACCCTGATATGATTTAAATTAAAATCTTACTGGTCTGACTCATGGAGTACATCAGTTACAGCTTCATTTGATTCTTTTATATGCATATGTCTTTTCAACAATTCGTATATAAGTATAATGCTGCCGCCCTTGCAAACGTTTTTGTGAGTTGCTAACTTTATTCAGATTGATACATTATATGAAGTGACGGCAGGGAAAATATTGTGGTGGAGTTTACCGAAAACCATTTAGATTTCTCAAGTGACGCCTGCCGTTGACTGTTTCAAAACCGGACTGTAATTTCTTCAAATACGTTTTTTTGTACCATATTTATTGTAATTCTGCTGCGCATGATTTTATTTGTACGGCTGTGGTGGTTGTATCCTTTTGAATGTTATCGTTAAACGTCTATTGTTATCAATAATTAATCTGAAATGAGTTGAAAATAACATACAGAAATATGGTTTAGACTACAGATGAATTCAAGGCCGTTCTGATACTTAAAACTGATGTATACCCACCAGAACAGCATTCTGAGCCGCATTGAACCTCATCATACTTGCACGTTGTAGAGAACTGACTTTGCACACCAGGTAAATACACTGAAATAGACAAAATACATGTTACATCATATAATAAAACACACTTCTAGTTATATTTATGTAAAAGGACCGAATTATATGTCAATGGATGCAGGTAAAATTGATAATAATGTCCCGATTGTACACGAGAAAGTTAAATTCACCAATTGTTAGTGCATAATATCAATCGATGTACACGCATAAGTAATATTCCCCAATTATACATGGAGAAAAAATATTCATAGAATGTGCACATCAGTTATACATTTAGAAGTATTGTTTGCCGAGTATATCGAAGTAATATTCTTCGCTTAAACATGTCGAAGTAATATCCAACGATTGACATGCATAAGTAATATCCATCGAATGTACATGCAGAAGTAAAACCCATCGAGTGTACATGCAAAAGTGTAATTCGCCGAATGTATTTGCAAAAGTAATAATCACTGATTGCACATTCACAAATAATTTTGTACAAATATTAGTTATATTCGCCGATTTACATGTTATTTTAAGGATTGCTTTATATAAGCAAGAAGCAACCAAATTAACAATAATCACTGTATAAAACATTTGTCATACATAACACACAATAACGCACTAATGTATAGGTTACTATTTACTCCTCAGTATTTTTACAAAGAAATACAAAATCGATTGTTTCGTAAATACCGTTATGTTAACTTATTAATCATGTATATAACTGTCTTGGCCATATTTCTACGCGCGCGTACTCGCGCGCGCGCACACACACACACACACACACACACACACACACACACACACACACGTGTACACATTGCTTTGTTTCATGATGGTATTGTGACGACGGGAGACAGAGTAAGGCTTTGTGTATCCGTTAACTAAAAGGTTAATCTCCTCCACATTGGCACCTTTACTACTGAACATTGCAAGGCAGTGATTGACAACTGTTGTCACTTTTGTCTGTATCCTTGTCTATATTGTACTTGTTTCATCTGTTTTATATCTATTTATTTTGTATTGACTGTGTTTGTATTGGTGTGGTAAATGCTACCTTTACTATATATTCCTTCGTTTTTTTGACTGAATTGAACGTCTGAGAATAAAATGGGAAATGTCTAAATATCTCATTTTAAGATACTCGAGAATCCCCAACCTTTATAAACTGCACCATTAAGCTTTGATCAAACAAATTATATATACAGTACTATCCATTTCTTTATTCTAAATTAATAAGACCGTTTTCCAAATGACTATATTGACGACTATAATACAATTGTATGTTTTCTTACAGACTACAAAGGCTGGTTTTGTGATCAATTACTAATACAAATAACAATTAAGAGCTGTTAGTAGAACTCTTCAATGTTTTAATTTAATACTTTGAATTACATAATATGGATCAAAAGCGAAAACTAAAATTTGTTAGATTATGTTTACAAATTTCAATATGTTTAAGAATAAAAACAACAAGATACATTGTAACAGTCATCATGCGATAAATTGCAAAACAAAAGAACACAGCGTTTGTCTAAGAGTAGAGCGTTCGCCCCGCATGCGGAATGCTGTTGGTTCGATCCCAGACCGGTCACACACTGGTTGTAGAAGCTTCTTCGCTTGGCGATCAGCATTTATAGGTCTAAGCCTGGTCGGCACAGTATCAGAATAATGTGGTTGAACGGGGTATAATACCATGCGTCTGTGGTATTGGTATGAGACTCTAGTACGGCAGTGCTTAAAATACTGTTTAAAAATACTGCAAAACACCATACAACAAATATAGCAACAACAGCAGCATGCAACATGAGACCTGGAGAATATTCAAATATACGTCTCTCCACAGAGGCGCCTCCCCGGCGAGTGACGTTGAGATATAATTACTGCTATAAGTCCTGGGCATTTAGGACTATTTTCACAATGGTTCAAGGAGTAAGTGCTTAATTTCTGCAGATGAGTAGAATAAAGGCTACTGGCAGAGCATATAAAAAATTATGGCAACAAGACACAAATGATTTAAAAATAGTTAAACATTATGATAATGTATATCATTAAAAATGAATGTTCCACATAGAGTAACATGTGTATGCTATTTAAAGATAATCTAAGCATTATTCTTTGTGGAAAAAGGTTAGTGATAAAGAGCCAACACTCATTTTATATAGAGCAAAAAAAACCCCAAAGCTCAACAGCGTAAAGAAAGCTAGGTGATGCGGTCTGCGCAGCGGCAACTAGCATTCCTAAAAGTATAAACAAACATTAAACAGAAGCGTATTTGTTTATATAAAACAGCTTATGTCTGTAATTTGTAAGATCATTTGGGTAACGATTATTTGAAGTGATGAGCCGAATTGTTAAAGAAAAAAAAGGATGAATGTTTATGTTTAATTTTAAAAATGTAGATTTTCCATTGTGGTAATTTCACGGGTTAAGTCATATGGACGCAAGTACTACGTTTTGTTTTTTAAAGCTTATGTAACAAAGGCAGTTAAACGTGGATGATAAAATGGCATGATGACTGAATAAATGAATTTGAACGTATCAACTGAACGTTTTATCTGACACAAACAGGAAAAAAAGTTCTTAAACAAACATCTCCCATAACCTAAAACAACACATTAACATATAAAATAAAACAAAAAGTATCAACAAATGAACATAGATCATAGATGCATGTTGTATTGCAGAGTCCCATCGAATCAGATACTGTATATACTAAACACCTTTGAAAACACAAGTAATTGAACTGTATCAAATCTAGATATAATATGGATAATAAACTAAGACAAAACGTTCTTACATTGCATCCCAATTTCATCACTTTCAAACACAGATTTATCAATTTATTTCCTTTTGCAACATATATAACCGATTAGTTTGCCGGTCACTTGCGGAAGGACTGTGACTCTACTTACTAGATTAATTCTGAGGTCTTCCTCCATTAAAAAAACTGGATATGCCCTATATAACCTGAAATGGCGTTAAACCCCATTAAAAATCGACAAAAATGTTGGTAGACCTGTGATAAATATATATTCAATATTCTAAAACTTTCGTTTTAATGCAATAAGTATATAATATGCATGTTATTGCCTCTGTCTTGAATCACAGTTGCCTTATACCTGTGACGTCTTGAAGCCACACAGGTGATGCTGTTTACCAAAATATCTAACTGACCGTTCAAAAATGTTCCGTGTTATCACATCTTCTACATGTATGTATAGCTATTAAATTAAATTTATATGTTAATTCAAGTAATGTTTATTCATGTTTGTTGATTTGTTAGATAACACTCTATTTTATTTACATAAATACTAATGTATAACAGACACTTAACAATAACGTAAATATACCTCCGTTGCAGTCATTATAATTTCATATTGTTCCGTAAATGTTTTGATTAGAACAAATGTGAAATTTATATTTCCATTTAACAAATCAAATAATGATTATAAATTTAGGTATACATGTATATATATATATATATATATATATATATATTAAGAATAAGAAAAATACCCTTAACTGATATATCGGTTCATTTTCATACAATTGAAAGGTATGTTACATAATTTATGTGTATTTGAACAATTTCATGTGTTTTGTTTTCAAAGAAAGCCGCCTTTTAATACAAATCCAATGTAGAGTCCCAACGTCTCCTCCGATTTACAGTATAGTTATTAAAACAGTATGGCTTTTGTTTTTAAATAATATAGAAATATTGACCCAACATAAATATACTATTTTAGAAGGTATACCTGGTCAAATTAAAGTTATGATCATTTTTATCTTTACATATACAAACATAAAAATGAAACATAAGTCAACTTACCGAATATTACGAAAACAACCAATGCTGCGGCGGCCATGTTTAATGTTCCTTCACGATTACGTAACGATCCTGAACATGTTAGCAACTGAATCATTGATTTTGTTTATCTGTAGACAGAAGGCATTCCGTTATTACGTGTTGACAGAAACGTTCGTATCGCTGAGTTCAGCCAGTACTCTGAATTTGATAAGAACGCAATTCAAACAATGAACTACAAGTACACAGGTGTATGAGTTGGGCAGCATATACATTGCCCGTCAGCTCAATAGTTCAATTATATGATAGTTTAAAATACCACAAATATCCAACATCTAAATAAATAATGATCCATAATCCTAAAATCTAACTCGACTGCAACATTTTGATATTTTAAAAATCAAAATTCCCCCTATTCCCTCTTTCACATTTTGACTCGTAGTGCTGGAGGGAACCGGGTTTGAATCCCAAGGGAGGTCGATTTTTGATACAACTTTTCTAGTATTTGTTTTTATGCAAGTAATTAAATAAAAAGGTAACCATACAATCGATGACACCCTCTTTCACACCCAGTCTAGGTTCACTCTTTCTTTTAATGCATTGAACATCTTATCATCGTATAGTTGTGTTTTGCTTGTTTGTGTGTGTATGTAAGCATAGTTTATGTAATTCTTATTCCTCGCGTCTTGGCTCTTAGGGGGCAGGCGGTACCGGATTTTAAAACCGGTGGAGGTTTACATTTTACGTATCTTATAGTTTTGTATGTGTGTATATCTTAATAAAAATGTTTAAAAGTAATAAATTATTGGAATATTTTACAACAAGATATTTTATCTAAAAAAAACACCAGAATGCGACAATACATTTGACTTTTAAGGTATCAATACCTTCCGGGGGAGGCCTCGTGCCCATTCTAATCACAGTATCCTCAATATCTTGGCTCGCAAGCAAAACATGGGGTATTGGGTCTTGAACCAGTGACTGTTTCACTAGATCTACACTACTCTCCCGTAGTATAGTTCGATTCTCTTCGATTTCAACCTTGGGTGATTTACACGTAAAAGTAATCGTCCGCTGACTCGGGAGCGTAGATATACACATGCTTAAATTTGACTTGGGATAAATGAGCGGATAAATATATAACATGGTCGTTTCTTAAACGTTCTTTAGTTCTTCGATATATTGTGGAAAAGCATACCCACCACCAGCAAGGGAATTAAGTTTACTCTCTCACACACTCTCCCCGAAAATTGAAACGTCCCTGTGCCTATGGACTATACAATAGACTAAGTGAATAAGAAAATATTTATTGTAACATTTAGAAAATAAACTTTATTTGATAATTTATTGGCGAAAAACAGGCAACAAAACATAACGTTTGATTACGTAGATTGCGCTATTTGTATGAGTCATAGGATATAGCTAAGAAACCTGTTTTCTGGCGAGCACTAAGCCATCTGTGCCAGATATTCGAACATAGCTGCCTTGGCGAGAAAGCAACGACTCTCCCCGTCTGACTACGGTAATCGGATAATGTAATCACGTTGACCTCTTCTAGATCGATGACGAGTCATATCAGAAGTTTATTTAAAGGTATGTCTCAGATAATATCACTGAGCTAATATGACCAGCGTTTCAATAGCTGAAACACATCGCGGCTATGGACACGGACTAAATGTTATGCTCCCAAAAGCATTCGTAGGAGTATATACGAGGAATAACGAAAGATAATTCATTCAAACTTGTATAGGTTTAAAACACAATAAGGCAGTGTGCACTGCAAAAGGGCAAAAGTCTATATTTTTAGACAAAATTACTTTTTTACCTTTTTGTGATATTTTGCTTGTCTGGGGAATGACGTTAAAACGACAGAGAGTTTCTTTATCGTCTGCACAGAATATTCGTCATTTAGTATATATTTAACTAAAGCAGAATGTGCTTTGCATTTATTTTTAAGAACAATATCACTTTCGTATATATATATTTATACATTTCCATTTTACATCCTAACACCGCTGTTTTACATATAGGAGGAGCAATATAATTTGTATAAACTTATTTTTAAATAAAAAAAACAGCCAATATTTACAAATGATTCTTTAGGTAATGGAAAATATCAAACTACATTAGATTAATTCTGTAAATAGCTAAACAGAGAATCGAAACTGAACATAAAACAGTAACACAATCGGATATCGAGTAAATGTGGCTTTATTTTAAAAATGATATACAAATGTTATACAAATGATATACAAATATTATACAATTGTTGAAATTTTAAAAAACAGTTTATATGTATAAACGTACAATGTACGATGCACGCACGTAACATGGAACATGCAGGAAAATAAACCGGTATTTATATTTTACTTTTAAAACTCACAAACAATGTTAATATAAAACGGTCATCAAATATAATATTAACACGTATATAAGTTCAAACATGTGTGTTAAAAGATTGGCAATCAGACCAAGACATTTACATGGAACACAAATGGAATAAATTGAAGTCTGACGGCGCACCAACACAAAAAAAGTTATTATATGGTACTATCAGTAAGGGGGCGTCCAGCTTTGGTGTTTCATATATGCAGATTGCACAAAAATTGAAAACCCAATCAACAAATGAATATGCAGAATAAATCTTGAATATTTATACCTGACAAACTGTAGAATTTTCAAACCCTCAATTGGTCGCCACTTGCGACATGCATGTGTCACAGTAGATATACTAGTGTTATGGAATATGAACGGTAATGAGGTACTATCCCAATTGATCAATTCCCAAAATAAATACCGACATAAATATATATAAAAAAAACCTTAAAACCACAATTACTGTTTTTATAATATTTATATAAAGCGTTCTATTGCGCATAAAAAAATGAAAACGTTATATGAGCGAAATATGCATTTTGTTATCAAAAATATAGTCTGCACAGCTTCTGGCAAATTGTCAGTGTCTTAATGGTGCAAAATGTGACACAGTCTTATCATTTTTAAACATTTCAACTCATTACATGCTACATATGGCATCCGGACGTATTTACTTTATCGCGGAAAGTCACCCAATTACATGATCATGAATCTTGGTAGAACCAATGACCTGGAAAATTTGTAACATAAAATGTTTTGACCTAACCATGATCGAGCCCCCGACCTATAATATGAGAGGTAAGAAACGGCAAGTTTTATAAACGATATTTTCTCAATATTAAAATGGCAAAAACAAATAAAAACAAAAGGAAGCAAAATAAAAGACAGAATGAGTGAATGAACAAACCCGGTAGGCCACGACGCCATAAATCATAAACTATTTCAATATGACACTGCCAGTCTATTATGAAGCCATACTATTAAATGCGTTCCAATTCACACGCGCATGAAACCAAAAGCGTTTTTTGCACCCTTCCCAATCAGACACACTCGCACCATTAAAGCGTTTACATGTGAACAAACATATTTCAAGAATGCATGTAAAATTTAATCATGGCGACTCTGTAGTAAAAGCTGATTAAGCAAATTGTATAGAAATAAATTGCCTCCCAAAGCTGTGGATGTTTTTTTTATGTATACCATGCATAAAGTGCACAACAGTTTAACAAAATATAAATGAGCCGGAAATGAAATCTGTCCTGGCTGTATGTATAAATGTATAAGCCTTTGGCACGTGAAAGATATTATAAGTGATTGAAATAATTGCAGTTTTGCAACGTACCTAAACAGAAGGGTTACATGAGGCAGACAAGAAGGAAATTTCTGACTAAATATCATATTACAAAACAACAAAGTTACATACATATTGAAATAAATACGTAGCAAATACATTTGCAGAATTGATGAAGAGCATTGAATCTGACAGCATTACAGACTTTGGCAACTTCTAATTCTACCCAATACTCAATGTGTCGCTACACACGGTATGCACGGGCTTCACCGTGTTGGTAATTACTGTTGTAGCAATCTGGGACCACACATGGTTTGTTAATTCAATCATAATCATGATAAACTGGACACAATACTCATTTGGATGATTTCTACCCCATTGGATACGTAAGGGTTGTGACTTGTTTAATTATGCATAATATGTAACCATGACAACAATGGGTAAAGCGCAATATCGAAATAAAAGTACAAATACAAGGTTTAATGCGGCTTAATCCTGTTTCAACAGATCATTTTTTGAATAGGTTTAACGCAATTATCAACACATTTCAGGTTATAAATGGCATATCCAGTTTTATTGGTGGAGGAAGACCTCAAAATGAATCTGAGTAAAACCAATGTTCTTCCGAAAAACAACTGGCTAACATTTTCAAATAAACGTTTTGGAGCAAGAGAGGCTCAGACATACGTGCTAGCCTCACCTTAGCGATGAGAGCGATCTTGAGACGGTGCCTTAAATCACTCGGCCGCGGAGGACCTGGAGAGTTCATATATACTCAGCAAAAAAAGAAACTTTACTCTCCATGAATTGGTTATTTTCAAAATCCTGTTTGAAACACTGCACTGATATTGGTATGTCTGTGTCAGTTGGTCACTTTTTAACAAATCTGTATTTTCATTGGACATTTGAAGTGTAGTTTTGTACCCATAAATTAATGATAAAGTGGACAAGGGGTGTAATCAAAAATAACGTTTTTTAACTGAAACTGAAATTTGCATTGTTATTGTTGCTTTCAAGTTTGTTTTTAAGACTAATATTAGTGAGGCATAGTTGTGAAAGAAGCAATTAAGTAAGAATTACAAGTTTAATCTTTATTTATAAAGGGTGACTTGATTGACAGAGCAAATCTTCCTTGAGGCCTTCTTAAAACAGGTACATCATATTACAAAGTCTACAAAATTATATTGTTTTTTTAATTGTTTGATTAACAACATATCTGTTTATGTAATGCACATTTGTGTATCTAACTGGTGGACTCTGGCATGTACAAATCATGCAAAACAGGATTTTTACAGCTAGGTTATTATCATTTGTGTTTAAATAAACAAGTTTTCATAATTCAAACAGACTGACACAATACCGACATTTTTTATTAACATCTTATTATAAATGTTGAAATTAAAAAAGTTATTGAACTTTAAACAGAGTAAAGTTTCCTTTTTTTGCTCAGTATACGATACATAGTTTTATTGGTGACGGAAGACATAGTATGAATGCGTGTATATATTTGTGTAACTCATTGTCCTACCCAACATACCTAACATTAAATCTTTGGACCAAGCAAGGCCTTTACTAAAATCACTTTTATGTTTATGTTTATTTGTAAGTTTATGACTTTATCATAAATTTGTAGATTTCATAAAAATAATATATTTTCGTTGTAATATTGTAAATTGCATATAGGTAAGTTTTGTCACGTATATGAATAAGGTAACTATGATATATTACACAATATATTTCACACACACACACACACACACACACACACACACACACACACACACACACTATATATATATATGGATATATAATCACACACTATGATTAATGAATGTACAATAATGACAGTGCAAGCTAATTAATACAGTATAAACAAATACTTCACATACACAATAAAATATCAAACATTTCATATATTCGAATTTCACACAAACATGATATGTCATTGAAAAGCTACACGTATTACCCAGATCCACACGGTGACCAGTGACAAATATACCTGCACGTGTCTTACTAAAATAACGTACAGGCTTCGTGTTACTCTTAATAAGCGAAGCGTCAACATAATAACCCAAATAAGTAGCGACCGCAGTGTGATAGAGTTAAAGGTTCACCTCATAAACACTAAATTGTTCAAGCGTTTCAACCAATCACTCTCAGTCTTACCATGTACATGGCACATCGCATTTTTGTCTAATTGATACACAAGTATGCATGACGTTGTTTTTTCTTTTGTCACGTGATGTATGGTGTTTAGCCCAAAGATAAGTATAATCGTCTTAACTCTATAAAAATATTTATCAGCCGACATTAACTTTAACGAAATGTTTATTGCTAGTGTTTTACAAGCTGTGAAAATTTAGAGAGTCTCAATGGCTAGAAAGTTAAATCAAACACTAATATCACTAAGTAAATCTTTGTGGATTGAAAACGAAAAAAAATTAATTTGGTGTAGCAATAAAGATCATAAATAAATTTAAGCAGATAGTTTCAATATTTTATTGATCGCAAAAGTATTTGTAACCGTATCTTACTGATTTATATAACTAACGACAAAAGTGTCACCGCCATGTCCTCAGTCTCCAACATAGCAAAATTATGTTGTTTGGTTGAGGAGGACGTATTTATGTAAACATTAGAAAATGCTAAATTTGCCATCCGATATTACATGTACATGTACATCAAGTACCTACAAAAACATATCTCTGTTTATATACGTACGCAAATCTCTGATTATATATTAATGTTCAATATTTACACACATGATATACGAAAAAGCAATATAGGAAGAGATATGAAAATGTCATCCTTCCGGCAGGATTGAACAGAGGGATATGTGATTAAATTTGGATGTTAGTAAGAACGTATGCTTTGACAATAACTTTTTTAAAAAAATTGCAGAATTTAGTTTACCATCTTGTATGCTTAACTCATGAAGAAATTGCCACGGGATTTTAAACAATATATCTTTTCACTAAAAACGAAATATTTGTTTTTCACGATGTCTGTTCTCAAATTATACCGGGGGAAAGTGTTTAAGTATTTTTTAGCATATTTACAAACATCTTTCTCCCTTGCATAAGCGACAAAAATAAAATGTTCTGCCATCGTAATATATTTCCGAACTTTCACCTGTAAACATTCTCAAAGACAAACGTTATGACACTCTGTATAACAGGAACAAAAATTTAATTAGCTAAGCCATAACTCCAATACGGCACTTTTTTGTGTAAAACGAAGAAATATGCAATAACTCACAATCTATTGAAACAACAACTTAGTTAAATCTGTCGAAATCACCAAGGTAGTCCGAGTGTATGTTTAAACCAATCAAATACACTTATCTATTTCAGGTTTCATTATTTTAAAGAAGACGAAAATTGTCAAGACGTTTGTCTTTGAGAAAGAAAATCACCAATTATAACATATCTTACAAATGTAAATGAACAGTTGGATATTAGTCAACATTAACATTTTCAGCGTTAAATATATCCATTGTGTATGCATGTGTACAGTATGAACTATTACTATTAGACAATGCAGTCCACACTTCATGTCTTATTTCGAAGTTTGCTTCTGACAAGTGCACTGACAATTCAATATAAATCAGGTCCTCCATTAAATTATAACGGCAATTTTCTTATTCCTTGACAAATGTAGCAAGATAATAATGTATGTCCTACGTTGAATCTATTTCGAATATTTTCAAATATTTAGTGTGTGACGTTTTCGTCGTTCTTGACAACATCTCCGTATGCGGGGGGTGCCTCCATTGGCAGCTGTCCTGATGCCTTTGTTACGTCATCTGTGACGTTTGTAGGAGGCACGTATGGTGTCGACACGACTTCTGTATATGTGGGCGGAGCTTGACTGTAAGCTCCAAACTGTATTGGTGCTGGTTGATCATACCCAGTAGTGTTCACGTTTACTGACTGTGCCACGCCCGGTCTCTCAGCTACAACCATGTGCCCGGTCGCCGCGTTCACTGTAGGAACATAACAATTGAAACAGTAATTACCTGGATCTTATCAATATTTATATTTCACAAAGACTACAAATAGGATTCAAAACAAAGTTCATTCAAATAATTAAAAGAAATAAAGTTATAAGCACCCGAATATCTACACAGTTGGCACAACTTGGTTAATATGATATTATCATCTACAAATCAACACAATTATTGAAACTGTTCTTCGCAATTTATTATAACAAAGTTGATGTTTTCGCCATTCACATAACTGCAAATTTAATATTATAACCACGTTCTCAAGTTAATACCCAACTGCAAATAACAATATCCTTACAGGACTACAACAACCTTATATATATACACATAAAAAACATAAAACCTTATATATCAACACATATAGAAACATAACAACCTTATATATCTACACATAAAGAAACATGACAACCTTATATATCTACACATAAAGAAACATGACAACCTTATATATCTACACATATAGAAACATAACAACGTTATATAAGTAAAAAAATAGAAACATAACAACGTTATACATATTCCCATATAGAAACATAACAACCTTATATATCTACACATATAGAAACATAACAACCTTATATATCTACACATATAGCAACATAACAATCTTATATATCTTCACATATAGAAACATAACAACCTTATATATCTACATATAAAGAAACATAACAACCTTATATATATACACATATAGAAACATAACAACCTTATATATCTACACATAAAGAAACATGACAACCTAATATATCTACACATATAGAAACATAACAACGTTATATAAGTACAAAAATAGAAACATAACAACCTTATATATCTACACATATAGAAACATAACAACCTTATATACATACGCATATAGAAACATAACAACCGTATGTATATACACATAAAGAAACATGACAACCTTATATATCGACACATATAGAAACATAACAACGTTATATAAGTACAAAAATAGAAACATAACAACGTTATACATATACACATATAGAAACATAACAACCTTATATATCTACACATATAGAAACATAACAACCTTATATATCTACACATATAGCAACATAACAACCTTATATATCTACACATATAGAAACATAACAACCTTATATATATACATATAAAGAAACATAACAACCTTATATATCTACACATAAAGAAACATAACAACCTAATATATCTACACATATAGCAACATAACAACCTTGTATATCTACACATATAGCAACATAACAACCTTATATATCTACACATATAGAAACATAACAACGTTATATATCTACACATATAGAAACATAACAACGTTATATAAGTACAAAAATAGAAACATAACAACGTTATACATATACACATATAGAAACATAACAACCTTATATATCTACACATATAGCAACAAAACAACCTTATATATCTACACATATAGCAACATAACAACCTTATATATCTACACATATAGAAACATAACAACCTTATATATCTACACATATAGTAACATAACAACCTTATATATCTACACATACAGCAACATAACAACCTTATATATCTACACGTATAGCAACATAACAACTTTATATATCAACACATATAGAAACATAACAACCTTATATATCTACACATGTAGAAACATAATAACCTGATATATATACACATATAGAAACATAACAACCTTATATATCTACACATAAAAAAACATAACAACCTAATATATCTACATATATAGAAACATAAAAACCTTATATATCTACACATATAGAAACATAACAACCTTATATACCTACACATAAAGAAACATAACAACCTTATATATCTACACATATAGAAACATAACAACCGTATATATCTACACATATAGAAACATAACAACCTTATATATCTACACATATAGAAACATTACAATTGCAGCAATATTGAATTGGATCGTCAAAAAAAAGTTAACGTAAACACAAATCTCTCGATAAAAATTGATTTTCCTAAAAATGTGCATATAGGTTTAAAAGCAAAATCCATTAATATGACTATTCAAAATAAATAAGATTTCGTACTGGTCGGTGCAAAATGGACAAGTGGAATCCTGCCCGTATCATGGGGTCCCTTTCCTTATGACAAGTAATGAAATTTAAAAAAATAAAACCATTGTCTTACTTCTGGAACGCATCCGCCTTCGCCTGGCGATAATGGAGCAGACCGCTACGAAAGGTATCAATATCAGAAATATGTAATACCAGCTAAACGCTCCGGAAATACCACTGCAAATGTACAAATGTATTTTAAAAATAGAAACATAGAACAAATAAATAACTATAACTTACATGTATCTGTTACTAAACGTTTTGAAAGTTTTGCTATTAATAAACAATAATGGACAAATGTAAGCATGATTAACAATGAACCCTTATCGCATCACAGCCAGTTTTATTGTATGGAAACGGTTTTCATTAATAGAGAGAAACAGGAAAATATTTCATCGATATATCAGTGGAATAACAGGCTCAATTTCTTACATACATAAAGAAGACTGTAGACACGCTCTTTGTTCTCCCCGCTAGAGGCCGTTACATAGTAATGACATACGAGTAAGCTGATTGGTCAGTTCTACAGTGGCAGTTGAATGGACATCACGATTGGATAAACGCATTACAGCCTTGTGGATTTTCGGACAGGTAGGACATTCAATGTTTTTATATTTGGGTATAACTGAATCGGGATATGTCAGAGGGACTTTTAAAAGCCGGAAGTCGGATTTTTTTATGGACATTTTGTCATCTAGTTGAAAACCTTGCTACTATTATTCTAGCAGCATTCTTCGGTACTTTTTACAAACACACGTCATTAAACATACAACTCCTTTTGATTCGCACTATCAAATTAAATTTGGTACATGGGCCATTATTCTCACTAAACAATACGTATATGTATATCTTTTTAACTGGTATAAAACCTTCATATTGGAACCATAACGACAGATTGATAGAATCATTCGTGCACTTTCGTTCAAACAATTCATTATTTTATTACTTTGACAATATTATATAATCAAACCTGCTTTTACAAAATCCACCTTCGCACGTGGAACCCTTTCCGCAACAGTTTGAAAAACCGCAACATGTTGAGCCAGCAGGGCAACACGTAGAAATTCCGCAACATACGGCATTCTTCGGACAACACGTGTTATAGCCGCAACACTGTGAGTTTTCCGGACAACATGCCATTACACCGCAACATATTGTCGGTTTGTAGCAATACGACAACCCATCTGAAATTAGTTTCAATAGAAATACATATAATGAATAAGGGCGACGCCATTTAATCTTTCCTAATGAAATAAAGTAGTTTATACAACCACATTTAGGGGAACTGTATGTTATCAAGATTATTAAAAACACACGTTTTTCATTCTCAGATATAACAATTTGAATAACCTGCTCATAAAAATAATTGCTGCAAAACATAATCAGAATTTCAAGATATGATAAAAACAATGAGTTTAAAAATTGGATCTTTTTTACGTTTTACACCACGCAAATATGTATGATATTTTGATAGTCTACTACATTCGGGTTATTGTGGTGGCATAGTTCTGCCACCAGTTATCCACTTAACTAACGCAATAAGTTTCTAGTTAACCACTTAATTTTCGCAAAAATTACCTAGTTTGCTAGTTAACTAACACGATAAGTTTCTAATTACGATAAATAACATAATTAAAATAAATCACTGTTAGTGCAACATACTGCCACCACTTATCTAGTTAACTATTGCGAAAGCTATCTAGTTACCTAGTTAACTAACGCGATTAGTTTCCAGTTACGATCAATATTTTAAAGCAAAAAGATGCCTTTTTACTGATCTGCAACTGCCACCACATATCTACTTAGCTAACTGGATAATTAGATAATGTTCGTGTTACCAGTTATTCATTATTCGGAAGACTTCGGTTTTTACTCAATAAATCACAAAGCATTATCTTTTCCTTAGAAAGGGCCGAGTAGTTACGATTGGTTGTAAAGCAGCGCAAATGGTTGAGGGAAGTTTAAATATAACTATGGATATTTAGTTTTATTTTAATGCTGAGACCATTTAGTTTATGTGTTGTCTAGAATATTTTCTAATGTTTTAGTTAAATTAGCTTGGTTTACATTTCCATTAACCGGCATCTGTTGTTTTTGGATATAGCTTTTTATTGTTTTGCTTCATTCTTGTGGATTTTTTTTACATCTATGAAATGTTTTGCCTACCGGTAACAGTTGAAGGCGGTAGTGATTGAAAAATAAACACTTGACGTCAAGTTCAGCCATTGTATTTCAATTTGTATATTCAATAAACGTAATGATACAACATAAACATCCGTTTAGTAAATAACAGTATATACACTTTCATACAATTATATAAGTGTAACAGGAAAAAACACATTTCCGCAGATATACACTATAGTAATAAGGTACAGAGTTGCATAGTTACTGCTTTCTAACATATTTGTCTAAAGTTGAAATTGTTCCTGTTTGAAGTTAAAATGATAAAAATGCTAGTTAGAAGTCCTGATTAAGCATAGTGGACGTTCGCAGAATCCACGCGTCGCGCCTTTCGGCCGAAACCGCTACATTACTTAAGAACTACATTGTGGATGTTGAGATACGAAAACCAAAGAATGAAAGTAAGGTACGCTGCGACTAACTCTTAACCCGTTAACTCATATTTCGTAACTAAAAAGTGTTTAATAAACTTTACCATATATTACTAGCACATGTGACCTATAGTAACCAATTAAAAACAATACTTTTTGGCGGGTATTTGTTCTATCTTAGCAACACTCTCCTAGTAACAAGTTTTGAATTGCTAAAAGCCGCATGGATTAATAAAACATTTACATTAAAACATGACTTTACATAAATAATAATAATAATTTTAAAATTTGAATAAAACGCTGTCCATATAAGTTCATTGTAAGACACACAGGTGTAACAATATTTGGGAATTGATACAGAACGTTTTCGGTGCCGATTTTTGTATTTCTTTTGGTATAAATTATAAATAATTATGTGCCTTTTTCAGTAACTGTTATTAATTCTCATTAATGTTACACTTTTATTTTCGATGAAATCAGGACTAGTTTGGTAGTCTTCCGGTTATCCATTTAAAAAGTTAGTGTGTAGACCTGTTGTGGATCTTTGAAAACTATAGATCTTGTTTTATTCTGTTATATATAAATTTCTTTTTTTACATTTTGTAGCTTTTTTAAACAAAAGACTCGCCTCACAATGTAATATTCGTGAAAACGCAAGTTTGTATGTCGGGCTTTTCTTGTCCGGACTACTCCAATTTAGGTACTCTTCAGATTTTCATGAAACTTGGTAAGAAATATCTGAATGAAGTCGAATTGCGCGTGTTGTCGGGGTGTTTATGTTCATCAGCTTTTAGCGGAGCTATTGCCCCTTAAATACGTTTAATGAGCGAATATAATTATTGTCAAGACTACTCCATAACAGAATTGAGAATACTTAGTTGAATATATCAGTAAAACGTCTAGTTGCACATACACAGTGACGGCATCCCTGTCAATAAACACATTTCTGCCATAGTTTATAAAATATTTATTGTCAAACAATATATATTATTGTTTAGTCGTTATTTATCAACCAGACTTACTAATAGTACTTTTGATAAAAAATTTGTCAGACAGATAGTTTTAAATTTGCAATGGCCATTTGCAGGACATGTGTCTGGTAGTTTGGTAAAGACAAATCACTTAATGGAGCTTTTCTTTTCAAAACTAATCAAAAACAAAAACAATAAACATTTATATAAACTATATACCAAAAACAACAGGTACCGACTAATGGCAATGTAAACCAAGCTGCATTGGCTACGAAAATTAGAAGATATACTAGACAACACATGTATATACATGTACTACAATTGAACTTCCCTCATTCATGCCTGTTACTTTACAAACAATCGTAACCATTCGAATAGAGACTGTTTAGCGATTTAATGAGTAAAAACAAAGTATTCCGAATATTAAATAACTGGTAACACGAACATTATCTTGTTATTCATTTAGCTAAGTAGATTTGTGGTGGCAGTTACAGAGCAGTAAATTGTCATCTTTTCGCGTTAAGATATTTATCTTAACTGGAAAATTATCGCGTTAGTTATCTAGATAACTATATTTTTATCGCGATAGTTAACTAGATAAATGGTGGCAGTAATGGGCACTAACATACATTTATTCTTGTTAAGATATTTATCTCAACTAGAAACTTATCTTGTTAGTTAACTAGATAACTAGATATTTTTCGCAAACATTATGTAGTTAACTAGGAACTTTTCGCGTTAGGTACGTGAATAACTAGTGGCAAAACTAAGCCACCATAGGTAATAGAACCGGGATGCATATAACGCAATATGGAATGAAAATAATGACATTCTTTTTATTGAGCGTATTCATGAGCGGTAATGAACTGTTAAATACCAGTTTTTAAGGCCGTCATTCAGCACGTAAAACTGATGTTGACCATTTTTTCAGAAGAACAAATTTGAAAATTCACAGTTCGGGCTATTATAACCTTTCCAAGTTCCTTATGGAATTTCATTTCATTTTAACGTACCAAATTAGTATTTGCTAAGATAAGAACATTCATAAAATATCATAAAAATGTTTGTTTTCAGTTTTCTTGTTACATTTAATACTATGTCAACAGAAAAGTACACTTTATGGACGCTAATTCGTGGACTAAACAATTTTAAAACGAAAACATAAATGTATGATCAATAAAAGAAATTATAGTTTTCAACTAATAACTTTAATAACATCTTTATGAATATGTATCATTCTTATGAGCAAACCTTGTCCATGTTTACGACTAGACCTTTCAGTAATCAATTCAAAGATTTACAATACCTGAACACGACACCTTGCTGGAAGCTCTATAGCATCTATTCTGACTTTCTTCGCACAGTTCTGAAGCTGAAAAAATGAATTGACACTTTAAACAATTGGAAAACTAATTAGTGACATCGGTCGGCCGAGTTAACTTTTATATATATGTACAATCAATAAATGGATGAATGACTTGAAGTTTTACATATATATGTACAATCAATAAATGGATGAATGACTTGAAGTTTTACATATATATGTACAATCAATAAATGGATGAATGACTTGAAGTTTTACATATATATGTACAATCAATAAATGGATGAATGACTTGAAGTTTTACATATATATGTACAATCAATAAATGGATGAATGACTTGAAGTTTTACATATATATGTACAATCAATAAATGGATGAATGACTTGAAGTTTTACATATATATGTACAATCAATAAATGGATGAATGACTTGAAGTTTTACATATATATGTACAATCAATAAATGGATGAATGACTTGAAGTTTTACATATATATGTACAATCAATAAATGGATGAATGACTTGAAGTTTTACATATATATGTACAATCAATAAATGGATGAATGACTTGAAGTTTTACAGCACATTATAATTTATTTCTTGCCAATACAAAAGAAGATTAAAGTTGCACTTTCCATGTACACAACCATCACATTAACAGACGCTTTAAAGGGATTATATCCGGAAAAAGCACTATAATTGTATTAAAAATTAAATTACTTTTAAAATGGATAAAAAGCATCTTGTTACCATTAACAAATAAAATCCGAATAGTTTGCTTTGTCAAAGACACTAAAAAATTCCCAAGACAAAATCGATATATAAATTGGAGTGGAGTGGTAAACTAAATCCCCATTATTAAAATAGACAGAATTTAACTACTGCTCCCCCGCTCCCTAAATTCTCATATTCGATTGAATTTCACTATATTTCTTTTGAAAAACATGTGTGCCTGTTCTAATTTTTTTCTTTGTTTTTTCTTTAAATATTTTTGGTGCGTTCTCTTTAAACTGATATCCTGGATCCACCCCTGTGTATAACGAAACAATTTGAAATTGAAATGAAATCACGTAAAATATGTTGCACTTCTATCACAGTCTAACCTAGGCGCGTAGCCCAAAGTTTGAAATCCCATTTTATTATATTATTTTAACATGTTTAGATAGCTGTCCTGACAACCCTGGTTCAGTGAGACAATACAGTAGAGTACATCTGTACCCGATCGTTTCTCGCACCCATCTGCCTCCCCTCCTTGACTCCCACCATATTTATATCAACACACTGGTCATTACCAGTATGGTATCAGCAAAATACCTATCACAAATATGTATAACACATCAATAACACATTGCCTGTCTATGAAGAATACATTGTATATTCCAACAGCTAAGCTAATTAAGCTAATAAATGAAGAGAATGGCGGGGAATCCATAGGCAGAAATACATTTTTGTTGCATCAATAAGTGCAAACATATTCTATTTCAAATACTTTGAAATAGGGTTGGTCCATAAATTCTTCCGACTTGAGGTTCGACTTCCCCTAATATTGTAGCCTCTTATGAGCTACACTGGTCTTATTTTGGTCATTACCCATTTTGAAACCACACAATTACTACCCTAGATACCGACCACGATACTAGGAAAATGTATAACTATAATTTCTTCATGGGACTTTATTCGTATATTTTAATTCAATAGTTCCAAATCATCCTGACATTTATATTCGTTACTATAAAAAGCGTAATTCATTACGTAATTGCTTCAAAATATATCTGAAGAATTTATTGCCGTTTGCATTTAGAACTGGTACACATTTTAGACCTCTTCGCAGTGGGCGACTAGGATGTACAGGCTTAGAAACGCCTACCTTTTAACCAATTTCAAACGACAATTTTGTACTATTATCGCCTGGTACTTATAAGGAAATTTTGTAATTTCTCCAATGTATAAAAAGCAAAGGTAAAAACCTTAGTATTTGTGTAATGAGCACCTAAGCATATTATTTTACTGTTTTAATATCGTTCTTAGTGCGTCGTATACGACATTGTAATTATAATGTCAGGTCCCGATTAGCTCAGTCAGTAGAGCGTCTGACTAGCAATCCAGGGGTCGTGAGTTCGAATTCCTGGCCGGCCACATTCTCCGTGATGATTGATATATGATATTACATCTTATTGGCATTAGTCTCTCCGCTGCTTCAAGTGGGATAACTCAGTTACTTGCGGATATGGTGTGTGCTCAAGTACATGTTAACTTTCCCGGTTCCCAGGACACAGTGGTTATGTTGACTGATCGTCTATTAGCCCAAGATGGCATAAAATGATGCTTAATATTCAATCAATTAATCATATAATTTCAGATTCTAACAATCACACTGCACAGAACAAAGAAACACACGCTCACTGCTGACATACCTGAGCAACATGTTGATCCGCATTTTTTCTCATAAATTTTACAAGTAGATGTGATCTGGGTCTGCACACACAGCAAACATCCTGAAGTAGATGACAAATATACCGGTGATTGAAACAAAATAATATGTTCTCGTGTTCATTAACTAAACAACATTGGTGTAAAAATCAATAATGAATTTCGACCTGCATATCCGGGAATTTCCCATTGTTGATAAGAACATTAATACTAAATATTTTAAGCAAAATATGGTAGCGATAACGAGATACTGGCTTCTGATAAGGTAGGTTTCACGACGACGAAAGAGCGAGGATCGGTCCATCCGTTTACCAGGATGACGTTCCCTAGTTGCCCCTTTTGCTACTGACCGTTCCCAGACGGCAATCCTATTTCTTCATTTCTTATATTAGTACATATTGTACTTACTATAATTATTCCTTATATCAATTGTATTTATGTTCGGTTGGTGGTTGTGTAAATTTAATGCAATGCTTCCTGTTGGTAATACATTAATATATTCTAATAATAGGTATATCAGCTATATTAAAGATTATTATTAATTTTATAATGTTTAATGAATTGTGGATACTTTTCAGTGAGTTACAGTTGATAATTTCACCGTTTTCAATCTTTCTCATATAAAATTCCCCTTACTGGGTCCCAGCAAACATTAGATCTTCAGATATCAAGATGATTAAAAAAAATCTAAAAACAGATGATAAAATGAGAATTTTTCTATTTTCCTAATGTGTTCCTATGCAAAAATCAAAGTCCTCTCAATGGGTCCCACTCTAACCTCCTTATATGAAAATATTTGAAATCTCTATTCATAGGCACAATTTAAACCAAATATGATCAAAGATGTTTTTTGAAAGTTTATCCAGTTTTTGGTTCTAGTTGACCTCTTAAGGATATTGAATCCCCTTTAAATGGCGTAGTCTAATCTGTTGAGAATGACAATGTTCAGAACATCAATATTCTTGAAATAAATCTAGATCAGACTGAATCAAGAGTATTTCCCTTATTCCAAACTTTTCCTACGTAAAAATCAAAGTCTACTTACTTTGGCTAATAGATCCTAGCACCTTTATTTGAACAAACTTGAAACCGCTTCTTTATGAATTTCTTATTACAAATATACACACCTTTGACCAGTTGGTTCTTAAGAAAAACTTAACAATTATTAATTAAAAAGCCCTCTCTATTTAATTGATAAGTCAGCGAGTGAATTTTGACCGTAGGGTCATCATTTGAGCAAAAGTGATATATCTTTATGTTACACTGCTTCACACCAACCGTCAAGTCGTTTCAGAAATGACGTCGTTGAAGCAAATGTTAACGCCGGACGACGAACACAAAAGCTAACTTTGGCTAGGGTAAGCAAAATGAAAAAAAGAAGCACTAATGGGCTTAAGTCGCTCACCTGATTTCACAAGCCACTTCTTTTCAAATTTTTAATATAATCTGTGTTCACATAGTATTCTTATGAAAAATTAAAGTCCCCTTACTGGGCCCAAAATGAGCAGTAACTCCTTTATTTGAACAAATTTGAAACCCCTTCTCATAGGGACCATTTATACCAAATATGAACACATTTGGCTGGTTTGTTCTTGAGAAAAGGACATTTAGATATTCTTTATTTTAACCTCTTTTGGACTCACACCACTATTATCTCCCTTGAGTACTCCGGACCTACAGATGAAGGAGGTAGAAATAAAACTTTAGTTCTCTTTTTCTTCTTTTTTCAGGGCTTTGTACTGCAATGTTTTGTTTTTTGCTAGCATGAGTTAAATGGTCAGTATTTTAGAAATCACCACTGAAAATTTGATGCTGATACCAGCTTTCTGGACAATTCTGTGTCATTTCAGAATTGTTGGTTCGAACCGCATCTAGGGCGAATAGTTGACATATCATTACTCTGGAAATTGATAGGTCTCACAAAAGCATTGAATTTAAAAAAAACCAACCTGGTCAAGGTATACTTTTTTTTCTTTATAATTGCATATCTTGAACCAGTGAAGAATTTGAGCCCAGACACATGCTGCAGAAATTAATTTTTCACTCTGTTTTGGACATAAATGTTACAATGGAGCCCTATGGGAAATGTAATAGTGGTGTGAGACGTTTTGAGTCCCTGCTGGCCCTAATGTGTATTAAATGCTCTTTAATGGACCCAGTCTCAACTGTAATGACTAAACGATACCTCAGACATCAAGATGTTTTAAATAATACCTTAAATTACCAAGAAAAACGTAATTTCCAGTTTTCCAATGGAATTCCGTTATTTGAACAAACCCCTATTCATAGAGATCATTTAAACTAAATATAAACAAATATTCATTGTCGGATCTTGAGAAGAAGATTTTTTAAATTTCATAATTTCAAAATTTTAAGGCCCCTGCTGGCCACTTATGTATATTAAATCCGTTTAAAGTACCCACTCTGAACTGTTATTAATAAACAATGCTTTAGACATCAATATGATTGGAATAATATTTAAAGTGGATGAGAAAAACGTAATTTCCTGATTTCCTGTTTACTCATACTATTCCTATGTGAAACTCAATCTCCCCATACTGGGCCATTGGCCCTTTATTTGAACAAACGTGAAACCTTTCGGATAGGGATCATTTCAATCAAATCTATACACATTTTACTGGTCAAACTGAACACGTTGGAAAAGGTTAAGATGATTAGTTATGAAGGTCATATGAATTAGCATAGCGTTCAGTGCACAATTAATTGAATACGCAAGTCAGCAATGCCAGGGCACCGATTAGTACCACAGTGCTGGCTAATTAACGTTGAACTTAACTGTTCTTCTGATCCGTAAAGGACATAGCACATGTCGGCATGAATAAGATATTGAAAAATGTATGTCAGTAAAGGTAAGTGAATTGTCAGCCTATTGGGACAAGTACATGGATGTGATTATTGTCATGTTTAGGTCAAATAAGTGATGGCCATTTGTGATAGTTTAATGGTATATATATTCTGTTGGTGGAAGCGAATTAGTGTTAGTTTGTTGTACCAAGTGAAAAATAAATGTATGCCTGTTGGTGCAAGTGAATTAGTGTTAGCATATGGTGCAAGTGAATTAGTGTTAGCCTATTGTAGCAAATGAACAATAAACGTAAGCATGTTGGTGCAAGTGAAGTAGTGTTAGCCTGTTGTAGCAATTGAACAATAATTGTATGCCTGTTTGTGCAAGTGAATTAGTGTTAGACTGTTGTAGCAATAGAACAATAAATGTATGCCTGTTGGTGCAAGTGAATTAGTGTTAGCTTGTTGTAGCAATAGAACAATAAATGTATGCCTGTTGGTGCAAGTGAATTTGATTTTGCCTGTATTAGCAATTGAAAAATAAATGTATGCAAATTGGTGCGATTAAATTTGTGTTAGCTTGGTGTAGCAATTGAACAATAAATGTATGCCTGTGTTAGACTGTTGTAACATATGAACATCAATATATGCCATGCTTGGTGCAAGTGAAATAGTTTAAGCCGGTTTTAGGAACTGAGCAATAAATGTATGCCTGTTGTTGCAAGTGAATAAGTGTTAGCCTGCTGTAGCAAATGAAAATAAATGTATGCCTGTTGTTGCAAGTGAATTAGTGTTAGCCAGTTTTAGCAAATGAACAATAACTGTAAGCATGTTGGTGCAAGTGAATTAGTGTTAGCCAGTTTTAGCAACTGAGCAATACATATATGCCTATTGGTGCAATTGAATTAGTGTTAGCCTGTTGTAGCAAATGAACAATAAATGTATGCCTGTTGGTGCAAGTGAATTAGTGTTAGCCTGTTGAAGCATCTGAAGAATAAATGTATGCCTGTTGGTGCAAGTGGATTAGTGTTAGCCTGTTGTAGCAAATGAACAATAAATGTATGCCTGTTGGTGCAAGTGAATAAGTGTTAGCCTGTTGTAGCAACTGAACAATAAATGTATGCCTGTTGGTGCAAGTGATTTAGTGTTAGTGAGTTGTAGCAACTGAGCAATGAATGTATGCCTGTTGGTGCAAGTGAATTAGTGTTAGCTGGTTTCAGGAACTGAGCAATGAATGAATACCTGTTGTTGCAAGTGAATCAGTGTTAGCCAGTTTTAGCAACTGAACAATAAATGTATACCTGTTGGTGCAAGTGAATTAGTGTTAGCTGGTTTCAGGAATTGAGCAATGAATGTATGCCTGTTGGTGCAAGTGAATTAGTGTTAGCCAGTTTTAGCAACTGAACAATAAATGTATGCCTGTTGGTGCAATTGAATTAGTGTTAGCCTGTTGTAGCAAACGAACAATAAATGTATGCCTGTTGGTGCAAGTGAATTAGTGTTAGCCACTTTTGCAACTGAACAATAACTGTATTCCTGTTGGTGTCAGTGAATTAGTGTTAGCCAGTTTTAGCAACTGAGCAATAAATATATGCCTTTTGGTACAAATGAATAAGTGTTAGCCAGTTTTAGGAACTGAAAATAAATGTATGCCTGTTGGTGCAAGTGAATTAGTGTTAGCCTGTTTTAGCAACTGAACAATAAATGTATGCCTGTTGGTGCAAGTGAACTAGTGTTAGCCAGTTTTAGCAACTGAACAATAAATTTATGCCTGTTGGTTCAAGAAAATTAGTGTTAGCTGGTTTCAGGAACTGAGTAATGAATGTATGCCTGTTGGTGCAAGTAAATTAGTGTTAGCCAGTTTTAGCAACTGAACAATAAATGTATGCCTGTTGGAGCAAGAGAATTAGTGTTAGCTGGTTTCAGGAACTAAGCAATGTATGTTTGCCTGTTGGTGTAAGTGAATTATTGTTAGCCAGTTTTAGCAACTGAACAATAAATGTATGCCTGTTGGTGCAAGTGAATTAGTGTTAGCTGGTTTCAGGAACTGAGCAATGAATGTATGCCTGTTGCTGCAAGTGAATTAGTGTTAGCCATTTTTAGCAACTGAACAATATATGTATGCCTGTTGGTGCAAGTGAATAAGTGTTAGCCTGTTGTAGCAACTGAACAATAAATGTATGCCTGTTGGTGCAAGTGATTTAGTGTTAGTGAGTTGTAGCAACTGAGCAATGAATGTATGCCTGTTGGTGCAAGTGAATTAGTGTTAGCTGGTTTCAGGAACTGAGCAATGAATGAATACCTGTTGGTGCAAGTGAATCAGTGTTAGCCAGTTTTAGCAACTGAACAATAAATGTATACCTGTTGGTGCAAGTGAATTAGTGTTAGCTGGTTTCAGGAATTGAGCAATGAATGTATGCCTGTTGGTGCAAGTGAATTAGTGTTAGCCAGTTTTAGCAACTGAACAATAAATGTATGCCTGTTGGTGCAATTGAATTAGTGTTAGCCTGTTGTAGCAAACGAACAATAAATGTATGCCTGTTGGTGCAAGTGAATTAGTGTTAGCCACTTTTGCAACTGAACAATAACTGTATTCCTGTTGGTGTCAGTGAATTAGTGTTAGCCAGTTTTAGCAACTGAGCAATAAATATATGCCTTTTGGTACAAATGAATAAGTGTTAGCCAGTTTTAGGAACTGAAAATAAATGTATGCCTGTTGGTGCAAGTGAATTAGTGTTAGCCTGTTTTAGCAACTGAACAATAAATGTATGCCTGTTGGTGCAAGTGAACTAGTGTTAGCCAGTTTTAGCAACTGAACAATAAATTTATGCCTGTTGGTTCAAGAAAATTAGTGTTAGCTGGTTTCAGGAACTGAGTAATGAATGTATGCCTGTTGGTGCAAGTAAATTAGTGTTAGCCAGTTTTAGCAACTGAACAATAAATGTATGCCTGTTGGAGCAAGAGAATTAGTGTTAGCTGGTTTCAGGAACTAAGCAATGTATGTTTGCCTGTTGGTGTAAGTGAATTATTGTTAGCCAGTTTTAGCAACTGAACAATAAATGTATGCCTGTTGGTGCAAGTGAATTAGTGTTAGCTGGTTTCAGGAACTGAGCAATGAATGTATGCCTGTTGCTGCAAGTGAATTAGTGTTAGCCATTTTTAGCAACTGAACAATATATGTATGCCTGTTGGTGCAAGTGAATTAGTGTTAGTCTGTTGTAGCAAATGAACAATTAATGTATGCCTATTGGTGCAATTGAATTAGTGATAGCCTGTTGTAGCAAATGAACAATAAATGTATGCCTGTTGGTGCAAGTGAATTAGTGTAAGCCAGTTTTAGCAACTGAACAATAACTGTATGCCTGTTGGTGCAAGTGAATTAGTGTTAGCCAGTTTTAGCAACTGAGCAATAAATATATGACTGTTGGTGCAACTGAATTAGTGTTAGCCAGTTTTAGATACTGAGCAATAAATATATGCCTGTTGGTGCAAGTGAATTAGTGTTAGCCAGTTTTAGGAAATGAAAATACATATATGCCTGTTGGTGCAAGCGAGTTAGTGTTGGCCAGTTTTAGCAACTGAACAATAACTCTATGCCTGTTGGTGCAAGTGAATAAGTGTTAGCAAGTTTTAGCAACTGAGCAATGAATACACGCCTGTTGGTGCAATTGAATTAGTGTTAGCCAGTTTTAGGAACTGAAAATAAATGTATGCCTGTTGGTGCAATTCAATTAGTGTTAGCCTTTTGTAGCAAATGAACATAATTTTATGCCTGTTGGTGCAAGTGAATTATTGTAAGCCTGTTGTCGCAAATGAACTATAAATGTTTACCTGTTGGTGGAACGGAATGAGTGTTAGCCTGTTGTTGCTAATGAACATAAATGTATACCTGTTGGTGCAAATAAATTAGTGTTAACCGGTTTTAGGGGCTGAGTAATAAATGTATGCCTGTTGGTGCAAGTGAATTAGTGCTTGCCTGTTGTTGCTAATGAACATAGATGTATACCTGTTGGTGCAAATGAAGTAGTGTTAGCCTGCTGTAGCAATCGAACAATAAATGTGTGCCTGTTGGTGCAAGAAAATTAGTGTAAGCCTGATGTAGCAACTGAACAATCAACGTATAACTGTTGGTGCAAGTGAATAAGTGTTAGCCTGTTGTAGCAACTGAACAGTAAATGTTGGGGCAAGTGAATTAGTGTTAGCCTGCCGAAGCAATCGAACAATAAATGTGTGCCTGTAGGTGCAAGTGAAAAAGTGTTAGCCTATTGTAACAAGTGAACTATAAATGTATGCCTGTAGGTGCAAGTGAAAAAGTGTTAGCCTATTGTAACAAGTGAACTATAAATGTATGCCTGTTGGTGCAAGTGAATTAGTGTTAGCCTGTTGTAACAAGTTAACTATAAATGTGTGCCTGTAGGTGCAAGTGAAAAAGTGTTAGCCTATTGTAACAAGTGAACTATAAATGTGTGCCTGTTGGTGCAAGTGAATTAGTGTTAGCCTGTTGTAACAAGTTAACTATAAATGTATGCCTGTTGGTGCAAGTGAATAAGTGTTAGTCTGTTGTAGCAACTAAAAATAAATATATGCAAGTTGGTGTAAGCGAATAAGTGTAGGTCTTTTGTAGCAAATGAACACTAAATATGTGCCTAATGGTGCAAGTGAACTAGTGTTAACCTGTTGTCGCAACTGAACAGTAAATGTATGCCCGTGGTGCAAGTGAATGAGTGTAAGCCTGGTGTAACAAACGAACAATAACTGTATGCCTGCTGGTGCAAGTGAATTAGTGTAAGCCTTGTGGTAGCTTATGAATAATAAATGTATTCCTGTTTGTGCAAGAGAATTAATGTTAGACTGCTGTAGCACGTGAACAAAAAATGTATGCCTGTTGGTGCAATTAAATTTAATTTTGTGTTAAGTTACGAGCATTGCCTGTTTGATCAACGTATGGAAAACATAGTTAAACGTACTTAAAATGCTGTCATTGTAAGCAAGTCACTGAAATGATAAACAGATTCATATTCAGTGGAATCGAAGAAACTCGAACATTATCTAATGGAACATTGATTACCAGATGTGCAGTTTTAAATTCAGAGTTGCAGAATACTCTGAAACGTATAAACAGTTCATCAAGAAACAGTCTGTTAGGTACCATTGGTTAATTCAACAGGTGTTAAAGCAAGTTTGAGCCATTGCTGCAGGATTAGTGTCATAAGCTTAAACACAGCTGTGGGCAATAAAAAGTCTTACACTAAAGTTAGTTGTTGCTGAAATGTTTTTAAGTGTTTTAAACTTTTGTTGATTGTGAATTTCATTTTTCAAAAACTGATCGTTTATCAAATTTTTATCATCCAATCATAAAGCAAAAAGGCTTGAGAAAAGCTAATTCACCATTTATACAGAATCAAACAGCGAAATAGCATAAGGAAATAAGAAAAAAAACTCTTCTGTATTGTATTTCATTACTTGTTTACAAAAAAAATGCCCTCGGTACGCGTTATCGACCATTTACACAAAAAATAATCTTGTAAAATCCCTGGGCGTCAATTAGTCAGTTGTCTTGCCATAATGTGATATATATTCTGTCACAAGTTATAGATTTGAAACAACAGTACAAAACTGATCAAGTACATTTTTATTTTCAAAATCGAGCATATAAATACACAAAAAGAAAGATTCAATTGTTTACTTTAAAATTTGACCGACCATTGCCCAAATAGGTAGAAATATACAAATGACTTATTTTAGCTAGTTGAGGAAGTATAAGTATGAAGTAATTTTAGAAACGAATCCTGAATGGTCGAAAGAAAATTGTTCAATAGATTGCTTTATGTTTGAAATTCTTGAAATGGACAATGCCTAGGCACAGGCAAACACATAATTCAGAAAAGCATAGTATGCTTATATTTCTTGCAAACTATCAGACCACTACCATTCGACAAGATAAAGAGATTTTTTAAGTTTTCCCTTTCTAAGTCTATGTTAAGATGGTGGAGCCATGGCGGGGACATTCTTGGTTGACTATCGGGCAAAAGTAAACATTTTTTTGGCTGAGGGTCGCCAGGGAAACAATCTAGCAAAATTTCAATGAAAATGGTTCAATAGTTTTAGAGATGTCACATACATTTTCACAATCAATAATTGATCGGGTCCCAGCTACCACTCGTGGATGACCGATGCCGAAATGACAACAATACAAGTCAAAAACAGACTATTAGTTAAGTACAATAATATTTAATAAAATTTAGTCATTTCTTGCTATGTGTAGTAACCATATGCAAAAGTTGGACAAGCCTTGGCGGCGCATCTTGTTTAACCCTCGGCTACATTTCAATTCGTTTGAAGTTCAATGAAAATGGATACCTGGTCTCAGAGGACACATCGTTAAAAGTCAATAGAGTTAATAAAGAGTGTTGTGTAACAGATTATACAGATACCTAACGACGTGTCATTCTTAACGTTTTAATTTAGATATAAACATAGGACGTTTCACATGGATTAATCTGCGTTTGTTTTTGTAATCAATGAATAATTGTTATTTGAACTCATTAATATGATGAAAAACAAAGTAGATATATCATAAGCTATTTAGATAAAAATAACAATGTCGCATGATCTGTGAAATATCTTCACATTTAACACAGACTGTGCAACTAGCGAAATACACTGTGATGTCAAGTATGTGCATATCTATTACACCTTGTTGTATCGCCAACACTTTGTGTGTGTGTGTGTGTGTGTGTGTGTGTGTCTGTCTGTCTGTCTGTCTGTCGGTCGGTCGGTCGGTCGGTCGGTCGGTGGGTGTCCGTCTGTGTTTTTGTCTGTCTGTCCGTCCGTCGGTCTTGCATCGTGATGGCATGCCCGGCCCTATACATGTCCCTGTTCCGCCCTATCTCACCTGTGCCGATAATATATGCATGTATGTGTGTGTTGATACTTTGTTGATAGACGGAATCAGTACATAGCATATACCTACTGTAAGTATATCAATCTCTAACATTACGTTATATAGTGTCGATGATAGGAGGGGCGTTCAATAAGTAATAATATATCTGTAATAAAATGCAACCAACAAATAATATCTTGAAAATATTTGGTTTATATCTTCAAAGCAATATATTTTAACACAAAAACACTTGTTCAGTCTTTACACCACTTTCAGAATATATCCTCGTAGTCCGTTTTGTATATACCCGTCAGGCAATGAACTATCACATTTCTGGTGGAAATGCAAGACCTTCGTCTGTCTTTGGTGGCAATATTTTGCTGCCATTCTTTCTATGGGGCTTGAAAATGTGAACTAATGTACACTTTCTTTCATATCAAATTGTTTTTTAGGGTTTAGTATTTTCTAGTCATTTTAGTCCTTTATGACCTTAAAAGTGTTTATTGGACTATAATCCGTATTCATTTCCATCCAATGACATTGATTAGATTATTAGAAGGTAAGAACTTGTTTATGCGAGTGTTTATTAAATGTTCAGGATAATGTTGCCAGCAGTTGAGTCGATGATGCTAGAAGCAATGGTGGTTTAAAAATTATATGTATAATAAAATAACCATAGGCATTTAATCAGTGATATATATATTTATTATAAACAGCATACATATTAAATATAACAACTGCAACGTTATCCTAAACATTTAATACTATAAAGTTTATTTAGTATTTGGTTGTTTACTATACTAATGATATTGAAGTTCGACCCCAAGAAAGGCAATGCCTTAGTTCATATTATAATACATTATTCAGCCTAATCACCAGAAAGTGATATTAAAGGCTTTATTAATCATGATCATTTAACGATATCCTAATGGGCTAAACAATGACAAGTAAATTTTTAAACCTTTACATAACCGAAGCTATGCATTTTTCTTTAAAATATTATATATAACATTTAACAATGTAGAAATTTAGTTTGTAGAATCTCATAACCATCTAGGTGTAACTTTATTTAAAGTCAGAAAATCGAAAGATCATGTTGATGTTTTAAAATCTGCTTCAAAAGCGACCGGTATAATGCGTCGTCTTAAATATTTACTCGGTCGAAATCCCTATATCAGATCTATATTTCGAATGTTCGACCGATTTTTGAACATCCGTCTCTAGTTTGGAGCAGTTGTACTGAACAAACATCGAATTCACAAGATAAATCTCAAACTGAAACTGCATGTATAGTCACTGGCTAAACCAGATCAGGATATATGAAAAGATGTATATAGAATGTGAATGGGAAACTCTTTCGTATCGCAGAGCATTACAGCAATATGACTTTATGTATTAGGCTAGCAAACATATGGTTCTATCTTACATAGTTGAGTTGTTCTCACCAAATGTTAATGAAAGAACAACATGCAATTTAAGACATAGCAGCGACATATGATCACCATACCCTTTTCAAGAAATGAAATCATGAGAAATGCATGTATACCTTATGAAATATATTTTATCTTAACAACTTTATATGTATTTAAGCACTCCATGAGAAATCAAATAATATTTCAATACCCCAACACTTTTATAATGGAAACAGAAGACTTCCAGTTATATTAGTAAGATTAAGAAATACTTGTAGTAATTTGAATAAGACTTGTTCCGTAACCATTCAGAACTTATTGTTGTTGTCCACATTGTGATGAAATAGAAGATGCTGAGCATTATATTTCCCATTGCATAGTCTATCACATGTTACAATATTATTATAGTCAAAGCTGTACTATACTATATCACAGAAACTAAACGCTTTATATAATCTCATTTATAATACCCGGTCTTGCTTTTAACTCTACTACTGTACATCGTTCGTGTGAACTATTTAATATTTTCTCCATTATATACAATGGTCAAGTTATTTATTTACTAATCGGATTGTCTCACTGGGGTGTTACTGAGATGTGTATGCAGGACGTATGCATATGGACGACATAATGAAGAAACGATATGGTTTTGTCTTAACCTTATTTGTTTCTTTCCTTTCTCATCCTTGATGTATTTCCTTCCTTTTCGACCTTTTTCTATTCTCATAATATTGGTTACGAAAACTTGTTGAAATTTATCATTTTGATATTTAACGTCAAACGATGTAGGGGAGGGGCCGAAACTAATTGTTGAAAGAACCAGCCCCGTTCCATGTTGAAATAAAATATGTTTTTACTAAACATATTGAACATCCCTCGTACATACATGTACACACTGTGCGTTGTTTCCCTTGCTCACTGTCAGAATCAGTTTGTTGACTATATGTGTATCGAGACTGTGTCGATAACATATACATAATATCATATATACAGTGTATGTTTACTTTGTTCATAGCCACAATCTACCGACTATATGTGTATCTATAAAGCTGTTTGATACTGTGTCGATGACATATATATAATATCATATATACAGTGTATGTTTACTTTGTTCATAGCCACAATCTACAGACTATATGTGTATCTATAAAGTTGCTTAATACTGTGTCGATGAATATACATAATACCATATATACAGTGTATGTTTACTTTGTTAATAGCCAGAATCTGCCGACTATATGTGTATCTATAAAGCTGCTTGATACTGTGTCGATGACATATACATAATACCATATTTACAGTGTATGTTTACTTTGTTCATAGCCAAATCTGCCGACTATATGTGTATCTATAAAGCTGCTTGATACTGTGTCGATGACATATACATAATACCATATTTACAGTGTATGTTTACTTTGTTCATAGCCAGAATCTGCCGACTATATGTGTATCTATAAAGTTGCTTGATACTGTGTCGATGACATATACATAATACCATATATACAGTGTATGTTTACTTTGTTCATAGCCAGAATCTGCCGACTATATGTGTATCTATAAAGTTGCTTGATACTGTGTCGATGACATATACATAATACCATATATACAGTGTATGTTTACTTTGTTCATAGCCACAATCTGCCGACTATATGTGTATCTATAAAGTTGCTTGATACTGTGTCGATGACATATACATAATACCATATATACAGTGTATGTTTACTTTGTTCATAGCCACAATCTGCCGACTATATGTGTATCTATAAAGCTGCTTGATACTGTGTCGATGACATATACATAATACCATATATACAGTGTATGTTGACTTTGTTCATAGCCAGAATCTACCGACTATATGTGTATCTATAAAGTTGCTTGATACTGTGTCGATGACATATACATAATACCATATATACAGTGTATGTTTACTTTGTTCATAGCCACAATCTACCGACTATATGTGTATCTATAAAGTTGCTTGATACTGTGTCGATGACATATACATAATATCATATATACAGTGTATGTTTACTTTGTTCATAGCCAATATCTACCGACTATATGTGTATCTATAAAGTTGCTTGATACTGTGTCGATGACATATACATAATACCATATATACAGTGTATGTTTACTTTGTTCATAGCCAGAATCTACCGACTATATGTGTATCTATAAAGCTGCTTGATATTGTGTCGATGACATATACATAATACCATATATACAGTGTATGTTTACTTTGTTCATAGCCAGAATCTGCCGACTATATGTGTATCTATAAAGTTGCTTGATACTGTGTCGATGACATATACATAATATCATATATACAGTGTATGTTTACTTTGTTCATAGCCAGAATCTGCCAACTATATGTGTATCTATAAAGTTGCTTGATACTGTGTTGATGACATACATAATACCATATATACAGTGTATGTTTACTTTGTTCATAGCCAGAATCTGCCGACTATATGTGTATCTATAAAGCTGCTTGATACAGTGCTCCAGATAAGCTTTTGGCTAAATGCTTATTTTACTCCCTAAATTAAAATTCAATGCTTAAAATGAAAATTGAAAGAGTATTTTCAGATCAACTTTTGGCCAAATGCTTATTTTACTCCCTAAATTAAAACGCAATGCTTAAAATGGAAATTGAAAGAGTATTTTCAAAATTTACCTTTACTTCTGACCAGACACTGTTAATGTTTGCTTTAATACAGATTTGAGATTACCTTCAATTCCATTTATTATCAGCCATGGGAATTTTACTTTCCATGATTCAATGGTATTTCTATTGACCTTGCCACCCGTGTGTTTTTTGTTCATTTTTTGTGACTTCGTAATATATGCATCAATAACTCACTTTTAAGAGTATTGTTTTTCTTAAAGAACTGGATTAAGTTAGCAGATAATGATTGGGTTTCTGTTGTTTTTTCCGTCTTCTGACGCCAGAAGCAGACAATGCCATTTATAATAAATACGATAAAGTAATCGGCTAAAGTAATGCAGGTTCGTTTATAGCAGGCCTCTTTAAAACACTTGGAAATACTCAACATGTTCCCATGTGCGTCTCAGTGACAATGATCTACGGGCAATAACTATTATTGTATAAAGTTAGTGTGGTTCCCCGATCTACCAATAAACAGTCGATTTTATCGGTATAGGTCAGGAAACCAGACTATGTTTTACATAGCTGTAACAGTTCACTGTTGCGTTAGTTTATTTCACGGTGTCTACTTCCTTTGTGAAAACCCCGGTCTTTGGAAATACGATACCCACAAGATCGCCAATGAAATGCTTAAATTCAATTGTTTATGCGTACCGGTACGCACATTTATTATTTTCAATGCTTTTTTTGTCAATTTCAATGCTTATTTACGCAAATATGCACCTTATCTGGAGCACTGTTGATACTGTGTTAATGACATACCAATTGCCTATTGTATGTGTATCTATATAGCTACCTTATAAGTGTATCATTGATACATACATGTACACATTATATGTTGTTATTTTGTTGATAGTTAGACCCAGAACAGAACTTATGCCTGTAGTATATATATAATTATGTATAACGTTTCTTTACCATGTACCAGTGATATATACATGTGCTCATCGCGTGTTGTTATTTTGTTTATAGTTAGAACCAGAACATAACTTATGCCTGTAGTATATATATAATTATGTATAACGTTTCTTTACAATGTACCATTGATGTATACATGTACACATCGTGTGTTGTTATTTTGTTTATAGTTAGAACCAGAACATAACTTATGCCTGTAGTATATATATGTGTAACGTTTCTATACAATATGCCAGCGATATATACATGTACACATCGTGTGTTGTTATTTTGTTTTTAGTTAGAACCAGAACATAACTTATGCCTGTAGTATGTATATGTTTAACGTTTCTTTACAATGTACCAGTAATGTATACATGTAGACATTGGGTGTTGTTACTTTGTTCATAGTTAAAATTAGAACGTAACCTGGCCACTGTATACGTAATTGAAACTGTGTTTATGATATATGTACATATTTTTATTATATACATAGTCAGATTCAGGACATAACCTGTACTCCCCGTTATGTTGACTTCTATTCGATTTAACGTGTAGTTTTTTTTATCACACATGCCGCTGTAGTTTACACAATTTCTGTTGACAGTTGTCGTCACCTGTACGTCCTCTACTTATCCATTATATAAAGGTATACACATAACCTCAACTGTAACTTAACGTACAGTCGATTTAAATTTGAATGCGAATGAGATACGGTCACTGCATTTTGGTATAGGTAAAGAGAGTAAATAAAAATCACTTGTAAGTTACTCAAGTCGAACTATGTTTCATTATTGTCTGTATTGTACCGTATCAATTTCACTTAGGTTCAGTGGTGCGTGTTGTGGATCATTTAATTGTAGAATGTTATTAAAAGGTAGTTTATCTGCATCATAACGTCACATATACTAAATTAGAACATCTGTGCATATATGACAAGCCTCTGACGAAGAACCACGTGACAATGTAAATAATAACGGAAGAAGGCACACCTGATTTTGTTATAGCGTAATGACAAATACGAATATGAACACAAGGTCACATCGATAAAAGGGTGCTATTAGGGACAAGGGTTTGGGTGCATTACATTTTCTGATATCAGATAACAGTAAAATCATATCAACATTTATAGAGATTAAACATATGAACAATTATATAAACATGACGTTTGGTGATAAAGCTACATTTGTGAATCTAGCGAAATAAAGAAAATCAATGTTGTGTTGTGTATTGTCCCTGCTACAGGCTGTACTTTCTACTACACACCATGTGTGTACGGAAATCATATGTTCAAATCAAATACCAATATTCACACAACAATAATTATAAGATTGGATACGATTTAGTGTAATTGTATAATTTCAGGCATATTTCAAATCAGGAACTTTAACTCTATATGATAAATACACCATTTAGAGACGAAACGTTGCTGTTATGTTGACATTTGCTAGATCTACTAAACATAATACCTAAAATATGTTATGTAACACCACTATAAATATAAAAAAATATTCAACAGAGAAATCGAGTGGCTAGAATTTAATCCAATGTTTACTCACCAAATACAGCAATAATGCTTAGATAAAACTCCATCTGCGTCGAAAGAATGATATTTTCCTGATATTTCACAATATCGTTAGTATCCGGTTTAAGCGTGTATCTATTTATAGACATTCGCTACTGTCTGTAATGAAGTTCAACACTACACAGTCACGGTCAGGGAACTCTGTCACAACGTAGAGTGATTTGCGTCGACAGTTTGTCACAGATTCACGTCGATCTGATGCGGGAAAACACGGCATACTTTGATATATAAAGTCAATTATTTACTGGATACAGCTATAAGTTTTAAACGTTTTACAAGATTGAGTTTCACCTAATATTAATAAGTATTTTCAATGTTCCAAACAACCATGTGTGAATTAGCAAATGTTTAAAACGCAAGAAGTAAAAAATCCTCGCTTAATATGTATGTAAAACGAAAGTAGAGATGAAATTGTCAATAAAAACATTAATCAGTGCAAAAAATCATTTTTAACTGTTTAAGTAATTTTGTTTAAAAAAAAGAGTTATAACTAATTGACTTTTTACTTATACCATGTGAGGAATCCCGTTCGATAAAAGCTTCACGTGTCACAGGTTTGTGTCGATGTTGATTTAAATGTCACGGAATCTTCTCTACAGGGTCACAGATTCTAGCCGACACTAATGACAGGAATGGACATATCTTTTGTCGAAGATTCCTCGCTGTATTGTGATCTAGATGAAGGCCTATCATTCATAAGATGTCCTTTCTCAGCCAACAATTAATCAGCTCAGATTTTCGAAAATAAAACATTTCATTTTACATTTAATGTCATGATTGTCAGTAGATGTTAACGTTTTTCCTCTGCCGATGACATCGTTCCAGGAACGAGAAAATAGATCAACTAAGCCGGTCAGAAGATACGTGGAATTTTTCTACTAGCCAAATAATGTCTTACCTATGCATGTGTCTTTGGACGAAAATGGAAATGAGGCATATACCAAAACCGTTCATTTATTTGCGGATTGATATAATTCGCTTAGTCTGGCTAGCACGAACATTTTCATAGTGATACCACAGGGAAGTCTGTGTGTGTGTGTGTGTGTGTGTGTGTGTGTGAGGAGTCAAAATAAAAAATCACAAACTATCAGACATTCGTTATGTAACGTTGTGGTCATCGAGTTTGAGTAAAAGATTGTCAATCTTTCATTTGCAGGTATGTATTCAATAATTTTACGTCGTCTCGACGTAACGTAACGCAAAACCAATACGTTTGGCAAATTCCTCGATCACCGTAGCAACCACTGAGCATGACCCAGATATTCTTTTTTTTTTTTTGCAAGGATCAAGAAAAATTTCCGGCAATGTGAAAACATTGACCTGGGTCAAGTATTGCCTGGTGAACATGGGCTGCCATTTAGCTCCAGTTCAGATGACGTTGCACACATAAAAGCATGGCAGCGAGGTAACGTCGGGTCATTATTTGACCAGTTCTAGTGTATGGGCGCTGCGCTACTCTGATTAGTCGGGAGTTACGTCGCAAGCGGTAACAAATAGTCTGTACTGAAACGCCATGCTGCCCAGCAGCGAAGGTAGCTGGCAACAGACACCGACGTTAGAACGTCAACGTTCGGTTCCGGTCTCTCCAGGTTTACCGTTTACGAGGTCGCTGCGACTGTAAGCAGTCCAGGTATATCGGAAACGTGCCTCAAGTTGCTCTGGAATGCGACCACCATGGCCGTTACCCCACCAACTATCATTTTATTGCGTCCGTTTTCAGAAATACAGAAATCCGTTGCATGTTAAAAACTGTGAAAACTAAAAAAATATCAAATCGGCCTCTATTGCATGAATCATATGCCGTGGACTGAAAATCCTGTCGACCGCGTGTGCACGTGGAAAAAGTGGAAATGAATGTTCTGAGCGCTAAGTGCATATGACCTTATTCTCAAATTCGCCAGCGTAAAAATTACATGTTCTTTGTGCATGAAACACAGACAGGGCTACATCAGATATAAAAAAAGAGGGACGTTTCGTTTTTTGCTAAGTAGGGCCTATATAAGATAATATAAAACATCTATTGTAATCATATAAAACCTATAAAACACATAAATACAACATTTATTTTTTGTGAGTGTGGGTCAATGTACGATATATTAACATGTGTAAATAAGCACATCTCCAGAATCCCAAGTATACTTGCGGGTATTCACGTAACTTGTCTGTCATGTTTTCCCCTGCAGATCATGATAGTTTTTGTGTACATTTTGTTTTATTATTTCATAAAAAATGAATATAACGTTACCATATGTGTTGTGTTTTATTAATCAAGAAAAGTTTAATTTAATTTCTTTTTTGTTAGATAAAAGAAAACGAATAATGGAGAATAACGGAATACTTTAATCCAAGTCTCAAACGTGGGCAGTTAATTGAGGACAAGACATGCATCAATCGATGAGCTGGATAAATACATCACTCAAAACGCCAATACGGAAATACGTATCAAAAGTGACAGTTTTCCCCTAAAATGATTCGTTATATGTAGAGTTTTAAACTACCAGCGGAAGTCTCACGAAACATGACTATTGCTATTGACTTAGTACCGAGGTATTGTTTTGCTTCCGTGAGTCGTTTCTAACTATATATATATATATATATATATATATATATATATATATATATATATTGTGTGTGTGTGCGTGCGTGCTTGCTTGTGTGTGCGTGCGTGTGTGTGTGTGTGTGTTTCCACGTGACATGATCTAAATATATTTGTTAACAAATGTATAGTTATGACGATGTACTATGTATTAGACAAATAAAATATGTTGTGTTTTGTTCTGTTCCTTTCTAACTTTCATCGACTTAATCCGTAACATAACAACAATGCTCTAAAACTATATGCCGGACAGTCTCTGTACGAGACTCGAAGTGTAAATGGCAGTAATGACGTAGGGTTGAACTATTCTACAATGTTAAAACTATCGACACTGAATCCGTGACATTAAAATAAGGATCGACACGCATCCGTTACCCTGTCGTCACAAACCTGTGACATTTTAAAAAAATTAAACTTGAAAAAATATTCATAATCAGATGTTCAATTTGATCGTTTTTTACTTATAATATACTACATTCCCCGGAATGTCAAATATATACTTCATACGGTTGATTATATTAACATATTAACGATTATGTCCCCGCCATCGGCTAGCAACTGTGACAAAATTAAGTATATGAATGTAGTATATTATAAGTAAAATACGATCAAATTGAACATCTGATTATGAATATTTCTTCAAGTTTAAATTTTTTAAAATGTCACAGGTTTGTGAAGACAGGGTAACAGAGGCGTGTCGATCCTTATTTTAATGTCAGGGATTCAGAGTCGATAGTTTTAACATTGTAGAATAGTTCAACACTACGCCATTACTGCCATTTACACTTCGAGTCTCGTGCAGAGGCTGTCCGGCATATAGTTTTAGAGCATTGTCGTTATGTTACGGATGAAGTCGGTGAAAGTTAGAGCCGACACACGGAAGCAAAACAATACCTCGGTACTTACAACCCAATAGCAACAGTCATGTTTCATGAGACTTCCGCTGGTAGTTTAAAACTCTACATGTAACGAATCATTTTAGGGGAAAATTGTCACTTTTGATACGTATTTCCGTATTGACGTTTTGAGTGATGTATTTATCCAGCTCATCGATTTATACATGTCTTGTTCTCAATTAACTGCCCAAGTTTGAGATTCGGATTAAAGTCTTCCGTTATTCTCCATTATTCGTTTTCTTTTATCTAACAAATAAGAAATTTAATTAAGATTTGAACTTGGAACTTTTTCAAACTTTTCTAGATTAATAAAACACAACACATATGGTAACGTTATATTCGTTTTTTATGAAATAATAAAACAAAATGTACACAGAAACTATCATGATCTGCAGGGGAAAACATGAAAGACAAGTTAGGGTAATGGTGCCCTCACACCATAGCGATCACCAGTTGAGTATGGTTGCGAATAAAAAATAGTGGTCATAAGTTCCGAACGCAACTCACACGCAACTAATAGGTTTAATAGGTTTGAAGTACGCAACAAGCACGCAGGCGATCGCAGACACACGCAGAGTAAGTTCGGAAATTTTGAACATGTTCAATAATTCTCTGCGAATGCCTGCGATCAATTTATACGCAACAGGGACGCAACAGGTACGCTACGCACGCAACACGATCGCAACAGGTACGTTACGCACGCAACACGATCGCAACAGGTATGCAACTCATAAGTTATGAACGCAGGTGATCGCATGTCCAAATTTGATGTATCTGACCAGGTTTTGGTGCCGAACGATGCCATTCAGGAAGGTGAATTGGATAATGATCCACGTCTCCCTCTAGATCATTAAAGTAAGCTCCCTGGCACCAGCACCGCTCTTTAAATCTTTGTCAAGCTTCACATGGATGTCACGCAAGGACCGGAACCATTGTTGCAAGCGGGCGCCATCTTTGATCTCATCATGTGAGGGGTCCAGCACCTGGGCCTGATCATCCCACCTCTTCAGCATCTTGGCAGTGTCTTTGTAGGCGTTGAGTTTTGGATTCCTCACCATTGGGTTCTCCATCAGCCGCTTAACATCAGAATCTCTCTGGCCTCGCTTATGGTAGCAGATTCTTTGATTTTCCTGGGCTTGGTCACCTTCTTCTTCTTGGATTTTGGTGGAGAACATGAGCCATGTTCATCAGAAGCAATGACTGCTACATTATTTGAATGCTGTGACCTGGACTTGGCTCGGGTTGGGGTCTTGGGGAGGACAGGGGCGGCATCAACAGACGACACACCTCTTCCTCTTGCTGGTTGTTTTCGGCCACGGCCACGGGATGCTGTTTCAGTAGTTTTGACATCACTTTTGGGGTCACTTTTATCTGATTTCTTAGTAGCTTTCCCCATGTTGATTCTTCGATGACCAAATCAGTACTGAAGAAAATACTGAATCGGCTCCACTTTTATAGGTTTTTATCACGTGTCCGATATTCGCAAATACCACGCAACTAGCACGCAGGTCTAACGCAATTTGTAAGTTTTGAACGCAACTCAAACGTAACTCGTAAGTTCTGCACTCAACTCACACGCAACTCGCACGTAACTCGTACACCGGTGATCGCAGATATTGGGGGAAACATAAGTTCAGTTCGCAACCCACACGCAGCCAACACGTAACCCACACGCAACCCATTGGTCGAATAGGTTACAAATTGATAAAATTGATGATTTCGGTTGCGTTTGGTGCGTATACAAATATATTTTACACGCAACTCATAGGTTTCAGCATACGCTTTGGTGTGAGGGCAACATAACGTGAATACCCGCAAGTATACTTGAGATTCTAGAGATGTGCTTATTTACACATGTCAATATATCGTACATTTGACCCTCTCTCACAAAAATAAATAAATATTGTATTCATGTGTTTTATACGTTCTATATGATTATGTGATCATTTAAAGGAGAAAAAAGATGTAGTAATTATATATTATATATAGGCCCTACTCGGCAAAAAAAAGAAACGTCCCTCTTTTTTTATAACTGATGTAGCTCTGTCTGTGTTTCATGTCCAATGTACATGTACTTTTACCTTGGCGATGTTGAGAATAAAATCATATGCACCATGTACATAGCACTTAGTGCCCAGAACATTCATTTCCACTTTTTCCACGTGCACATGCGGTCGACATGTTTTTCAGTTCACGTCATACGATTCATGCAATACAGGCCAATTTGATTTTTTTTAAAAGTTTTTCACAGTTTATAACATGCAACGGACTTCTGAAAACGGACGCAATAAAATGATAGTGGGTGGGGTAACGGCCATAGTGGTCGCATTCCAGTTATGGTGCTGTCGCAAATAGAATGAGCGACCTGAGGCACGTTTCCGATATACCAGAACTGTAAACAGCCGCAGCGACCTGGTTAACGGTAAACCTTGAGAGACAAAGACCGGAACCGAACGTTGACGTGCTTACGTCAGTGTCTGTTACCACGGCTACCTTCGCTGCTGGGCAGCATGGCGTTTCAGTACAGACTATTCGTTACCGTTTGCGTCGTAACTCCCAACGAATCAGAGTGCGCGGCGCCCCTACACTAGAATTGGTCAAATAATGACCCGACGTCACCTCGCTGCCATGCTTTTATGTGTGCGAGGTCATCTGAACTGGAGCTAAATGGTAGCTCATGTTCACCAGGCAATACTTGAACTAGGTCAATGTTTTCACATGGCCGGAAGTTTCCCTCGATCCGTGCAAAAATTGAGAATATTTGGGTCTTAAAACCACCAAAATAATAATCTCTGTGATTTAGCTAAGGCGTTGCTACGGGGATCGAGGAATTTGCCAAATGCATTGGTTTTGCGTTACGTTACGTCGAGACGCCGTAAAATTATTGAATACATACTTGCAAATGGTAGATTGACAAATTCTTACTCAAACTCGATGACTTAAACGTTACATAACGAGTGTCTGATAGTTTGTGATTTTTTATTTTAACACCCCCCCCCCCCCCCCCCCCCCCCCCCCCCCCCCCCCCACACACACACACCCAAAACACTCACACACACCGACTTCCATGTGGTATAATTATGAAAATGTTCGTACGGTTTTGGTACATGCCTCATTTCCATTTTCGTCCAAAGACACATGCATAGGTAAGGCATTATTTGGCTAGTAGAAAATACCACGTAATTTCTAACCGGCTTAGTTGATCTTTCTCGTTCCTGGAACGATGTCATCGGCAGAGGAAAGAAGTTAACATCTACTGACGGTCATGACATTCAATGTAAAATGAAATATTTTATTTTCGAAAATCTGAGCTGTTTCATTGTTGGCTGAGAAAGGACATCTAATCAATGATAGACCTTCATCCAGATCACAATACAGCGAGGAATCTTTGACAAAAGATATGTCCATTCCTGCCAGTAGTGTCGACTAGAATCTGTGACCCTGTAGAGAAGAATCCGTGACATTTAAATCAACATCGACACAACATGTGACACGTGAAGCTTTTATCCAACGGAATTTCTCACATGGTTTAAGTAAAAAGTAAATTAGTTGTAACTCTTTTTTTAAACAAAATTACTTAAACAACAGTTATAAATGATATTTTGCACTGATTAATGTTTTTATTGACAATTTTATCTCTACTTTCGTTTTAGATAAATATTAAGTGAGGATTTATTAATTCTTTGCGTTTTAAACATTTACTAATTCACACATGGTTGATTGGAACATTGAAAATACTAATTAATATTAGGTGAAACTCGATCATGTAAAAAGTTTAAAACCTATAGCTGTATCCAGTAAATAATTGTCTTTATACATCAGAATATGCCGTGTTTTCCCGCATCAGACCGACGTGAATCTGTGACAAAGTGTCGACGCGAATCACTCACTGTTGTGACAGAGTTCCCTGACCGTAAGTGATAGTATAGTAAATCGATAAGCAAGTCAATGCTTACCTGGTGTACGTCTAGAATAAATCGACAATGTAAAACATAAACACCTGATTAACAATTCATTTCAATTCAATATTTCATTCAGCATAAAAAGAAACAACATATATTATGTTTATTGCTATCATCTTATTTTACGTTTCAAAATTGAAACACGAATACATGCATAATTTGCATACACCCATATCGTTATCTGCTCCGTAGATGAGTACATATATGCACAGTTACAACTATATGAATCAGAATAAAGAATGTATGTATACAATATGAGTTGAATATACGACACAGAAGTAGGTGTGTATATACATAATAACAATGATGAATCAGTTTATATCAGAGTAAGATATATATATATATAAAGCAATGACACGGTTTGAACATAAATATATAATTACAGTGTTTATCAGGAGGGATGAGAAAATGTGCATTGAATACAACAGATATGAGTGGGTGAGTGAGTGAGTGAGTGAATGAGTGAGTAAAGTCTTTATCTATAGAGCGTGACGTACTCAATTGACAAGGCCAATCTTCATTGAGGCCCTCAATGTATTTGACGATCGGCATATTGTTGCCAAGAGAAGCCCTTAAAGTGCCATAACCAGTAGATTATTATATCCAATTTCAAATATATGTGTTAACTTTCGGAACTTTCTGGGCATCATAAGTTAAAAATGCGCCACAGCCCGGTCAAGCCGTAAAATTTAAAAAAAAAAGGTTCATAAACAAAGTTATAGATTGAGCGCGTTGTCCAGTGGTAGAGCACCTAACCCATGATCGGAGGGTTGGGTTCGATCCTCCGCCACGGCTATGTGTGGTGTCCTTGAACAATACACACATTTCCTCATATGCTTAGTACTGGTTTTAACCAGGAGGACTTCAAGCGTGATTTGCCTAAGTTGAAAGAACTTGTTTCGTAATCGAAGTTAAATAGATAAGCTTAAGACTCATTTACGCCAAAGCATGCTCAGCAGTTTCCAATAGCATCTAACAAAAGTCAACATATTCCAACCAATATATATCAGCGTCAAATATCACCCATCGTTACCCAGATCAACAACAGCCCAGGGCACCAGCAATAATCACTGTATTTATGTCTATCACCCCATCAGAACCAGCAACCAATGGACTTAAACATAAATCTACAACAACTTCTTGTTGAAAGACCGCCTGCTAAATAAACTATACCACATAGCATCAGGAATTTGAACTGTAACGTAGAAACTTACTGTCATTGGCGGGCGAGTTTTTTCCCTTAGAAGTGAAATTAAATGATAGTTTAAATTTAAATTTATTCATTTTACTTCGATTGCGAAACAATTTCCTGAAACTCACGTTCGAAATCTTCCTGGATAAGACCAGTACTAAGCATATGCGGAAAAGGTGTCTTGTTCACACATAGTAGTGACGAAGGATCGAACCCACGACCCTCCGGTCAAGGGGTTGATGCTCTACTACTAGACCACACGCTCCACAATTAAATGATACCCAGGCCAGCAGGGTGTTTGACTCCCAAACATTTGACGAGATAAGATCTAAGCAAGTAGTATTCGACAAACAATTATCTGAAGCCGTAAACGATTAATTGAACATCGCTAGGGATCACACACTATTGTTGCAAAATAATGCCGGTATGTCTGATGAAATAGTAAACCTACAATCGCGATCTTTGCGAGACAATCTTCCTTTCTTTAACATTAACGAAAATGGGCTTGAAACAATACCGTCTATGATGAGCAGTGAAAAGCCACGATCCAGGTATTGTCATTGAACGTACGTAGGAGCATGGGGCTGGATGGAAGGGTGGCTTTTCACTGCTATAGTGGGTATTGTTTCAAGCTTATTTTATGAATGTGTACTGAACAGTTTGCTCCGAACTTTAGAAAGGCCAGACCTGTTGTTCTAATAATTGACAACCGTGATGTCCAAATTTCACTAGCAGTCGTGGAGCTAGTCAGAAATGAGAATATTGTTTTGGAATAAGTGAAAAAAAAATGACGTTTTTGTACGTGCACCAAAAAGACACGCTATCATAAATGCTATAGACAGATTAGTTGCCACTAAACAACAGAAGTATATATAACTTGTGTGTACAAAATACTAATATAATGGTAAGAACAAACTTGTTTAATTATCACAAAACGTATACCTCATGCGCTATACCGACGTTGACGTTTGCTTTAAAGCGTTTTTTGACGTAGGGTAGGGTTAAATAATTGAATATCATAAAAAATTTAGTTTGTCAATTTTCTATAAAACTCACAATAATTGTACAAAATATAGTATAAAATCATATAAAAATTATGCAAAATTTGCTAGATTTGTTTTGTGGTAATTTTGATTTGAAGCCGTTTTTTCGAAAAAAATCGAGAAAACAATAGTTTCCGTTTTTCGCTAGTATTTTCAAAATGTGGGGTTCGTCGTAATTTTTGCATTTGTAAATCGATACATCCGTCAAATGTGTACATGGTGATATATGTTTCTATTCTGTGTATTAGAAATAACTAAACTGAGGTCGAAAAATATGCGATTGGCTGCTATACATTGGGACGTCAAAAAGGCTGAACATGGCCATGTTCACGACGTCACATATAAATATATATTCTATTGACCGCTGCAAAAAATACATATTCACATTGGAAATTACTTCTAGTTTCATAATATACTAATTGAACCACTGATTTAGAAAATATTTTAACCTTAATAAACCGCCAAAAATTATATGGAAAACGCGTAGAATTATGCAATATGTTGACGTCTTTTTTGACGCAGGGTGGGGTTAAATAATTAAAAATAAAAAAAAATCTAGTTTGTCAATTGTTCTAAAAATCTCACAATCACTGTGAAGCTTATTGTTAGAAATCAAATAAAAATTATTCAAAAATCGCTCGGTTTGTTTTTTGGTTATTTTGATTTGAAGCATTTTTTTCGAAAAAATCGGGAAAATAATAATTTCCGTTTTTCGCTAATATTTTCAGAATTTGGCGTTCGTCGTAATTTTTGCATCTGTAAATTCATATATCCGTTGAATTTGTACGTGGTGATATATGTTTCGATTCTGTACATTCGGTATAACTTGACTGAGGTCGACAAATACGCGATTTTGCTGCTATAAATCGGGACGTCAGAAAGACCAAACATGGCTATGTTTACGACGTCATAGGTAAAGAAGTGTTATATTTACCGCAGAAAAAAAGCATATTCAAATTGGAAATTACTTCTAGTTTCATTACATACCAAATATTCCACTGATTTCGAAAATAATTTAAAAGGTATATTCCTCCTTAAATATTTAATTTAAATTATAATTTTGCTATATGCGGACGACACTGTTATTTTAAGTGATAACCCTACCAAACTTCAAAATTAATTAAATGATTTTTATTTGTATTGCTCAAAATGGAAATGATCAATTAACACGAGTAGAACAAAAAAGATTAATTCTCGTAAAAATAAACCTAGTAACATCAGTATTAATATAAATGGCGAAAACATAGAAATTGTTAAAAAAATCAAATATCTAGGCATGTTATTTTCTTCATCCGGCGGTTTCCTAAATACATGAAAACATATAACAAAATAGTTAGGTTGTTTTGGCTTAATTTAGTAGTGTCAGCTAATACGTGTCCATTGTAGGGATATAGACTATATTTAGGTCAGGTAGCGTGGAATTGCTAAAACGTATTGATATATCGATAAGAGCAACGTTTTTAAGATATATTTACATTTTCATTCTTTTATTAAAGAATAAATCATTTTTGAAGTTTAGTTCATCAAATTCCGTTAAGTATTAAGAAAGTTAAAATAATTAAACGGGTTTATTTGTCATAAAACTAATTTATGTTTACATTGGCCTAATAGCGTAAAATCCGCATCTTACGATATTTGAGAATTGTTGTTTCATGATTTACACGAAATAAACTAAGGTATGTGGACGATTTTGCTATAACTACTGACTCTGTTAGGAATGCGATGTCCAGTTAGCAGAATCATCTTTAGGTGTAGTTGTGACGAGAAAGATTGAGCATGTTATGTACCAGTACATAACGGCATATGGGTATGTGAATTTTATATTGTGTTGTATTTAAATGTCTGATATATATATTTTTGACATAATCAGATCTAAGTAAAGTTGTATAAATGGTTCATACCCAGGCCGATGGTAATGTATGTAATTTAATACACATCCACGGTATTGAGAAGCGTTTTGTTAGAATATAGGCCGAGGAATCTGAGAACGTATTTTGATCTGTTGATATTGTGTTTACGATGAAGTATTGAGATTCATCATGTTAGAATTGATTGATATGTGTAATTAAATTGTGTTGATGCTTATTCTGATATTCACAAAGCGAATAGATACAGAATTGGTCTGTAATTGTTAATATTATGATGAGAAGTTATCTAGAGATATAATTGCTATGTTGAGAGTGACGAAGGGTCGTATATGAGATGTTGTTCAAACTGCCATGAAACTGCAGATAGTAAGAGTTGAATGAAATGTTATCATATATTGATAAATCTACCATGAAACTGTTAGATGGTATAAATTGAATGCATTATTATAATATGTTGATAAATCTACCATGAAACTATAAGATGGTTAAAAATGATTGCACTGTAATTATATATGGAAAAAAAATACCATGAAATTAATAGATGGTAAGAAATAGACGCCATGTCATTACATATTTGAGTAACTAGTAAATCTGAGTTTATATATATATTGTAGCCGATTTCAGACGTAAGCGAGAAATGCGTCCGCTACGTCAATAACGACGTATAGACGTGACACGAAGTCAGTTGGTGGCAGTGCAGTCATAGGAAAGCAACCCACATATTCATCATATGGACGACTTGACGTTCCTGACGTCGGAATACGATCGCGGTACAGGGCAACGTGACACCATATACTCAGTATAGAGTCAAAGGGGTGACAACCCAGTTAAATAGCCACCGCCGCAAGGGACGAGTGATGCTAAATCTATGATAGTCAGACGCGGAAAGTAAATAGTGCATTTTATAAACTTTTGAGTGATAGAAACAGTTTGGATCGCGATGTAGGTTACTAACATACGTGTAGGAGTTAGAACTGTTTAAAAAAAAGTGTTAATACCTCCAAAAGACTTTTTTTAAACCAGCTGTGTTTTTTTGTGTTGAGTAATTATCTTTAATTTGTATATATTGTATACTTGTATATTCGTAATTTTATTCATGTAAAATGGAATCTTAGTTGGAAGAACTTGTTGCTCAACCCCATTTCAAAATATTTCAAATAAAATATGTTTAAACTAAGAAAAGTACCCTTTATACATGTAAACGGTGAATTAGGGCGACAGGCTTTTGAAATTACAAGGTTAGGATAATTAAGGTATCGAGCGTATTATAAGGAACAAAGAAAAAAAAGGGCCAATATGAACAACATAATGCTACAAGTTGATTAGTTATATAAATACCATTTTAGATAATACCGGTAACACATTTGTATCAACCAGAAAATCTTTCATCTCAAGAGCACAAGTAAATGGATAAAAACAAAACATCTAAGATCAATTTCACCAACATTTGGTTGCTTAACAATTCATCAAAAGGATTTAACTACAGATTAATCAAATCCGATATCAAACTAGAACCATATTTGACAATTTTGCCAGATAATCGTGACTGGAAATATTCTATTTTCGTACCACTAACCATAGATTACCAGTGGAACTGGACATATTTCAACAGACATATTTACCGTATCACGATCGCAAATGCCGACACTGCCTTTTACAAAATATCGGCGATGAACTACACTTTGTCCTAAAATGCCTATTATTTCTCACTGAGATGTTGAAATATACTTCCCTATACTATTACCGTCGGCCAAAAATCATAAAGTTTCGTGAACTTATGTTCTCAAACTCGTCCAAAACACTGAAAAATATTAGTACATTAGCTCGCCATATTAAGTTATTTTCGATGAATTAATTGAACATAACAGACTTACATTTTATTATGATAATGGTTATATCCACTATACATGTAGTTATATTCCCTCGAGTATCCCACTAGTTTTTATGCACAGCCATGCATTTACTATCAAATCACAGTCAATGGCACTCCAATGCGACTATATAACTTCCATGAATGAAAGCACGTTAAGCACGTGCAAATGAATAAACTCTCCCAACCGTTAATGAAAATACAGACAGTGAATTTAAACACGTCCATCTCAATCGTGATTTTAATGCACGAGTCTGCATTTGCATTATACAACACAAATATATTAATTTTATTTTATTTGTTTTATTTTTTTTTCATAATTCAATTGTAGTTGTGTTTTCTTTTTGTTGATGTACACATTATAAGGTAATAAATCGTTGGAAGAATATTTGAATTTCCCGTTTTTCCCTCTTTTATTATCTTATCGTCCACTTAGCATTTCATTAAAGGCACAGTCGCCACATTTACTTCTATGTGCAAAACAGAACGGAATTTGAATTGGAATATGGACACCTTTATTCATTTGCATATACATGTATGTTGTTACTTAAATCAGCAATGCCAATTATACGCTCTTCATACAAACTTAACTTATTTCTAAATTAACGTGTGACTCGGAAAATGGCACGAAAGCTGAACAATTATATGGACACAAATAAAACACCATAATGCATTTTCTTCATGAAATATTGTTTTAGTGTGTAAATTGTGATTGATATGTAATATACGTAAATCTCATTTATTTCTGTTCTTTGAATAAATATCTGCATAAGTTTTAAATAAAATGAATCGTGATGCCTTGTGTAGCCTGATACTAATAATTTTAAGTAAATGTTTTGTTGTTGTTGTTGTTGTTGATATATATATATTTCTTTGATAGCTTTCAAGAGTAAATAGAAGTTGTATATAAAGTCTTTAAATTTATAAAAATAACCTTCGATATTCGTATTGTTATTTTGAATGACTTAATACTTTATAAAATTAATGATAGATTTGTTGTTTATTTAATTTGTATTAAATTATAACTTTGTTTGTCTCATGTAATAATATTTTGTAAATGGCCAACGGCGTTATGTTGCCGATTTGCTCATAAAACTTGACAGATGTGGTACGTATTGAATGATAATCTACACTGTAATTACGATGTTTATATGAATAGTAAGACAATAACACAGGTAAACCAGTTTAATTACATGCGTTTTAATTGTAGCCATCGTAAAGTAATTACCTAGGAGCTTACGTCAGAAGTCGAATCCTAACCGCAACTTTGTTTTCATTATTGTTTGATTTTCAGATGTTTTGATGAAACATCGAGTTTAAAAGTTTATAATGCAAATAAATATAACCCCCCCAAAAAAAACAATGCAATTAAATATATGAAGAAAGTAGAATATAAATTAAGAAACAGTCAATATTTCAAGTATAAGGGATGGGGTTTCAAAGTCCATGAATGTATTTATTATTTTATTATTAATTTATCTCCGAACTGAATAAGTAAAGCCTAAAAAAAAAACGGTATAAGCGCACTCAATATGTGCTGATAGTTTTATATACCATCTTCCGTGGCCTAGTGGTTAAGACGTCCTCCTCGAAAGCTTGAGCCGAAGGTTCGAATCCCAATTGAAGCACTTGAATATTTTCTGATGCGGCCTGTTCTGGCGTGGCTGGTCCTTTCAATAGAGCTATAGCACACACGCATACGAACACGCACACATACACACCTACATACATATACATACAATATTAAGTAAGAAATGCACACAACCAATATGAAGGACAATCTAGTACAAATCACTCTGTTTTGACGTATTGAGAGGCCACGCCTATTAAAATGTGTCAGAAAATGATCTTCAGTTTAACGATAAAGATCGTAATTTTCTTAAAGGACGGGTGACAGATGATAGACACAGGACGATCAGAATTACTCACATTAAACATTAAGCAAGTGAACTAAAATGTAGACAACAATTTACACAATTTCAGCATCGGTATAAAATACGAACCTTGGGTATCTACAGATAAAAACCCAAAATCAGATTATTAAAGATTAATTTTTTATTGAAAGCAAATTATTAATATGAATAATCATTACTTTTCAGAAAACATGATAGATTGTCGATACCGTGTATCGGTGTCGTATGTTGGTACCGGATATAGGTACCGTATATCGATGCCCTATATAGGTGGCGTATATCGGTGCCCTATATCGGTACCGTATGTCGGTGCCCTATACAGGTACCGTATATCGGTGGCGTTTTTCGGTGCTCTATATCGGTGCCCTTTATCGGTACCGTATATCGGTGACCTATATCGGTACCGTATATGTACCATATGTGTAGGTTAGTTTTCGCCATATGGGGAATGTAACAACATGTGCAGAAAAGTTTTCGTCATATGGGTTATATACCGCTAAGTGCAGGTTAGTTTTCGCTATATGGCTCATGTACTACTCTGTACAGGGTATTTTTTTGCCGTATAGGGAATATACCAATCTGCGCTGGTTAGTTTTCGCCATATGGGGAATGTACCAATCTGCGCAGGTTAGTTTTCGCCATATGGGGAATGTACCAATCTGTGCAGGTTAGAGTTTTCGCCATATGGGGATTGTATCACTCTGTTCAGGCTAGTTTTCGCCATATGGGGAATGTACCAATCTGCGCGGGTTTGTTTTCGCCATATGAGGAATGTACCAATCTGCACAGGTTAGTTTTCGCCATATGGGGAATGTACCAATCTGTGCAGGTTAGAGTTTTCGCCATATGGGGAATGTACCAATCTGCGCAGGTTAGTTTTCGCCATATGAGAAACGTACCAATCTGTGCAGGTTAGTTTTTGCCATATGGGGAATGTATCAATCTGTGCAGGGTAGAGTTTTCGCCATATGGGGATTGTACTACTCTGTGCAGGTTAGTTTTCGCCATATGGGGAATGTACCAATCTGTGCAGGTTAGAGTTTTCGCCATATGGGGATTGTACTACTCTGTGCAGGTTAGTTTTCGCCATATGGGGAATGTACCAATCTGTGCAGGTTAGAGTTTTCACCATATGGGGATTGTACTACTCTGTGCAGGTTAGTTTTCGCCATATGGGGAATGTACCAATCTGTGCAGGTTAGAGTTTTCGCCATATGGGGATTGTACCACTCTGTGCAGGTTAGTTTTCGTCAAATTCTGTGTTAGTTTTGTATGGCGAATCAGTGTCCTTTACAAATAATGTTTTATTGATAACTTAGAAATACATGTTCTCGTGGAAAACAGTGACGGCACAATCTAACAAACACAGCATTGTGGGTGATACATGTGTAGTCACATGACCCTAACTAGAACACGTTGTGGTGCTGTCGTATGTTAAAACATCTGATTTCACCTTCTCCCAGTAGGTAGCTTTGTTTTTCACAACAGTACACCTGAAATGAAAAGTTGTTGTTATTAAAATCACATGTTAAGCCTAGCAAACCTGGGGCTTAAAATCCATATTATATCTCTACTTAATAAACAAAGCCACTGTGTATATTTTTTGAAATGTCATTAAAATCAATATAGAACTAAACATGGCAGATGCACATTCACAAGGTATGTACATGTATATATGGGGACAACTTGTGCACACTGAACTAGTATTCGCTCCATAGTTTCATTCAAGAAATACCTGGAATAAATATCTGCAATGACTATTTACAACGAATGATTATTACAAAGTTTGGGATTGAATAAAATACTTACACGAAATAAACGTTTTTCATGTCAGTGGTAGGTGGGGTCCAAATAAATATTGCTGTAGTTTTGTCACCGTTCTCTGTGTGTGTCAAAGCTGCTTTCTATAATAAGATTATTGTGATATTAAGAAAGAGCTTATATTTAAGAAAGCAATAAAAATATTGTTTGCGAGTTTAGACCTTGCTATACCTGGATTACTGACTGGCTAACTGGCTGACTGACAATACTTCATTTGTCAATTAATTAATTAATCAATTCATTCATTTATTCATTTATTCAATAATTCATTTGGGAACAGGAAATTAATATCATTCATTCATTGGTTCTTTCATTTGATTTTCGTTCATTATTTATTTCGCCCATGCATCCATCAAACCGCCATAATATAGTTTCCATTTGATTTTGAAATGTTTATACTATAATAGAAGTATAAGGGAATGGCCGTATCTAAGGGAATTACCGTATAAAAGGGAATGGCTGTATCTAAGGGAATGGCCAGATCTAAGGGAATGGCCGTATTTAAGGGAATTACCGTATCTAAGGGTATGGACGTATCTAAGGGAATGGCCAGATCTAATGCTAAGAGAACTGGTGGTAACCTTTTGCTAAAATTGTATTTGATAGTTATGCATACTATATATTGTAATGCTTTCTTATATGGCAGGTCGTGAGTTCGAATCCCCGCACGGCCACAATCTCCGTGATGTTTGATTGTCATTCGTCTCTCACCGCTGATTCGGTGGGAATTTTATCAGCTACTTGCGGAGAATGGGTGTGTTCGAGTACTGGTTAACCTTCCAGGATCCCAGAAATCAGCGGTTAGGTTAAATGATCGTCTGTTAGCCATCGATGGCATAAAAATTACGCTTAATAATCAATCAATCAATCAATCAATCAATCAATCAATCTGATATGGCAATTAAATATGTTTAAACTAAGAAACACCTTCGCCCCACAGGTATTTTTCATGACCGGAAGCGCTCCAGATTGGGTCAGTTGACCGGATGTTGTATATATAGCTGGGTCTGGCCTGGCTTGACAAAGGAATCCCTCAAACAACGAAGAGCCATTCAGTGTAACTGTGAAACAACACAATATTATAATTAGTTAAATTTTAATTGTGCAGCATCGATAATATTGTTATGTACCTAATTAGATATTTAAAACTTAACCTGTGTACGATTTTTTTTCAGTCATTTACATGTGCTTTATTCTGAGTTAAAAACTTTATATAGCAAATGTTTAATTTTCATTCTGTATAAAACCGTCACATTGAATTTAAATACATCTTTCATTAACCCTCTCCACGATAATTTCATGTAAATGTTGTTTTTTTCTAATTCGAATTACATATCAAGATGTTTTGTTAAATCGGATCGGATAAACTGTTGATAGGTTTTAACCCAAATTAAACAACATTTTTATTAAGGTTTTCAAAAAAAACAACTTATGACATTTAAGAGTGGAGATTGGCTTAATCGATTCGTCTGTATTATTTTACAATATAAAACGTGGTGGCAGTAATAGTAGTAGTAGTAGTAGTAATAGTAGTAGTAGTAGTAGCAGTAGTAGTAGTAGTAGTATTAGTAGTATTAGTAGTAGTAGTAATAGTAGTAGTAGTAGTAGTAATAGTAGTAGTAGTAGTAGTAGTAGTAGTAGAAGTAGTAGTAGTAGAAGTAACAGCAGCAGCAGTAGTAATAGTAGTAGTAGTAGAAGTAACAGCAGCAGCAGTAGTAATAGTAGTAGTAATAGTAATAGTAGTAGAAGTAGTAGTAGTAGTAGAAGTAATAGTAGTAATAGTAATAGAAGTAGTAGTGTTAGGAGTAGAAGTATTAGTAGAGTAATGGTGGTAGGAGTAGTAGTAGTAGTAGTAGTAGTAGTAGTAAATGTAGTAGTAGTAGTAGGTTTTTTTAAACATGCAAATATTAACAACCTGTTAGCGTCTCGCCACAACTGAAGGAGGTTGCTGACAATGATACCGTGTAGGGTGAAGATTGTGCTGTTTGTGCGGCGGTTCCTTTGTGGTTTGGCGACATGCTACTACATGATTTAGGTGGCGCACCTTTGGGGTAACCGTTCGCCAATCCCATAACCATGATAATTAAAACACATGTTGATATCATTTTGATTTTTCCGTATTTTACCTAAAAATTGATAAAAATATGAAAGAATATTAATCCTTGGTTATGTTATACACAAATCACTGTATGTCTCTACAGCACAAAAACGAACTTGAGGATATATCCAACAAAATATAATAAACAACATTTACCTTTATCTAAATATCTGTATACAATTATGACTGGTTACACGTCACATCCAGTGAAATAAGATAACTAATTCGTTAAATGACAAGTAAGTTACATCCGCAGTGAATATAATAATTAATCATTACCAGGATATAATGAGAAGGATTCAATGAATGAAACCACGCATAACAATTCTAACCACAAAGTTTAGATCTTAACCGGTGAGTATGGCCGTGCAGATAACGTTTAACATAAAACACATTGCCTCGGGCTTAAGTTTTAACTAGTCTGTAGTATACATATTGGCCGCCATAATTAATTAATGTTTTTTTTACGATTTTGTCATATAAAGAGGAATAGTTAAAAAGGGCTATGTGTTGTTTTATCATATAAGTTGATGCTCAACAGATGCACTTAAGAGGGAAATAGTCTAGTTAAGTTAATTACAGAAGTTCAATATAAGCATTAAAGAATCAACGTTGTGTTTGTAGTTTAGATACTGGGATTCAAAATTAAAACTACTGTATTAATGACATTTCAGTAAATGACGCACACGTTTTTGATCCTGCTTAAAGGGAGTATATCAGGTAAAAAGAGCTATTTATGTCTTAAAAAATAAAAATACTTTTAAAATGGTTAGAATTTACTGAACCAAAAAAGAAACTTTCGCTAAGTTTGAATGTGAATATTTTGTTATCATTTAACTTAATTTGGCTGAAATCTTCTGTTTGTTGTATAATTATGTCTTATCAATATACTAAAATATTTAAGTTGCGACGTTGCTTAGACATAATTATACAACAAATAGAAGATTTCAGCCAAATTTAGTTAAATGTTAGCACAATATTCACATTCAAACTTAGCGAAAGTTTCTTTTTTGGTTCAGTATTACATTTCATTACCATTAGTAAATCATATCTGAATTGCTTAGTATGTCACATCTATCAAACTGTGACAAAAATCGCTATTTAAAGTGGAGGTGTAAACTTAAAACGTAATCTTCATTCTAAATATAGACAGCACTTAAATACTGTTAGACGACCATCAAATCGTCATTCGGACATTTTATATAATGAAACAATTTTTACTACGAGTAAACCTGTTTGACGGATCAAATTGAAATCAAAATGAAATCACATGACTCATTTAATACGTCACAAAATATGTTTCAATTTATTTTAGTCTTACCTAGGCGCAGAGTCCAAGATAGGATACGCATTTTCAATATATTAATTTGGCATATTTAAAAGATATATTTTGGCAATACGGGGTCAATGAGTATATATAGGCATAATATATTGGGAAAAAATGTTTATAGCCAATTTTAAACTTTTGAAAAATCCTGATAAACTCCCTTTAAATGCCAGCAGATAATACATTTTGTGGTTGGTTAATCATGTTTATGTTAATTATCCAACTACGTCGTTTAATTTCACTAAGCGTAATTTTGTGTATATTTATCGAAATGTAAGCCACTGATCACGTGACGTCTAACACTTTAATTCGTTAAGTACCGAAATGTACTATATTAACGGAAACGATCAAAACAACCGAGAAGGACTGCTGATTAACTATACAAATTCAATTATTTACAATAATTGTCGTTTACTTGACATCTCAAAATTTACTTACGTCATTCTACCAGCTTTGTCATTTTTCATTCTGCCAGCCTGCCAGTCTGCCGGTCTGCTAACTTGACCGAATAACTTCATTTCTATGAACAGTGATCAACCCCATAATAACATAGTTTTTGTTTTATTTCCCAGTCAAATTATAATATTATTTTGTGGTAACACTTTTTATAGCTATGAGAAGGTTTATACAACACACACCGAGAATGGTCAAGTTTATAGATTATAGCTCTTTGACGATTCAAAATTTGAATCCAGACACATGTTGTAGTTTTTAATACACGTTAAACATTACAATACAATACAATTCGATTAAAAACTCTTTACCCTAACGGTTACAGAAAAGAAGCCCGTATTGCAAAAGAAAATGCACTAAACGAAAACTTAAACCCGACAGTTCTGACAATTGATATTCTATCTAACAATGATGTTCTAAATCATTCCATTAGATGACCAACATTATATCCAAAATGAAGTGACGGTGATTTGGTCACACCTAGGAATGAATTATGTATCGACCTACGTAAGGACTTGTGTAATGAATTATTCGGACCGGTAATCAAACACATATTATCGTTACGTTGACGATGTGTGGGGCATTTGGACACATTGTTTGGAATTATGCGAGGAATGTTATGATTTGGCTGCACTGAAACCCGTTCGTTTGTACACGCTTAAAGATGAAAAAAAGTCTAAAAGTGTTTTAGCTCTAAAATCAATCAAAATAGCTTAAGCCGGATAGATTATGATTGATGCTCACTGATAATTATATTATAACATAAGATATCGCACGAGTCGATAATGAGCAAATTCAATGTTGTCCCTGTGTCTTTCTCGCCTTTTAACTACTATTGTCAGTTAACAGGCAACTGTCCAGGATTCAGTTTCCTAAGAATAACATTACCACAACGTTAGTGATTTATATTAGAACAAAATTGTTCTTTTGTTTCGTGGGTAAGAAATTTAAACCCTGTCATGTCCCACTACATGTTTTAAACCGTTTCAGAGCCGCTGTTAGCCTGTTGATTTATATTATATTGTTTGCTAGGTCATATATGGTGGCGTTTCTATATTATTCAAAAGGTACTTGCAGTTTACGAGAAGGGAAATGACTGAAATCGTAGACGAGCGCATAGCTGGTATTGAACTTATATGCCAAAATAATTCAAAACTATTTGAAATTTGTATATATTAACTTCTTTCCGACTACAAAAATAAATACTATAACGAATATTTGATAACATTGCATGCAATATGCAACTCTTACTCAGAATTTGGTATGATTATATTATTAGGCGATATGAACGGGGAAACAAACCAATACAATATCCAAAAATCTTATCGAGTGAAGCACCTTACCATATGTGTAAAGAGAAACGGTATGGTGTCATTAGCCGATTTGGTCGATACGCATGGGTCCACCATATACGTTAATAACAATGAAAATGATGCTAGATCACATATGATTTATAGTATGATATTGACCTCGTATCACACGTAACACTCATTATAAATAATGACATGTACCACGTCTCAGGTCACTTACCATTCCTTACAGTTTAAAAAATTCCCAGTTTAAAACAATCATATAAATGTATCATGAAACAATGTGATGTCTGAACACATTGACTTATATCAAGCGAAATTGTCGTAATGCTGAATTGATATAAATTAATTTCACGATAGCATTGTTAAGTTTATTTCAGCTGCATCTGAAAGCACTTTGCCCAAGGCTAACTAAGTTAAACTCCCATGCCAAACCATATTGGTCGAATGAGGTCAAAACGTCTCATGGCACTCAGCGGCAAGCGCGTCGCTTATAGCTGGAATTTAGGAGCCACATGTGTATGCAATGTGAAAATATCAAAAGAAACGTTTCGACAGACGCATAAGCAAGCGATATACATATCACTACACAGTTACGCCCCTTTTTTCACCACGGTAACATGATTCTTACGCTTATATAATTTGGTTTTGTAATATTTTCAAAATGGGTCACAGTGGTTGTAATTTATTGCTGCAGATGAGTAGAGCAAAAGGTGGCATAGCATATACTGCAATAAGACATCACTGTTGTTAAAAAAGAGACTTTTATAGGATTTCAACATTATGCATTCACGAGCATTTGAAGACTTCTTTTTAAAAAAAATATCAGGGTGTCACCGCACTATCTTTTAATAAAAATAACCAGGGCAACCTACCAATTATTGTGCATTTAAATGTGGGTATACATTCCTGCTATGAAAAAAATACTTTTGAAAATTCTACGTGGAAATATTTTTTACCATGGAAATCCTAGACCTTATTTTATATAGAACAAAGAACACAATTCAACTGTGTAGTGAGACATTATATTAGATAGAAAATACATTTATTCTTGAATTAATTAATGTTGCGGGTGCGACAACAAACTCTTTGGCGTTTCAATAAATCCCGTAGGGGTAAAACACAGTCTACATGCAGTCAGCTTGAAACTTAACAGTGCCTTTCCCGCGACCTAAACGTTATCTGTGATTGTCTTTTCTCATACTATCGACAACTTTACTCATACTTAACGAGTAGCATTTTGCCAATACATTCAAGAACACTTTAGAAATTGAAGTTTTAAAACTTAAATGTACTGCTCGAACTTCAGAAAACGTACCAGAAATACAGCCCAACTTAACTATTGATACCATTGAAATGCACATACAAACAAGAAAGTTGCTTCATTTGATTTTATATAATTATAATGAACATCTTAAGTTTGGCGGTCCTCCCCTGATCCGGGCGATAACAGAACTGGCTAACCTTAATAAATATATTCTAGTTGATAATTTCCAAATAGTCGACAAAATTCGTACCAGGAAAACATTGGGGGCAAGCACTGCCTCTTCTTACTTGCATGAATGTTCTTCCATAGAGCAACATAGCGATGTCTACATTTCGACACTTGATACCAGACCGGCATTCTATGCCGTGTTATTCTACAAATTGTCAAAACTTGGTATTGGGAAAAATGTGGTCGACATTGGAAGACACCCAAACCGATATTTCATGATGCTGGAGTCATCATATGATTTACGCTTGATACATTACACTGTCTATTAAATGGTAAGCTAATTAACAGATTTCATGCATTTCGAAACAAATTGTTTTGCTATCCTTAAGAAGTACGTATCTGTACCTCTGCTAATTAGAGATATTCGTTTTTTTATTAATTCTGTTAATAGTTGCGTTAAGTCACATCCATGCATGATATCTGATAATGTCTCTTGACCAAAAATATGAAGTATTCTTTATTAAAATCACCCCTTTGATCATATATAAAATAACATTCTATAATCATACGTCTATATTTATTGGAAAATAATTTGTTTCGAAATGAATGAAATCTGCTCATTAGCTAGTCACTTAATAGACAGTGTAATGTTTAAAGCGCAAATCATATGATGACTCCAGCATAATAAAATATTAACTATAAATATATCATGTCAAAGTTAAATGATGTATTCATTTGTACCTATACGTTTCAGGTTCCATATTAATAGCATGTGACGTTTCATATTCATCTCATGCCATATTGCATACTTATATGTCATGCGATTATGTCATATTGCATATTTGTAGCAATTTACATTTCATGATTGTTTAGTTCATATATGTATTTCTTAAAGTTTCAGGTCCCGCATTAATATCACGAAATGTTTCAATTTATGTCATATTTATATATGTGGGAATTTTATGTTCCATATTCATAACAATTCATATTTCCTGAATCTTTTGTTATTATTAATTTAAGTTTTATTCTGTATGTTATGCCTTATGATTTTTGTTCTTTTTCTTTTACTTTACCCATTGTATAGTGTTATGCATATCTTTGGAACAAATGGAAATACATAGTATAATAATGTGACGTCAAATGATGTGCGCCAATAAACGTCCGCGTATTCCAATAAAAGTCATCTGTGTTTCCAGATAAAAACATGTACGGGTTTACACTCTGAGTTAGGAACAAGGTATTTAATGTTTTTATACGGACCGTGTGTGCCTAAAATTCTGATTTAGCACACACCGAGGGCAAACATTTTCAGGATTGTTAATATCACCTTTTTTGTAAAGTGGAATAATTATAGCAAAGCCCATTGCCTTGAAAAATCACCACGATCAAAAAAGCGATTAAAAAGTCGGACGAGTATTGACATAAATTTATCTTGTGTATGTTTAAAGAATATGGAGGGATTTCATCCTGTCCTGGCTACTTGTAAATTTTGTCATTGCTTTTTCCTCTTCCGATATTTCTCCGTTACATATTTCGTCCGTAAGAGTTTGTAAATGTAAATTGTTTTACTGCGATGTTTGTTCCGCATCTACCATTGTCAATAACCAAACCGTAAGATTTACAAAAATCAAGTAATTTCTCACCAGCCCTATTAATTACGGAATCACAAGATTTTCTAGACAATGCCGTGCTTCTTAAAATGTCTTCAAATGCTGATAGCTCAGGGACACTGTGTCTGATATCTATAAGCTCATTTTGTGCGCCCGTGCGTGCATTAAGATCGCCTTTTATGACTAAATCTACCATTAACAGGTTTAACTGCTGTTCATTTATATAGTGTTCAATAGAATATATTCCCCATGAATGTTCATACCTATAAGTGTGCGAATTATATGGTGACAAATATCTTTGTGTGTTTTAAAATGTTTTAGTACATTACTAATCTTGAAGAAAATACAAAATTTACGTTCAGAATTGATTTAAACAACAAAATTTGGAATTGATTTATGCATATATGTTAAAATACCACACATAGCTCTACAATGAATTTCATATTTAAATGCATTTATATAATAACATTTAAAATCGTCTTATTCATTTGTAAACATATCAGAGTTGTTTTCCCATGTTTCTAAAAATCTTACTATGTGAAACGATCTTGAATAATCAGTTACATCTTGAAACTCTAATATTTGTTTTATACCGTCAAAATTCCAACACAAAAGGTTTATCTTGGCCTCGGCCTAACCCCTATTTGACATCCATATTTAAGTCAATCTGTACACAAGGGTCCTCCGTTTGCTGCTCGGAAAATTGGTCTTCATCAGAGTTTAATTCACGTACGGCTTGCCAGAACACTTGTGTTTGTGCTGAATCCGATTGCTTGGGACCACTTCTAACACAAAAGTCACCTTTATAAAAGTATCCAGTTTGACCTTTTTGTTTTAAAGACTTTTAAGCTTGTCTCTGCTTTTAAGTAAGATCATCGCTGAATCGAATTGAAACATTGCGTAATTTGTCTCTTCCTTGATAAATTCGAAACTTGTCGTCATATCTAAATGATACTATTGACATCGTCATATCACTACTCAGAAATACACGAACAGTTTTAATGTCATCACGAGACCAATCAACATTTGGACAAGCGACCTTTAGAACATTTTCGATTACATAATCTGTACGCCGATCAATAGAGATGGTGAAGATCCTCATATTATCTATCCTCATGTTTAAATGTTCGACTGCGCCATTTAACTTTTCGAGTTGACCACTTAGTGCTTCCATAGAACTGGACATACATTCTATATCTCATTGTTTGGTTTCAGAAATACCCTGAAACCCTATCACAGCATTATCCGTGAGCATCAGGTCTGTTTGCAATGCCTGTCGATTGGTTTCCGTTTTATTCAAGTCAGATTTGAGTTTAATCGCCTGTAGGATAGAGTCCAAATCTGTAGGACCCGGGTTGCTCTTTACGTAGGCAGAAATCGTCAGTAGATTTTCTTATATATTGTACAATTGACATTCTGGAGAAGAGTCACTTTGTACGGTTGTATGGACAGCTGTGTCGTAATCAAGCCAAAACCACGACTGTTTCATGGTTTTTAACTTGATGAATACGTATACATCGTTTCACATAACCTGCAAACTGTGAATATAGATGTCACAAATCATGAAGAGATTGAAGTAGTATAGCACTATAAAGACATGATGCAAACATTCTGTAGTGAATCATTTCGAGAATGGGTTTTATTTCATTTTTCTGGTGTTCAGCTTCTGTTTGTTACCTCTATCAGGTAACACTTATATAAATGAGTAAAATAAATGTATATGTGGATGGATTAGTTTGCATTAGAATTTATTAAATGAAATTAATTATATGCAGGTAATCTTCAACATTTCTCATTTTACATATTGGACAAAATCTTAACGCTCTGTCAATTCTGGAGTGTCGGCAAGTTTCAATATGAAGTGAGAGACTAGAACAACGAAAGTTTGTCAACATTTTTTAGTTTGTATGATATATCAACATATAGATATGATTCGATATTTAGTGACGGTTTAAAATGTTTTATAAAGGCTTGCTTTTGGCGACTGCTCAATGTCAGTTTTCTATTTTCAAACAGCACAATCTTTAAAACTTTGAGTAATTAATTTAATAAACATAATATCGTTTTCAACTTCTGTGATATCCAAACATGACCACCCCAAAATAAAAGGTGCTTTATTATGCTGGCCCAATCAATTCTAACGGATTCATGAAGTTGTTTAAGCATATCATAGCTTTGCTAGGGATATCTGATTGGTGGCATACGAAGACGGCTTAACCAGTATTGTATGTAGTTAGTCATATGAATGACGAGTGAGGACCACACTATTGCATTAAAACGTCGGAGATTTCTTGAAAATATTGACAAACGTACATTTAAGATTGCTGTACCATTTGTATCTGACACATACACTTAAAGTTGCAAGATAACGTTTACAAGACTCGAGCAAGAGCAGTTTAAAGGACAGTGTACATGCACAGTATGGTGGAGGTGATCGGATGAATCATTGTTATCTAAGCCGAAGTTGTTGATAAATCTAAAGAGCTTCGTCGATACTATTGACTTCATTTGACTCATTATTAGCATAACATGTAATATAACCATCGTCATTGGTATCTAAGAGACCGTTAGATATGTTGATATTAGAAACTGTGAAATCATTAATTTTCGTGGGATATTACTTTTTGCTGATTTCGTGGGGAGCCTAGACAACGAAATAAAATACCCACGAACTTAATTTACACTAAATGTAATGATGTTAATATAAATTACCTTTGTTTTAATATGCATACCTGCATTGCATTGTGGTAAATAATCCATCCTTTATTTATATATTTTCTTTCATCACATTACATCAATATTTACATTGATAATTTTGTTAACAGTGCAAGAATTTTTTAATACCCAAATCATCTTTACTTCTACGTCCATCCGCTCATAGACATATGTGTGTGAAGAAAGATGTGTGATAATTTACCCTACTGCGCGTGTATTTCAATCAAGATTCTGACCGTCACCATGTAGCGAAATCCTATCGAGTTGGAACAGTTTGAAATAATGTGACATATAGGCCTACGGTAAAGATTGTAATTAAAGTGTAAAACATTGTAAAAGAACAGTATGCGCGCGTACAAAGAAAACTAAAACACAAGTGTCTACTGAAGTAATATCCTTGATTTAGTTGTATTTATACAACATAGATTAATTAAAGAAGTACCAAAACAATTAAGCACATAATCGTTTTGTTTACGGTCCATAGAGAAGCTTTCTGAGGGATAATCTACATTAGTTCTAAATACATACGACAAAGTGTCATTAGGGATAAAATCTTACTTGTCACTAATCCTTGAGTTTATATCTCCCACTAGATATAACTCGGAATCTGGATATGCACTGGCACTGATTCGCGTTTAGAGTGCAATAATTATACATGATTTTTTTCGATACTTATTGCCATTTGCTAAGTGCTCAACAGGGCTTTGACCGGCATCCTATTTTGACATGTTCACTGGTCGTTCAGTATCAAAACCGTAGACAAACGGTTATCCGTCAATAATGATTTGATCATAACGAAGATGTTTGTTTAGCGTCATCAATATCTTGGTGAAAGAAAGGAATGAGAAGTTTGCGAACATGCGAAAATCTTTGAGTGGGATCTTAAAATACGCGTTCGCCATCATTGTTTAGTGTGCTATTGGTACAACTGGCGTTCCATAATTCGCGACTGTGGTTCTTATCCTTGTAGTGAGTAAACGTTGCGATGAAGGACCGCGGCTTGTAACTTTCCAAGAGTCAATGTTCAATACAATGAGCACTTTCAATAACAGTACACAGTGAGGATAAAAACGAAAAAAATGTTTCGTCATGTATGGAAAAAGGGAACAATTGAAACAAACTCGATTTAACTGTGTGACACATATATATGGTGATACTCATTAAAAAGTGAAAAAAATAATACAAAATGCTAAAACGGGGAAACGGTAACAAGGCGCAGCCTCTTTTGGTTATATTTTTTCACAACATAAGTCATTTGAGAAAATAAGTCGATTAGGAGGATTTTTCGAAGTGTATATATCAACTGTTCTTCCTGTGTCAAGTATTCAGTGTTGGTTTTTACTCATATGAATTATGAAAAAGGTTTTGCGTTGGTGATTATTCTTGTCTTTCATTTTCTTTATAACAAAGAAACGGATCAACCTTGTGATTTCTACTGGTATGACACTTAACCTATTCACCGCTTAAGTCACAAAACGTTTATGTGGTACTGATTATATATGGTTAATTCTTCATATTTTGTATTTTCATTACTTCAACGTCAAGTCATGTTGCTGATGTCACGTGTGTGCAATATAAGAGGTCATGTTTTTTTTATATTGAAAAATGAAATACGAGTGAAAAGAATATGTCACTATTGAAGTAGGTGTGTCAATATACGGAAAATAACGATAGCAAGTTATGTAACGTCCCAGGTGTTATGCCTCACATTACCACCGAATACCCAATCCAGTTTATGGATAAGGCAAAACACCTGTTTATAGGTAAAGCTCTGCCAATCATATGTTAGGACGACCCAGTCTCTATTACCTAATTGGATAGTAAAATGTTACCACGCTGTAGGGCCAACATTATTCGTCCTCGAAGTCTGAGACGAGATATAAAAGTAATGTTACTCTGTCAGAGGGCAGTTTCAGGAGTTTTATTAGTTAGCAGTTCCGAGTTCAGTTCCTAGTAGTAGGGTTCTAAGAGTTTTTAAATTTTAGAGTTACGGGTTAGGAGTGGCGGTTGTTGTTGTTGTTGTATGGTATTTAATGTCGCTTTCAACAATTTTTCAGTAATATCGCGACGGTGTTTACTTGAGACAGTATTCTGAGCGCTGTCACACTGGAGTATCACGCCGCAGACACATGGTATGATACCCAACTCAGTCACATTATACTGACACCGGGCCCACCAGACCTAGAACTCGCCTCTAAATACTTAGCGTCAAGCGAGGAAACTTCTAGTACCATTTTTAAAGTCTTTGGTATTACCCGGCCGGGGATCGAACCAACGACCTTCCGCATGCGAGGCGGACTAAGATGTAGGAGCTTAACACTATACGGTCATTAGTTGTAGAATTATATTAAATTGTGGAAACATAGCTTGTCTTGTGATTCTTTAATCACTACCTCCGTACATGGTGTTACAGTTACCGATTTTATTTGTTTCATTGGTATTATTGCAGTACCATATGTAATTAAACGATTCATGGCACATTATATGTGTTATTTATCATTGCAAAACATGACTGAATATATCAAGTATACGAGGAGTGTTCCGTGCATAAACAGATACGCTATTACAGCTTTCTTCTGAATCTTTTTCACCTGTAGCTAATGTGTATATTAAGTGTATAATTATCATGTTTAATGTGAATAAAACATAGTTTAAAATAAACTTAATAATGCGTCTGCTGTATTATTTCGTTGAAATCATATATGAAACAACTTGGTTTTGCTAGCGTGATCACTGGTGCGTGTCACAGGTAAGGATCTCCCTCAAACATTTACTTATCATGTTACAATGTACACTACTTGGTAGCTTATTCACTGCACTGTATGCAAAATGGTTGTCAAACAAGCTGAACATGTGATTAAAATTAGAGTCTATATTCGAGGTAGGTCATTACTTGGGTTGAAGTTGAAATACATTCAAAGAGAGGTTTGTGACATTGACGGGTAGAGTCAGATGTCGTATAGTACAATTTGTAGGTGAGTGGCCAAATTTCTATCCGGGCAGCAAATTGTTGAAAGTTCTGTAATGTAAACAACCAAGCTATAAAATATCGAACATATCTCCAAAAACTATAAATAGTAAACAAATCAGCTCCGTTGACAAACTTGTCGTTAGCACGGATTTGTCTATTTAAAAAAAAGCATTTAAAAGTTAATGAGGCCTCGCCTATATAGTTATGTTAACGAAATCATCCAACTATACGTTGTTGTTGTTGTATGGTGTTTAGTGACGATTTCAAAAAATTTTCAGTCATATCGCGACGGTGTCTACTTGAGACAGTATTCTAAGCACTGTCGCATCATGCCGCAAACACATGGTATGATACCCCACCAAGTATCTCCATTAAATGTTGAGCGTCAAGCGAGGAAGCTTCTAGTACCATTTTTAAAGTCTTTGGTATAACCCGGCCGGGGATTGAACCCATGACATTCCGCATACGAGGCGGACGCTCTACCACTAGACCACGCCGTGGTCTTCCAACTAAACATAGTTTGAAAGAAAGTAAATTGTAACTTGAAAAAATCGATGCGATTTTCTACAACAACAAGTGTTACTTTCTATAAATAAGTCTTTAAAAAGTGTCTATAAATGATTGTTTTTCGTGATTGATTTTAGAAATATGAAGTTTTATTATTTTCACGAGACATGAAAAATGAAGTGTCTATCGGCACGACGATCGTGTCCATTATTTTTCTTATCCGCACAACAGTCGTGCCCATTATTGTCTTTATCCGCACGACGTTCGTGCCAATTATTGGCCTTATCCGCCCGACAGTAATGCTGGTATTGTTTCTTATTGGCAGGACAGGTGCTCGACAAGAAAAATAATTCACGGCAGATAGTCAAGGGGTGTAGTATATATCCAGAAATTAACCAGCATTTTAAAAAATAGTTTGAGATTGATATGACCTGACATTCGTCATTTCATGCAGAATTTTATTAAATGTGTTCAGGAAAAAGCACTTTTCCTGAACGAGTTTAATGAAATTCTATATAAATTGACAGCAAGTGTCAGATTCTATTAACCACAGGAGCTTGTGGAGTGAGTGGATAATAACGTTTTAGGGCGGGGAGGGGGGGGGGGGTCACCTAGCTTATATAGAGAGACAAGGAAAGAAACAAACGTGGACCCCTTCCACGACCAAAATAAGAGTTTCTTAGTCAATAGGCCATCAATTTTAACATTCTGACAGTAAAACATACATTGCAGAAGCAGAAAAGAACACATTTTCTGACCAAAAGGTTCATAAAATATCTATATTTATATGATAGCATTTAAATACTCAGTGTTAAATATTTCATCCTAAAAATATCGGACTAATAGGCCATGCCTCTTTAAGAACATAAATACACGATGGATACCGCATTTGTTGACAGAAGATCAAAATAAGTCAAGAATTGCTATGGCAAAAACACTTTTGGAAATGTATCCGAGAAACAGCTGAACAGCTTTTGAGATTATAGTTACTGGTGAAGAAACGTGGGTCCATTATCATGAGCCAAACAGAAAAACATCTAACAGAATTTGGGCCACGGAGAATGCAAGATGTTCATGTATTGCCAAACGATTGCGATCTGTTCATAAGGTAATGTATGCAGGAGGGGGTTAAAACAAGCGGGTGACAATGCAGCCGAACAATCACACGCAATTCCGAACCATAACACCGTGTAAAAAAAAAATCATTAAATCCCGAAAATGAAATGCTTGAGGTTTTGCAATACATTCTCGGGTAATATACAATAAGCAATTTAAAGTCAATTTAAGCTACAATATTAGGGGGGCAACTATTAAGAAAATCACGTGGTAACCTACCGTCGTGCCGAAATTGTCCAAATTCGCCACGACCGTTTTAATTCCAGAAGTGATTACAGACAAACAAAACAAGCATCGTATTCGAAAAGAACCTTTTAGCGCAGGGTATTCAGTAACATATCTTACAGTAGTCCTCAACAGTTTTTACTCTCTTAAATACAATAAAAATACGGGGAAATTAAAGATGATTGATCTTTGTAGTGCATATTTCTTGTGTCCGAAAATGCTATTGAATATGTTATTGGTTGTTTGGGAGATTACAAGGTATGATATGGCATAAACTCAAAGGAATAGCCCGCCAAACGTTATTTCCATTGTTATGTAAAACTCAATGCATTAAAAGCCGCTGACGAAGGCTGCAAGGTCGAAAGTGCTTCAGCAAAAGCAAGATATCAAATATATATAGAGAGGGAGGTTTTTCCATTTGGCACCGTTGTAGGTACGACAGGATATATAGACTACGATGAGCTCGCCCATCTACGACGCAAACCAAGAACATAATTCTATAATATCACTCAACTCATAATAATTGGTTTTAACCATAATGTATGAAAGTTTTGCACGCTTTGTTTTACACGCTTTGTAAAGGACAAAATTGAAATCTGTTGGGTCACGAAGATACAGTGAACTCAGAATGGTTTTATTTCATAAAGGGAGATATTTGAAATTACAACAACGTATTTTAGACTATTTCAGACATTTTCCCAAGAGTTATCCGATCATTGCCCTTGCACAATTTGACGATTTTTCGATGAATCCAATTACTTCCTTTAAACCGTGATAAAACATACAGGTTAATGAATGAATAAATGACTGACTGAATGAATACCTTTATTTCCTCCTCTTGGGAGATTAATATACAAAATTGACACATAATGTTGGCAATTTATAACATATATACAAATAACATATAGCAAAGTTAACATATAATATACGTGCAATGAAAATGTAAACATTTTATATCATTGTATCATCATTTTAGTATACTGAAAAAATATGAATCTTCTATGCAAATTTTGATATTAAATATGCGATTTTTATGTACAGCCTTACTCACGTTACATTTACACCAACAAGTCAATTATTAGTTGTGTAGCGATCTCTGTTAATAGTTGCTCCCGCTCGCTTAAACCTTTTCCCGAAAGCGAAAAAAGAAAAGGGACAAGGGAGGGAAACTTGTCACCAATCTTATTTTGACTCATAATTAAAGAAAGTATTTTTAGCATTCAAATATGTATTTGGAAGTCATTTTTAAGAACTATATCGTTCCGCTCTGACACTTATATTTAATAGGCGTGAAGTGTTATATATGCTCTCGGGTGTAAAATATTCATTAGTTTTGACAAGGACTTATATATGTCCTTTGTTTTGATAAGCATGATTTAGTGTTAGAGTGATGATATGTAGTATGAAAAAAGACACTTATGTACTTTACTTAAACTCTTAAATCATTTTATTAAATTTGATGTGTAAAACTATACCATTCATGTACTGGTATTCAAATGATATTTAAAACTTTATGTTGTTTTTTTTAAATAAAATTATTACAGTTATTTAATTGTAATATTAACTTGTATTTGAAAGAGTCAGATAACAATGAAACACAATATCGAAAATCAATTATCAAAAACACTGGTGTCGGGTGGGGATGTTTTGTTATGGTTATATAAAAGTAATATATATATAAAATTGTATATGAAACAGTATGTATTTATTAAAGTTTTCACCGTATTTGAACACAAATTATTTTTAACGACTTCTTTTCAGTATCTCATAAGATTATGCTGTTACAACAGAAAATTATGTGTTGCAAACCACTTATACGAGAGGCTCTATTTAAAAAAAAAAAAATTAAAATTAGACCTTAACGTAAGTTAAAAAATCTATTACTGACACATATAAATAAAAACATAATAAAATATCACATAATTAAGAAATACACATATTTGGAGAAAACTGCTATGCTTTCATTTTATAAGAAAATCCCTCTTTATTATCTGTTTTTAAAGTTTGAATATAGTATCAATTTATCTGTATATCGATGTCCAAACAGCTTATTAAAAAAATAACAAAAACGTTTGTTGAAATATAATTACTCAATTAAAATTAAGCAGTCTATATCATTACCCAACAAAATACAAATTTTGACTCCGGGGCAGGGGTAGGGGGCAATTAAGGTCATACATTTTTTGAAACATTCGCTTGTCCCATTCTTTGAGACTTATAAAAGAGACAAGCCGGAGAGGCTCTGATGTTGTTTGTACAATTATTAGATTTGCATATTATTTTACTGATCTTACGAAAACGTTCAAAATTAATATGTTGTAATATTTATAAACATTTGATAATGGCATATCATAACTTGTATTAAGTTAATTCAAACATACAAATAATAAATTAAGATAAGTGTGCATGTATATATTTTAATAAAACAGAATAACAGTAAAACAGTTAAGATAACAGAGTTGTAGTTTAGTTAAACTTATTATAACACAATATTACATGTTTATTATTTGAACACATCAACAATAACCAATAATAAAACATATTTCTTGATGAAAGTATACTAGAAAATAGTTTTTAAAATATCTCAATTAACTATAAAAAAATAATAAGAAATCATTATGATATTTTCAATTACAGCTTTGTTGTCTTTAAAATTGATGTATTTCATAAATGATATAATCAAAAAGACAGGCAAATACATAATACATCAATGAGATGACTATTAAACGAACATAAAAATGCACATGTTTGCAGTTAAAATGTTTATTTCAAAATGGATTATTAAACTTTAGGAAGTTATCTCATTATCATTATATTTATTTAAATAATCTTATTGTCGTGCCGTAAAACACCATTCATTTCAATCATTTCATATACATGTTAGTAGAAATTATTTTTTTATTGATTAATTAAGTACCAATCAACTACATTATTTTATCCTTTTACTCAATTGATATACCGCTTGTAAAGTGTTATTTTCAGCATTATTTTCATGAAACGTGTGACGGTGATTTAGTTTTTAAAAACCAAGTGATATAACTTGAGTATCCCAATTATACATACTCTTTAATCAATTTTCCATTGAATAACTACAAACCAAAGACATTGAAGTATATATTTGTTCGAGAAATAGACAATTAAATAATATTTGGGATTACAAAAGAAATGAACTTTAAACTTTGAAATTCACATGGGTCTATACTTTACAATATAATTAAAATACATAAATTCTGAGAATAAAAACTATACACAATTTACACCATGTGTTAATAAGCATTTCGGGTATGACCAACATTTGCATATTGTATGCTGTATTGGGACGATAATACGCTCTTATGGGTACAACAGTACGCTGTACTGGTTAAAAAGAAAATTAATCAAAGACGGCATTAATATATATACTTTTTTATATTTTATATTTTAATATCATCGTAAAGGAAATTTCATTTGCAATAAACGTATTCGTTGTAATTGGTTGACAAAAACAATAACTAAGTTTTTTTAGACCTTAAAAGTGTGAGTATTTTTATATGAAACATTTAAAGAACCGATGCGATATTTTAAATTTAAAAAAGCAAGCAAGATGACGTAAACCTTTTTTTAATTTTTATTTTATTATACTAAATAATGTATTTTTCAACTAAATGGCTAGACGTAATAGGTTGACAATATTAATGAAACAGTTATAACGATGAAATAAATATATACTTATATTTATATTATTATGTAATTGTCAAGAAATTTTTGAAAAAAAAGCACCGATATGACACATATTGCACATATGATGCAACTTGAATGACAAATGGGATAGTCGTCAATATCATTACTTGGTTTCAGCTGTAAACGACACACTTGTATGTATATTAAAGGAAATATCAAAACATATCACGGCACTCTTCAATGTCTAATTTTAAAAAATCGGAACTTCTATCAATATGGAGAGAACTATACGCATATTAATCAGATATGCAATAGATTTAAACTGCATTTATTTTATTATGTTTCCTACTGTATACACTCCTTAAGGCTTATTCTACTTATTTCGAATATCTTTTCGTGTTTAGAATCGGACTCTCTTGTTTTTCTTTTTAACATATCCACATCTTGGTGGTTCCTGTACTCCATATGCTGGTGGTTCCCGCACTCCATATACTGGTGGTTCCCACACAGGAAGAGTTCCTGATAACTTTTTTGTAACGTCAATTGTGACGTCTGTAGCAGGCATATGTGACATTGACATGACAGCATTACGCATTGGTGGCTCAAGCTGGTCGGCCTCCTGGGCCACTGTAGGGACATAAGAATTGTAACAGTAGTTACCTTGGTCTTAAAATGAAATAGATAAAACTACGTTTCATATAAGAAAACATATATTTCACATAAATGTACAAATAGGATAAAAATAGGAACAAAGTTCATTAAAATACAAGGGACATTCGATAACTTCTGTCATTAAAGGCCTTCTGTAGAAACAATATTGCGTACACACATGAAAAACTCGTGCAATTGTTTGGGGATGTTTATTCAATAGACCTGCGAATTCTCAATCCAATCTGATTACAATCGACCAAGATATTCATTGTTGAATTATAAACACTCATGTACAGTGGCTATATTTCAATATCATAATAAACCTGAAAAAAAAATAGAAATAAGGGCTTACATTTAAGCCCGAGTTTCTTTGCAGTTACCGCCAAAAGAGATTTATTCTGAACTGTGCCGTATACATTAAGCACAGTTTTTCGGTGGGTTAAGATATTGAAGGTGGTCAGCATAGCCTGTAAGAAGATAACCGCACAGGTAGGCCTGTTGTTGCTGCAACAAAGACAGACATTGGTGCTCTAAGAGCTAAGGTACAACACGATGAACGGTATACTGATTCCCCAGATAGTTTATAGTCTCGGCAATTTCAGAAGGCACCGAACATCATATTCTGACTAACTGTTTGAAATTAAAGAAGCTTTGTGCTAGATGGACCCCCCACTTGGTGAAAACTGAACAAAGGGGCCAAGCATTTAGATTGGGCTAAACATATAAAAATTGTAATCCTAGTAAAATTTCTGACTTGCTCATTGGGGATGAAACTTCGGTTTATTATTTTGAGCCCCAACGGCGCATCAATAATAAACAATGGCTTGTTCAAAATCAGGCTAGGCCATTCATAGCAAAGAGGACAAGAAGCGCTAAGAAGTTTTTATATGCCATTTTTTTCAATTGTAGGGGTCCTGTTGTACAAATTCCTTACAAAGAGGGCAAAACAATTACAGGCAAGTTTTACAAAGATCAAGTTTTATCAAAATAAACGCCCAAGTAAAGGTTTGGAAGGCATATTGCTGATTCATAACAATGCTTGTATCTACAAAAATAACTGTACAATCTTTCTTATAACAAGAAAAGGTTATTCAAGTTGAACAACCCCTTTTACCGCTGACATAAGCCCCTGTGACTGTTTCCTATTTCACATGCATTACTAACATTTTAAACTAATTAATTTTAACTTAATGTATTTCCTCTTTTTCATGCAAAAATATTAACAATTTTTATATCCATTTCACAAACTCATTTTACCTTGTTGACAATCCTCGCATGTAAACCCTATGCTAATAGAAGTGCCACTGGATCTGCAAATTTTCAGTGTCTGAACAGTTTACCAAGGGGAGACTTCTTTGCGACATTTAGGTCGTGGACAGCAAGACTATAAATGTGTGTATCTGTGAGGGCGAATACTTTAAAGGGTTGGTCTGAAAAAATCCAGTTCCTGTGAAAATCTTAACTATCAGAAGACCAGTGACAGAATATATTGAATGCCCCTCGTTCTGACGGACGATCGGTTCTGGTCAGTGCAAAATGTACAAATGGAGAGTTACACCAATTCTGAGATAATGCTCATATGATAGAATCGCTTTCATAATGACAGGCCAGAGATTCTTTATAAAATACATTGACTTACTTTTTGATCTTTTTCGGCATAAGAAAGCGCAAAGGGAAAAGATAAATAACAGAGGCATCACTATCAGAAGGTAATACCACTTGAACGATTCGGATGCTCCAGACGGATCCCTGTAAATGTACAATGTTGACAACATTATCATGATAGGAAATAAATATATATTTTTTTAGCCATATTATGACCCGTTTATTATTTATACGTACATAGACACATAACATGACAACATAAAAGTTCGATTTGAATTAGCAAATATTTTTCATTTAATAATCAATCATGCATTTTCATTTATTTCTATAATTCTTTGTTCATTCATTCATTCATTCATTCATTCATTCATTCATTCATTCATTCATTCATTCATTCATTCATTCATTCATTCATTCATTCATTCATTTATTCATTCATTCATTCATTCATTCATTCATTCATTCATTCATTTATTCATTCATTCACTCATTCATTCATTCATTCATTTGTTCAAATTCATTCACTCATACGTTTGTTGTTCATTCGAAATGAATATTCATAACTGGCCTAAATACAAATTCAGTTATCTTTCTTCAGCGATTAAACATATAGATTGTTTATAACTTACACAAATACACGTAAAGGACAACAAAATGCCGGGTGAATTTCAGAGCCACATTATTAAAATATTTTGAGCGATATAAATAGTTTTTAGTTTTAGAGTATGTATGTTAAGATATAAAGTACGCTACTACCTGATTGGTAAGGTTAATGAAGTGTCTTAAGATTGGTTGAGATGATACATACGTAGTGACTGTATGTTCATTTGGGAGCTGGACGTTTGATAGTCAAGAAGGTAAAATGAGTTTGTGAAATGGATATAAAAAGTGTGAATATTTTTGCCATAAAAAAGGAAATACAGGAACTTAAATAAATTAGTTTAAAAAGGTTAATTAAGTTGAGTCTATTTGATTTTTAATAATTTATTACAGTAGAAAAATGTGTCCGTCTGGTGGCTGAGGACCTGACCCCTCCGATGTCTGTGATTAAACCCTAGTCAGTTTTCTATACTTTTGAAACTGAAAAATTACTTCGTTCGTTCTAAAAGTATGACCTTCCAAAAGCATAAATATCTTTCTAAAATAAGATATTCTTTTATGCAAATGAATAACCATCAATAGTCATCCACGATAACCGACGCGCAAGCCTAGTCCCAATTGGTGCTTTTATTTTTCATTTCAATTACCGAAAGGTTTTCGTGACATCAACATGTACCTTGGCGGTAATCTAACCCCACACCAACCCCACCGCCGAAGGGCCATTACATATATACTGAATCGGAGACTGCTTAAAGAATGGAAGTGTCGTTAGATGAACTAAATATTACGGTCAGATTATGCATTATGGAATATAAGGAACTTAGTTCAGTCATCATTAAACGCTATAAGTATGGAAAATAGCAGTGACTCTGTCTAGTAAAGGGACCTGAAGGCACCTCTGTATACCAAAGTGTGCCTTTAAGGAATACTTCTGGTGTTATCTCCTGTCTAATAATCACAAATAATGACTTTCTTAAAGATGAACTAAAAAATCCTAAATGGCCGCTTTACATTGAATATATAGTGAAAATGCTGACATCACTATCTATAGAGATGACCTTCACTACTTACGCTATGTAATAACTTTTTTCTAAAAGGACCATTATTCATGTAAAGTTTTAATTAACTAATATCGTACTTTGCTTTTACTATTGAGGAATATATAAATAAAAAATCTAAAATTAATAAGCAATACAAAATAAAACCGTTATTGCATACAAAGAGAGAAAATTAGGTAACTGTAAACATTTAACTCGGCATTAGACTGTTGAAATGTTTTCTAACTCGGTTATATACAACATGTATAATGACTTTATAAAGCCATATCAAATATCGAAACGTTCATGGAATAAACAAGATCAACATCATATTTTACAATTATAGGACAGATAACTTTGACACTCGACCTTGGTCAGTGCCTAATACAATTTAAACGACAGTATAAAAGTAACTGAGCTATGTATCAATGTTTAAACAATTCAGTAACTTTATAGTTATTATTCTAACCCTGACCGAAAGAATTGCTTTAATGTCAAAATATAAGTGACATAATAAGCTAAAATGTCCACGTCAAATAGCTGAACAAAAAACAATAATGTACATTTAAAGGGAATATATCAGGAAAACATGCTAGCAATGTCTCAAAAAAATTAAATTATTATAAAGATAGATTTGAAGCATCTCATTATCATAAATACATAAAATTCGAATGGTTTGGTATGTCAAATCCACCAAACGTGCCAAAGTTGATATTTAAAAAGTGAAGTAAACTTGAAACGAAATCACCATTCTAAAAATAGACAGCACCTTATTAATGTTTGACGTCATTCGAACTCTTTCTAAGATGAAACATTTTTGAATACGTGCAAAACATGTATCAATGGCAGAACTATTCTTTAAAAAAATCCCAGCGTACGACCTCTAAACTCCTATATTTTGTTAAAGTTCACTATATTTTTTTCCTGTCCGTTCAGATTTGTGTTGTGCCCCATATGACCCTCTAAACTGAAATTTTAGATCCCTATGTGAATGTGACAAAATTGAAATAAAAACGAAATTACGTGACTCATTTAATACGTTACAAAATATGTTGCACTTTTAACGGATAATCTTTTTTAGCCTAACCTAGGCGCGTATCCCAGTTTAGGAAATCCCTTTTTAATATACTATTTTTTAATGTTTAAATATATACCCTTTAACAATACGAAGTCATTGAGGATATGTAGGCATTATGCATTGGGAAAAATGATTTATTGGTTTAAAATTTTGAAACCCTGATAAATACCCTTTAAACTGCTTTAACAATATCATTTCGAACAAATTCCATATCATTATATATATGAAATTGTGATAAAGGATCCCACAGTTTGTTTTCCTATATATTCATAAATCAATATTTGATTCCATGTTTATTTTAAGATACATGTGCATAAAATTATGGACGCAACAACAACAGTCTAGGTTAATGAAATACAAACACAAAAGCAAGAGGACTATGATAGTCATAAATAGCTCACATTAACCCTTTACTTCATAGATTCGCATTTTCCCGCACCATTCACAAAAGGCCTTTGAAAACAGTGCAGGAAGAGTTCAGATTGCTCGTAACACTTCCTGAACTGTTTTCCACTCTGTCGGTTAATATAAACATAGTTCACCCAATGATTCAAAAGCCTTCAATATTAGGTGTCCAAAGGCGTCTATATTAGAGGTGTCCAAAGGCGTCTATATTAGAGGTGTCCAAAGGCGTCTTTATTAGAGGTGTCCAAAGCCTTCTATATTAGAGGTGTCCAAAGGCGTCTATATTAGAGGTGTCCAACGGTGTCTACTCGAGACAGTATTCCAAGTGTTGGCACACTGAAATATCATGCCGCAGACACATGGTATGTTACCCCACCCAGTCACATTATACTGACACCGGGTCGACCAGTCCTAGAACTTTCCTCTAAATGCTGAGCGTCAAACGAGAAGCTTCTAGTACCATTTTTAAAGTCTTTGGTATGGCTCGACCTTCTGCATGCGATGCGAATGCTCTACCGCTATACTACACTGCGGTATTTACCGGATAAAAGTCCGGCTCCATCAATTAGATGATAAATTATTGGAACCATCTCATTTATAAATAACATTTTACTTTGATACTAAAGATGCGTATATGCCTTAACTTTCTTTGAAAAGTTTTGATATACCATGCTAAAACATGTACAACAGGTACAGTATTCCCGATTCCAGAACAATATTTGGCTCTATATAAACTAGGATTATACTTTATCATGTTCCTATTTGTTAAACGGCTTTAACGCCATACATTATATCTTTAACGCCATACAGAATATCTTTAATGCCATACAGACTATCTTTAACAACATACAGAATATATAGATATTATGTTTGGCGTTAAAGCCGTTTAATGCATGGCAATCATTTTAAAGTGGTACTCATGGCAACGTTGGAATCCAATTTACTCATGCTTGCATATTAACTCAATCCTTGCACTTAAAAAGTATATATACGTAATAAAACATAAATCACCATGTATTTCTTCCTCGAACTATATATTTAGGTTAATATTAACGTTATTGTTTATACATGTAGCACTTTAGTGACCCGAGTTCGAAAATATGAATAAAAAATTTAAAAAAAACAAGAAATGTCACTGTTAAGTGTCATATGCCCCCCAAATGGTCTGTGAAAAATAACAATATATGATATAATAGGTAGCGATGTATCTATGAATATCAATAGTAATGGACTAATGTTTCAGACTAGACATGCATTTCCATGTTTTTTTTTACATTTAAGCATGACCTTGACCTTTGTGTAACCTTGACCTTGACATCTGATGTAATGGTCTGGGTAACTTCAACAGTTAAATACAGGTGAAACATTATCATGACATGCTGTTCACTTGTGTCAAGCTATTTTAAAATCCCTAAATGTAAGTTACAGATCAATTGTTGATCAATTGAGAAATTGAACCAAGTGTTTTTGAAATCCATCCATGTATGATAAAGTTAAAGGACAGAAGTGAAATTTCAAACAGATTCAAAGTATTGTCATACATACTCAAAGTGTGACAGTGTATAGATTTTTCTTATGGTACGTCGTCATGTCATGTTGATCAATTGAAAGACAAATTCACAGACCAGACACGCAATATCAAATAAATTGAAAGTGTAACCTTGACCTTTGAGGAAAAGTTCTGGGTCTTACATGCGACATTTAATTATGTTATGTTTATCAACTGAGCCAAGTGTTTTTAAAATATATCCATAATGACAAAGTTATAGATCGGACAAGAAATCTCACACAGTGTTGTCAAACAAACTCAAAGTGTTGACATTGACCTTTGAGGTACGCATGTAAGTCTTACACGTGACACTTTGTAAAGTCATGCTGATGAATCAAGCCAAGTGTTTTTGAAATTTATCCATAGGTGACAAAGTTTCAGACCGGAAAAGAAATTTCATTCAGATTGAAAGTGTCATCAACCAAAGTTAAATTGTGACCTTGACCTTTGAAGTGGGATTCTGGGTGTAACGCGCACCACATCGTCATGTTATATCGGTCATTTGTAGCTAATATTAACAAAATCCATCTATGCATGCCAAAGTTACAGGCCAGACACGAAATCTCAAACAGACAGAAAGTGCTGTCAAACAAACTCAAAATGTGACCTTGACGTTTGAGGTATGGGCATGGGTCTTACTTACGACATGTCATGTTATGTTGATCATTTGTAGCAAGTATTTATATAACCCATCTATGTGTGATAAAGTTACAGACCGGATACAAAATCTCACACAAACTCAAAATGTTGTCAAACAAACTCAAATTGTGACCTTGACCTTTGAGGTATGGGTGTGGGTCTTACCCGCGGCATGTCATGATGTTATGTTGATTATTTGTAGCAAGTATCATTAAAATTCATCTCTGCATGATAAAGTTACAGGCAGGACACGAAATCTCACACAAACTCAAAATTTTGTCAAACAAACTCAAATTATGACCTTGACCTTTTAAGTACGGATGTGGGTCTTACTCGCGACACGTCATCATGTTATGTTGATCATTTGTAGCAAGTATCAACAAAATCAATCTATGCATGACAAAGTTACAGGCCGGAAATGAAATCTCACACAAACTCTAAGTGTTGTCAAACAAACTCAAATTGTGACCTTGACCTTTGAAGTACAGGTGAGGGTCTTACTCGCGACACGTCGTCATGTAATGTTGATCATTTGTAGCAAGTATCAACAAAATCAATGTATGCATGACAAAGTTACAGACCGGAAACGAAATCTCACACAAACACAAAGTGTAGTCAAACAAACTCAAATTGTGACCTTGATCTTTGAGGTACGGGTGTGGGACCTACTCGCGACACGTCGTCATGTTATGTTGATCATTTGTAGCAAGTATAAAATATATCCAACTGTGCATGGCAGGCCGGAAACCAAATACCAGACGGAAGGACGAAAAATACACATTGATATTTCATTGGAACTTAATTATACCATCGACAAAAATTGATGGGAAATATATACTTGTAATAGTTTTTTCTTATATCGGCAAAATTATGCATTTAAAAGGGCAAGACATTAAGGGTTTACAATCATACTTAAACTGGATAATTCATATTTGTATCATGTAAACATGTGTAGGTTATTTGTCTTATTACGTAACGAGGTCAAGCGTCAAATGATCTTGATATATTTGGTCCCTCAGAACTCTAATCTAAATCATACTTTTAAGTTTTGCAGCATTATTTACTTAATACTTTCAGTAATATATTTGAATACGGTTGTATTCGAATAAGGTGTCCTTTTACGAACGTCATTTTACAAAGAATTATTTTTCCTTTCAGTGTATATATATATGAATGGATGTTACAACTTGACTGATATATATGTGTACGGTTTGTTGAGGAATGGCCAACCCCGACCCTCACATACCTATTACGGGGTGATTAAATGGATCACCTTTCAGTGATTGAAATTAAAAAAAAAAAAAAAAAAAAAAAAAAAATTGTTTAAAGTCCAAATTGAAATAAATCTAGTACATTGGCCACAATTCTCAATATTAATGTAAATATGTAACCTCTATCTATTATTAGAATTTTTTGACAAACGACACACACTACTGGGACAATTAACAATTTATTTCTTTTATTACAAACCTTTTTTCACAAACAGTGCCTTTGCACGTGAAACCTTTATCACAACATAATAAACGCCCACAACACGTGGAGTCAGCTGGACAACACGTGCCAACGTCTGGACAACATTTGGAGTTTTCCGGACAACATGACTTCGTCCCACAACATGTTGTGGGTTTGTAACAGTACGACAAATCACCTGGAAATGAACAGACAAGGAATAAGGGTAATGGCCTTATGAGATTATAAATACATTTTGTGTATCATACATGCATAGGATCATTTCATGTCATTAAGATTATTGAATAAAGAGGCAAATATGTTTAGTTTACTCCCCTGGTTTCTCATAACCCCTTGTTTTGATAAGCTTGGAACCCCTATTCATAAAGATGTCGGTGGTGCCTGCTATAAGCAATATTAGCTGAGAAAAGGATCTCTTTTATTCATGGGAACAGAATTCCCTTTACTTAACCGAATCGAATAGCTCTGACAAGATAATTGTTCAGGTTTCAATTTGAATATTAGCATTACAGAAATAGTTGGGTGATTCTTATGTCGATACATTAGTTCTCTTACTTGGTCCAACTTAGGTCCAAATTGACATAGTTTATCAAATTGATCAAACTTAAAACGAAAACATTAATGTATGAAAGTGACTACAGTTTAACATGTTTCATAATAAATTGAACACTCCAACATGAGTATACCTTTCGTTATCATATTTACAATTGAACTTGAAATAATGAAATTGACTAATTAACAATACCTGAACAACGCACCCGGCTGGAATTTTTAACACATTTTCCCTGATTCTTTTTGCAATGTTCTGAAGCTGAAAAGCATGAGTTGACACGTGGAACAATTGATACACTCAATATTTCATGGATTGATACAATCGCAAACTTTTATAAATATATACAATGAAATAATGGATAACATATTTCAGTTTGCAGAATAACACCCAATGTAAAAAAGGAAAACACTATACATTACCATACACGTTAAACACTAGCATGTTTACCAGTTGGTATGCCGAATGGCTACGTAAGCAGTAAAATATACTAAAAAATACGTTTTATTACCGATAATTTTATTTTCGCTATTATTCTCGAGTTCCATCCCTCGCCAATTAAAATATTTCGCTTAAACTGTAATCCTCGTAACTAGCCCAATGTTTACTATATAATAATCTTATTTTTTTAAAAACATAATTATTTTATTGGTACAAAACATTTCCAAGAGATTATAAGCACTGCACCGAACTGGTAAAATTTTGCTTACCTTCCTGTAGTGGGTGTGTACGGATGCATGAACAATTGGATTACGTTCTTTATTTTACCAGTATCTAACGTATAATCTTTATCTATGTACAATTTTTATAATCTTCCAGTAAGTTGTACGAAATCTTGTAATTTCTTCAATGTTTATAAAACAAAGAAAAAAACTCTGCATTTGTGATTTAAGCAGATGCGCGATCTTAAAATCGAATCCTTCTTAATTTTTAATTTCATGCATACAAAAGATTTTTGCCTTATTGTTACTTTTGATAGCACTGCAACAAGCCCAATGTTATCGTTAATTGTGGAACTGTTGTGAAAGGAGTTTATGACTCAATTAAAACCACCGACCCAATCTTTAGTTTAATGGCTAGCTGGTTAACAATTTAATTTGATTATTTTTAAAATGTCAACTTTTTTTTAATATCATTTTAGCACGCTACGCCGCATATGACAATATAATCACAATATACAGTACTTAAAAACACCTGCATGTTAGTTAAGTTACCTGAGCAGCATGTTGATCCGCATTCCTTCTCATAGTATTTACACGTATATGTCCTCTGGATCTGCACACACAACAAACATCCTGAATTATTAGAAACATACGGGTGAATGTGTGAAAGTTAACACACACAACACACATCCTGGATTATGAGAAACATACGGATGAATGTGTGCAAGTTAACACACACAACAAACATCCTGAATTATGAAAAACATACGGGTTATTGAGTGAAAGTTACACATACGACAAAGATTGGTCTAAACATTGACCTGTTATCAGGGAATTTTCCATCGTAGGTAAGAAAAGTCTCTACTATTTTAAGGCTAAAAACGAATTGCTTTGTAATCAATGTAAGTGCATAAGATGCATTTGTTTTTCTGTGCAAGCAGAATATAATTGTATTACTTATTTCATTTATTCATCGGTGAGAAATCTGTAGAAATGTTAATTGTCAGTAGTTTAGATAATGGTGACAAAGGTTAGGAATATTTTATTGTATGATTGTTTTGTAACGATCAGTGTGTTGCTCGTCATTTTAATCCAAGTATGTACGTAAGGTACATTAGTTTATTTGTGAAAGGAAAAACCTTGTCTTAATACTTATTTTGGTTTTTATGCCCCCTCCCCCACCCCACCCCACACACACCACATACACACAATATAATTTAGGGTGGCATATAATAATGACAGTGTCCGCACGATATTTCGTGTCCGGCCTGTAACTTTGTCATGCACTGATAGATTTTGTTAATACCTGCTACAAATGATCAACATAACATCCACATCCGTACTTCAAAGGTCAAAGTCATACTTTGAGTTTGTTTGACAACACTTTGAGACTGTGTAAGATTTCGTGTCCGGTCTGTAACTTTGTCAACTATGGATAAATTTCAAAAACACTTGGCACAGTTGATCAACATGGCATGATAAAGTGTCACTTATAAGACTCAGAACCTTTCCTCAAAGGTCAAGATCACACTTTCAATGTGTTTGATATTTCGTATCTGGTCTGTAACTTTGTCTTCAACTGGCTCAATTGATCAAGATGACATAACGACATGTCGAACGTAAGACCCAGACCCATACATCAAAGGTCAAGGTCACACTTTGAGTTTGCTTGACCACACTGAGTCTGTTTGAAATTTCAAGTCCGGTCGGTAACTTTATTATAGATGGATGGATTTCAAAACACTTTATCAGTTGATTAACATGACATGACGACGTGTCACGTTAAGACCCAGTATCTTACCTCAAAGGTCAAGGTCGCACTTTCAGTTTGTCTGATATTTTGATATTTCTTGTCTGGTCTTTAACTTTGTCTTACATGGAGGGATTTTAAAGTAGCTTGACACAAGTAATAAACATGTCATGATGATGTGTCACCTGCTTTTACCTGTCGAAATACCCAGACCGTTATATTAGATGTCAAGGTTACACAAAGGTCAACGTCACACTTTAATGTTAAAAACATGAAATTTCGTTTCTAGTCTAAAACGTCAGTACATTTCTCTTGATATTCATGAATAAATTGTGGCCTATTATAAAACATATTGTTATTTTCACAGATCATGTGGGGGGCATGCGACACTTACAAGTGACATGTCTTGTTTTTCTCCGGGAGAAAACTGCCGAAGTGTTTATATCAGTGGTAAAGATAATGTTGTCAAAATTGTGGCATTCTTTATTGTATGATTGTTTGATAGCGTTCAGTGTATTGAACGTATTTTTTTTTGCAATCTTTCTATGTGCGAAAGACATATTAGTTTATCTGTGCAAATAATACCCTGTCCGAATACTTGTTTTGTCTTTTTCTCTGGGAAAAAAACTTTAAAATGTTAATGCCAGTTGTTTAGATAATGTTGGCAAAATTTTGGGATTCTTTGTTTTATTTTATGTAGCGGTCAGTGTTTAAACTATTTTAAATGGTACCTGATGAAAGGATCAAATACAATCGAAGAAAGAAGAGAAGCTAGAAAGAAAAACAGAAATAAACAGATCGATCGGTTTTGTCGAGCTGTTTATCAGTGATATCAAGCACCACGTTACTCATTGGATATTAGCGTAAACAGTTCTTTTCTCGATCATTACTTCAAAGAATCAGAAATAACAAAGCAACACGTCAATGTCTGCATCCCAAGAGCATATCAAACCCGTATGTGTTTTGATATATACCAGAAAGGATGTATATCTGGAAGTCTTGATCAGGAAAGCAGGTTATCAGTTTTAAGCTATCATATCGAAATATCAATACTGTCATTTGAGGCGATGCGATTGGTGCAATCATCCTTTAACTAATAAATATCAAATTGTTTAATTGTGTTTTGTAGTGAGACGAAAAGTTCGTGTGTATCTTAAATACTGTTGCCAATGATAGAGGTCAATGAAAGATTTTCATCCAACAGCTAACGATAGCATAAATAAAAGATTAACACGTCTCTGGGTAGGTACCACATAAGTTTCATTGTGGGCTTGTTTTTTATCAATTTGATCAGTACTTTTAGAGATTTTTTTTATATATTGCCCTATATAATTTATGTTAAGAATGCATGCCCTGGCAGCCATCCTGTTTATGGCTCGTATACAAAGAAAACTCGTAACAATTCAGTGTAGCAATTCAGCATGGTTTCAATGATTGATTGATGGAATATTTAGCGTCATTTTCAATGAGAAAAGATAATTAATTTCAGTAAAAATAACCAAAATATATGATCGATTATGTATGAAAACACAGTTCTGAAAGGTCAGCACCCAAGGTACATTATTTTTAGTCATTTATTTCAGACAAGCAGATTATTGAAGTTTTTCCTATGTAAAGTCTTATGTAGTAATTGGCCAAGCTTCTGTTGACATTTTGATTGACGTTCGAACCCCCAAAAAATGATAGAGGCCAAAGATGGTTCAGTGTTTTATATGTTATATGTTATGTCGATAAGAGCTTAAAACTTAAAAGGCTTCGACCAAGGAACCTTATATCCAGATTTTATCGAAGTCTATTATTTAGTTTCAGAAAAGAATATATTTAAAAAAATTGTTGACACCCCAAAAGGACGGACAATTACAGAATATAAAATAATAGCTAACTTGAGCATTTGGTTCATGTGACAAAAGTGTAGTCAATGGATGGCAATTAAGTGTAAGTAAGAAAAACGCTCTATTTATAAAGGGTGTATTAATTAAAAAGCCAGTCTTCCTGTAGATCCCTCTTTTACAAGTATATCAAATCAAAATGTTCATCTTGTAAATACAATGATAAATATATAAGTATACAGGTAATAAAACAAAATCAAACTGAAAAAAAAGCTAAACAATCAAGCTTAAATATATACATAACAATAATTGTTAGATGTTCTTCCTCCGTATTTTACTAGGGTCAAAAGTTTATGTATTTACATTCTTATGTTACGCTTAACACGGATGTTTACATTAAACAAACAAGTTTCACTTGGCTGAATCTGCCTACGTTTTTGTAAAAGAGTGAATGAAACTGGAAAATTAAGTTGATAAATCATAGCTTATGCATGAAAACACATTGTTATGTGATGTTTTTGTTTAAATTTTACAAGCAACGTGTATATTTTTACTAGTGCAATAAAACACCTTTAATTGATATATAGGACCCCCAAATTTTTTTTTCAGAAAATAGATTTCTTGTCAGAATAATATAGTCGGACATTGTTTAAAACATCGATAGTTACATTATTGTATTTTTCAACATGTGAGGTGGTTGTAGATGTGGGAACAGGGCTGGGCGATAGGGGTTGTTTTAAGACATGACAACGAGCCCGACACTTGTGTGCATAATCAGTCTCTGAGAGGGATTCAGGTTACCAACCTACTGGTGGAAACATGTGACATACAGTCAAAATTATGTTAGTGGTCACCTTTATTAAGCAATTTCTTGTCTTGAACAACCACCTTTTCTGTTTATCGTTTTTGTTATTGTGCGCATAATCAGTCTCTGAAAAAGATCTGGGTAACCAACCGTCTCGTGGAAACATGTGAGATACAGTAAAATTTATGTTAGTGGTATTGCATTGTTTACCTGTTTAAGCAGTATTGTTTACCTGTTTATAATACAGAAAATTTAACTGACATCCCCAATGAGATATTCAATTTGTTATTAATGACCAGTTATTTCTTGAAACCTTAATTATGGAGTTACGAGGAAAATTAATTTTATGTGCAAGTTATAAAAAAATAAAAGTAAAACAGAAAAAGAACTTATTGAATAATTAAATAACTTAGAAATATCTTTAAACCAAAGTATGGTTAATGAATTAACAAAATTAAAGAATGATTTCGAAGTGTTACTTAATGACAAAATCAAAGGACATTTTGTGAGATCTAAAGCTAAATGGGTTGACAAAGGTGAAAAACCAACAAACCTTTTTTGCAATATAGGAAAAATAATTTTTTGAGCAAAATTATTCCAAAAATAGTAAAAGATAATGGAGACATTATTGATAATCAATCAGATTTTTTGAAAGAAACTAAATCCTTTAATGAAAATTTCTATTCTTGTCATGAAAATGATCACATAGATATTGACCTTGAAAATGATATAAAATATACTGACGTGCCAAAATTATCGTAAGACGACTCCAACTGTATAGAAGGAAAAATACATATGCAGAGGCATCAAAAACATAATATTTCGTGACGAATGACCGAAGCCCTGGTAGCGATGGTTTTTCTAGCAATTCTTAGCAAGTATTTTGGAAACAAATTGGTGCATTTGTTGTAAGATCAATTAATTATGGTCTAGACATTGGTTCTTTATCAGTTACCCAGAGACAGGGTATAATAACATGTATACCTAAAGAAAACAAATTCCGTAATATTCTAAAAAATTGGAGGCCAATTACACTACTTAATGTAGCAAATATAATTAAAACTGTTTCAAACAAGCTTATAAGTAAAGAACAAACTGATTTTATAAAGGCAGACATATGGGTGATAACACTAGATTATTGTATGGTATAATGTAATGCTTTTTTGTGTGAAGATAAAAATATACCAGGATTATTACTGCTTATTGATTTTGAGAAAGCTTTCAATACATTATCTTGGTCTTTTATTAGAAAGACTTTACGTTTTTTTAAATTTGGAAAATCCATACAAAACTGGATAAAAGTATTTTATAATAATATACAATCATATGTAAGTCAACGCGGGTTTTATATGATTTTTTTTCAGTATAGGTCATGGTTGTAGTCAAGGGGATCCCTTCTCACCTTATATATATTCATTCTTTGTGGTGGTGAAATCCTTACCATAAAGATAAAGAGAATAATAATATTAATGGAATAAATATAGATAATATAAAATATAAACTATCGCAATTTGCAGATGATACTTTAGTACTGTTAGATGGTTCAGATAGCTCACTAAATGAAACCCTCATTAAAATCTATAAAAAACAACTTTTGGAAAGATGTTCGAAACTCATATGTAACTTTTTTAAATAGTTACAAAGTAGATAGTTATGAAAAATTTCTTAAAATGCCATTTTTTATTATCATCATATATTGGTTGGAAAACAGAGTGTTTTACTTAAAAGTTTGTATGATAAAGGCATAATGTAAATAAATGACTTAATTGATAATAATGGTAAATTCTACACAAAAGAAGATTTTGAGAAAAAATTACAGATATCTAAATTGACTATCTACATTTGCTCGGTATGCCAACAGCAATCAAACAATTTTAAAAAGTCAATAAACTGAAAAGTGAGCATAAAAAGGAACCAAATTCTTTCATTCCATCACATGTGTTTCCAATTCTGAAAAATAAAACTGGGACTAAACCAATATATGACATTTTAAATAAAAATAATGAGAAACCAACAAGTCAGAGTAAATGGAATGAAATGTATGATATAGATGAAAATGATTAGAATATATACTTTAACATTCCTTTTCAAGTAACAAGAGATACTAAACTACAAAGGTTACAATATCGACTTCTACATCGAATTCTCCCCACTAATAGGTACCTCACTTTGATAAAGATTAAATAAAAATAAAAATGTACTTTTTGTAAGAAACAGACAGAAACATATCTTTTGGCATTGCTCTCATACACAAGAACGTTTATCAAATGTAATGATGCATCTAAATAATATAAATATTCAAGTACAATGAAATGAAACTCAGCTTCTATTTGGGATTTCAAAAAATGATAAAAGAATATTAACAGAGCACTTGTTAATTCTTGAGATAAAACGATACATGTATGCAAGTAGATGCTTGAATGCCACTCCTTCCTATAAAGGACTCCTGATGTTTGACGTAAATAGATGTATATCTGTTAAGAACGGATTATCTGACAAATTTGAGGAAGAATGGAGTATCATACTTAAACTTATACCTGTTAAATAACATATTTCTATGTAATCTGTTTATTATTATTGTTTGTTCTTTAATTTTTAAAAAAAAAATCAAACAAACTTTGATGTGGACTGTATATGTTTTTGATATTTGCTTCAACATCTTTTGGCATTCCCATCCAACTGGGTCACCCCTATCCCTATCATTATTATTATTACTATCTTCACCTTTTTTATTATTATTTATTCTCCCCCTTCTTAATAGAGATCAAGTAATATATACACACAATTATAAAGTTTATTCATTTACAAAATTGACTAATTTGAGGAATGAAAGATGAATAAATGTGGTGAATAATTTATACGCTTTTGATATAAATATATTAATTTGAAACTTGAAAGTGTGTAGGGGGATGGTACTCCCCGACCCCCACACACCTAGGACGGGGGGAATAAATAGGTTATCCAAACTATGCAAATGTCGCCTAACGTGAACTGAAAAAAAAACCCAACAAACTTTTGTTAGTGGTCGCCTTTATTTAGCAATTACTTGTCTTGAACAGTCACCTTTTCTGTTGATCGTTTTTGATATTATAGTTTTAATCAACCTATACTAAGTCACCACATGCTTTAAATGGCCATTTTTTGCTCTTAACTTATTGGTTACTTTAAATATGACTCAAAATGGGATCTCTTAATTACGTTCTCGACTAATTAAAAAGTCTTATCTGCACCAAATGTCACAGCGATAAAAGGGGATAGGTAGGAACAATGGTGGGGATGTAATACCACAAAGTATATTTACTGATATAACATCGAATTAAAAACCATATCAACATTTAAAGTGATTAATTATTTAGACATTAACATAAAAATGACAATTAAACTTCGTGAATATAGTGAGTGAAATATAGACCATTACTGCTGTTTTTGTTCCTGCAAACATGAAATAATATGTCATGGTCAAAAACATGGTCATAAAATGACCATAACATTGAAAGGACAACGGGAGTTTTTACTTGTAAACCAACAGGTGGCATTTGGGCAAGTGTTTTGCATGATATTATGAGTTTTAAATCAGGTCTGACCTTTATTCGACGAATGCACAAGCAGTTTAGAGATGAAACTATGTTCAAAACATTTTATGATATTCAGAAAAAATCCGACTGGGTATTTATTGGTGTATCTTGAAGTTTGAACTCTCTGATGTAGACAGTCATGTGTTTTCATACCTAACAGCAGACTTAATACAGTAAAATGTAAGGTGCAATAAGAAGAGTGAACTGACCTCGATTATGATTTATCCCATGTGCTAATATGCACATAAAATCACACATATCATCTAATCATTGTATGCAAAATATTGTAGTGAATGTACACTGGTCATTTACAACATCCTCGCTGTTAAGCTAGATTTTACAGCGACATGGTTGAAGTGCACTGACTATATTGGTATTTAAGCAACGAAGTATGGGGTAAGTACTTGGATTGGTGACCGCTATCACTTTAATATTCTAGTTATATGCATAAAATAATTTTGTTGTTTCATTATGAATATATATATAGTGGTATTAAAGTTAACAGTCAGACGAATAGTAACCTTTTATATTTGTATAGTTTCTACCTGTGCAAATTCGCCTATGTTTAGTAATGCGATGTACTATTAATTGTAACAATTTATAAATCAGTGACCTGTCCACAGAAAGTTGTTATCAAGTCACTGTTAAAGTCGAAGAACGTCCATGAATTTTACTGATGAAACAAATAGTTGAACAGCTGAGTTCTGAAATGCCGATTATCCTCATACAGCACGGAGATCAATACCAGTTACCTCGAATGTTCGGTACTTTCTTGTTATTTTATTATCTTTGGTAAATTATTGACCCATTTCATATTCTTTGACTTTTAATAAGTCCGGCCGGTTAAGTTAACATATCAAATTATGAACAATTATATCCTGCAACAGAATTTGTGACACAGTGGAGAGCGCATCGGTATGGCACACTGGCGACCTGGGTTAGATTCCTAATGAAACTTCTTTTTTGGTTCATTTCACTAGCAATACTTTTTTCATACAGCTTTCCATACGAATGTCCTTGTATGTTCAAACAAAACAAAAAATGATTTATCCGTATGTGCATTATATCCTAAAAAGTAATTGGCAAGCGTCCTTTGTTATCTGTGATGTTTATGCATAAACCAACTAGATTATTAATTATTATTACGTATATAGTAGTTTGGCTCTGAGGTTCTGATGAACTGAGTGTCAATTCAATTTGGAGATTGAAACTTGATTTCAAATATGCTCTTATGTCATCTAAGATATTGAAACTTGATTTCAAATAAACTCTTATGTCATTTTGAAGAATGAAACTTAATTTCAAATATACTCTTATTTCATCTTTGAGATTAAAAGTTGATTTTCAATATACTCTTATTTTATCTTCGAGATAAAAAACTTGATTTCCAATAAACACTTATGTCATCTTGGAGATTAAAACTTGATTTCAAATATAATCTTAAGTCATCTTGCAGAATTAAACTTGATTTCAAATATACTCTTATGTCATCTTGGAGAATGGAACTTGATTTCAAATATACTCTTATGTCATCTTGGAAAATGAAACTTGATTTCAAATATACTCTTACGTCATCTTGGAGATTAAAATCTGATTTCAAATATAATCTTATGTTATCTTGAAGAATAAAACTTGATTTCAAATATACTATTATGTCATCTTGGAGAATGGAACTGGATTTCCAATATACTCCTATGTAATCTTGGAGAATGAACTTGATTTACAATATACTCTTATGTCATCTTGGAGAATGAAACTTGATTTCAAATATATTTTATGTCATTTTGGAGATTAAAACTTGATTTACAGTATACTCTAATGTCATCTTGAAGCATGAAACTTGATTTCAAATATACTCTTATGTCATCTTGGACAATGGAACTGGATTTCCAATATACTCTTATGTCATCTTGGACAATGGAACTTGATTTCAAATATATTCTTATGTCATCTTGGAGAATGAAACTTGATTTCCAATATACTGTTATGTCATCTTGGAGAATAGAACTTGATTTCCAATATACTGTTACGTCATCTTGGAGAATAGAACTTGAATTCTGATATAATTTATGTCATCTTCGAAATTAAAATTTGATTTCCAATATATTTTTTATGTCATCTTGATGACTGAAACTTGATTTCAAATATATTCTTACGTTATCTTGGAGATTAAAACTTGATTTCCAATATACTCTTATGTCGTCTTGGAGAATAGAACTGGATTTCCAATATAGTCTTATGTCATCTTGGAGAATGGAATTAGATTTTCAATCAACTCTTATGTCATCTTGATGAAAGAAACTTTATGTACAATATACTCTTATGTCATCTTGGAGAATGGAACTTGATTTCAAATTTACTCTTAAGTCATCTTACAGAATGAAACTTGATTTCAAATATACTCTTACGCCATCTTGCAGATTAAAACTTGATTTCAAATATAATCTTATGTTATCTTGAAGAATGGAACTTGATTTAAAATATACTATTATGTCATCTTGGAGAATGGAACTGGATTTCCAATATACTCTTATGTCATCTTGGAGAATGAAACTTGATTTACAATATACTCTTATGTCATCTTGGAGAATGGAACTTGATTTCAAATATATTTTATGTCATTTTGGAGATTAAAACTTGATTTCCAGTATACTCTAATGTCATCTTGAAGAATGAAACTTGATTTACAATATACTCTTATGTCATCTTGGACAATGGAACTTGATTTCAAATATACTCTTATGTCATCTTGATGAATGGAACTTGATTTCAAATATATTTTATGTCATTTTGGAGATTAAAACTTGATTTCCAGTATACTCGTATGTCATCTTGAAGAATGAAACTTGATTTCAAATATACTGTTACCTCATCTTGAAGATAAAAACTTGATTTGCAATATACTCTTATGTCATCTTGGAAAATGGAACTGGATTTCCAATATACTCTTATGTCATCTTGGAGAATGAAACTTGATTTCCAATATACTCTTATGTCATCTTGGATAATGGAACTTGATTTCATATATACTCTTATGTCACCTTTGAGAATGGAACTTGATTTCCGATGTATTTTATATCATCTTGGAAATTAAAACTTGAATTCCAATATACTGTTATGTCATCTTGATGACTGAAACTTGATTTCAAATATACTCTTACGTTATCGTGGAGATTAAAACTTGATTTCCAATATACTCTTATGTCATCTTGGAGAATAGAACTGGATTTCCAATAAACTCTTATGTCATGTTGGAGATAAAACTTGATTTCCAATACACTCTTATGTCATCTTGGAGAATGGAACTTGATTTCAAATATACTCTTATGTTATCTTGGAGAATGGAACTTGATTTCCAATATACTTTTATGTCATACTGGAGAATGGAACTTGATTTCCAATATACTCTTATGTCATCTTGGAGAATGGAGCTGGATTTCCAATATACTCTAATGTCATCTTGGATAATGAAACTGGATTTCCAATAAGCTCTTATGTCATCTTGGAGATAAAACTTGATTTCCAATATACTTTCATGTCATCTTGGAAAATGGAGCTGGATTTCCAATATACTCTTATGTCATCTTGGAGAATGAAACTGGATTTCCAATGAACTCTTATGTCATCTTGGAGATAAAACTTGATTTCCAATATACTCTTATGTCATCTTGGAGAATGGAACTTGATTTCCAATATACTCTTATATTATCTTGGGGAATGGAACTTGATTTCCAATATACTCTTATTTCATCTTGGAGAATGGAACTTGATTTCCAATATACTCTTATGTCATCTTGAAGAATGGAACTTGATTTCCAATATACTGTTATGTCATCTTGAAGAATGGAACTAGATTTCCAATATACTCTTATGTCATCTTGGAGGATGGAACTTGATTTCCAATATACTCTTATGTCATCTTGAAGAATGGAACTTGATTTCCAATATATTCTTATGTCATCAAGAAGAATGAAACTTGATTTCAAATATACTGTTATGTCATCTCGAAGAATGAAACTTGATTTCAAATATACTCTTATGTCATCTTGAAGAAAGAAACTTGATTTCAAATATACTCTTATGTCATCTTAGAGAATGGAACGTCATTTTCAATATACTATTATGTCATCTTGGAGAATGGAACGTGACTTTCAATATACTGTTATGTCATCTTGAAGAATGAAACTTGATTTTAAATATACTCTTATGTTATCTTGAAAAATGAAACTTGATTTCAAGTATAATCTTATGTCATCTTGGAGAATGGAACTGGATTTCTAATATACTCTTACGTTGTCTTGGAGAATGGACCTGGATTTCCAATATACTCTCATGTCAACTTGGAGAATGAAACATGATTTCCAATATACTCTTATGTCGTCTTTGGGAATGAAACTTGATTTCCAATATACTCTTATGTCATCTAGGAGAATGGAGCTTGTTTTCCAATATACTGTTATGTCATCTTGAAGAATGAAACTTGATTTCAAATATACTCTTATGTCACCTTGAAGAATGAAACATGATTTCCAATATACACTTATGTCATCTTGGAGATTAAAACTTGATTTCCAATATAATCTTTTGTCATCTTGAAGAAAGAAACTTGATTTCAAATAAAATCTTATGTCGTCTTGGAGAATGTAACTTGATTGCAAATATATTCTAATGATTTCATGCAGATTCAAACTTGATTTTCAATATACTGTTATGTCATCTTTAAGGATGAAACTTGATTTCCAATATACTTTTTTGTCATCTAGGAGAATGGAGCTTGATTTCCAATATATTGTTATGTCATCTTGAAGAATATAACTTGATTTCAAATATACTCTTTTGTCATCTTGAAGAATGAAACATGATTTCCAATATACTCTTATGTCATCTTGGAGATTAAAACTTGATTTCAAATATACTCTTATGTCATCTTCGGGAATAAAACTTGATTTCAAATATACTTTTGTGTCATCTTGGAAACTGAAACTTGATTCTAAATATACTCCTATGTCATCTTGAAGAATGAAACTTGATTTCCAATATACTCTTATGTCATCTTGAAGAAAGAAACTTGATTTCAAATACACTCTTATGTCATCTAGGAGAATGGAACTGGATTTCCAATATACTTTATGTCATCTTGGAGAATCGAACTGGATTCTAAATATACACTTATGTCATCTTGGAGAATGAAACTTGATTTCCAATATACTCTTATGTCATCTTGAAGAAAGAAACTTGATTTACAATATTCTCTTATGTCATCTTGGAGAATGGAACTTGATTTCAAATGTATTTTATGTCATCTTGGAGATTAAAACATGATTTCCAATATACTCTTATGTAATCTTGAAGAATGAAACTTGATTTCAAATATACTCTTATGTTATCTTGAAGAATGAAACTTGATTTCAAATATACTCTTATGTCATCTAGGAGAATGGAACTGGATTTCCAATATACTGTTATGTCATCTTGGAGAATGGAACTGGATTTCCAATATATTCTTATGTCATCTTGGAGAATGAAATATATTTTCTAATATACTCTTATGTCATCTTTGAGAATGAAACTTGATTTCTGATATACTCTTTTGTCATCTAGGAGAATGGAGCTTGATTTCCAATATACTGTTATGTCATCTTGAAGAATTAAACTTGATTTCAAATATACTCTTATGTCATCTTGGAGATTAAAACTTGATTTCCAATATACTCTTTTGTCTTCTTGCAGAATAAAACTTGATTTCAAATATACTCTTATGTCATCTTGGAGAATAAAACTTGATTTCAAATATACTTTTTTGTCATCTTGGAGAATGAAACTTGATTCCAAATATAATCCTATGTCATCTTGAAGAATGAAACATGATTTCCAATATACTCTTATGTCATCTTGTAGATTAAAACTTGATTTCCAATATACTCTTTTGTCATCTTGCAGAATAAAACTTGATTTCAAATATACTCTTATGTCATTTTGGAGAATAAAACTTGATTTCAAATATACTTTTTTGTCATCTTGGAGAATGAAACTTGATTCCAAATATAATCCTATGTCATTTTGGAGAATGGAACTTGATTTCAAATATATTCTTATGATTTCCTGCAGATTAAAACTTGATTTCAAATATAATCGTATGTCATCTTGGTTATTAAAACTTGATTTCAAATAAACTCGTATGTCATCTTGGAGAATAGAACTTGATTTCAAATATATTCTTATGATTTCCTACAGATTAAAACTTGATTTCAAATATACTCGTATGTCATCTTGGTTATTAAAACTTGATTTCAAGTATACTCCTATATCATCTTGGAGAATAGAACTTGATTTCAAATATATTCTTAAGATTTCCTGCAGATCAAAAAACTTGATTTCAAATATACTCGTATGTCATCTTGGAGAATAGAACTTGATTTCAAATATATTCTTATGATTTCCTGCAGATTAAAACTTGATTTCAAATATACTCGTATGTCATCTTGGTTATTAAAACTTGATTTCAAATATACTCGTATGTCATCTTGGAGAATAGAACTTGATTTCAAATATATTCTTATGATTTCCTACAGATTAAAACTTGATTTCAAATATACTCGTATGTCATCTTTCTTTGAATTATAAACTTCAACTTGACTATTCAATGTATATAAAGTATTTACGTCAGCTCAGAGATGATGGTGGAACATTTTCAGGGAGAAATAAAGATAATCTAAATCATCTTGGAAATATATAATTCAACTATAGATGTATATACAAAATACATGTAGATTATCTTTGAGATCGAACATTCTTTGAAATATATAATTCAACGTGGTAATTGATTTTTTTCACATTATGTACGATTATTAAACTTTGGGATTTAAATTCTTTTAAATATATAAGTCAATTTAAAGAATGAATTGTTTTTCTTTTAAAAATAAGATACATACATCTAGATCATCTTGGCGGAGGAATGTTTTATGTACATTCAATTCAACATGGAGATTGAACTTTCTTTTAAACACATAATATATATTTTTTTTTGATATATCATTATACTTATATATAAAATATATTATTCTAAAGACTTAACTTTAGTTTGTTTTTAGCAATGCAGGTTACGTTCTAACCTTGATCACGTGTTTGTACAATATGTATGACTTTGTCAACAAAAGTGACCCATATATAGAATATCTTTTTGGATACACACGTGGTATGTTTTTAATCACATTTTCAAAATTCTCAAAATAGAAAAATGATAATCAATTTGAGAATGGAATGAAGATAATAAGAATGGATTGAAGAAAAAGATAGACAATAATTTTGATCTAATTCTGTTGAAAAACGTAGATAAACAGATACAAAAGAAATATCCCGTAGCTAGAACTTAATCGAATGTTTACTCACCAAATAAAACAATAAAGTTGAGGTAAAACTCCATATTCGTCGAAAGAATGATAGTCCCCTGATTGTTCACAATAGTGTAAGTATCCGATTTAAACATGTATCTGTTTATAGACACTCGTTCTAACGATGCAGACGACAGCAGTTATAGCTAATTATAATATTTAAATAGCTCATTAAGTAATTGCTTCTGCATCGTGAAGTAAATGTTTTTATTTTCTTAATGTTTTTTTGTTTAAAACTTATCTATTTTATCTCGATTATGAAACATGTTCCGACAACTTAAACAACTGTCTCTAAATCTTCCTGTGTAGAAGCAGTACTAAGCATATGCGGACTGTCTCGCTGAACTACAATTACTACACTACAAAAAGTAGCTGGGGATCGAGCCTACGATCCTGGGTCCGATGCTCTACAACAGGGTCATACGCTCCACACGACCTGATTTTTATGGTAGAGAGAGAGAGAGAGAGAGAGAGAGAGAGAGAGAGAGAGAGAGAGAGAGAGAGAGAGAAAGAGAGAGAGAGAGAGAGTGCCAACATTAACAATAGGTTCATCAAAAATAAAACAATAACACATCATAAAAACAGTTTAATTGTACGCTTTAACTGTCCGTTGTACAGTAATTGACCATCGCAGGTTGTCAATCAAACAGGTCGATAATCCAATTAGCGATCAATACTGTTTGTTACTGTCAAACGAACGAACGGTCTCTAAAAAAACATTACATTGTATTTACTTAGACACGTGACCAGTGAGCGATAGCCACATCAGGTAAATTATCTAGCAGTGCAGTCGGTTAAACTGCTGATTGTTCAGATATGCGTCAGTTGTCGAATCCCAATCGCATCAATTTAGGAAGGCAAGCAGAGCGATTCCTTCAAATTAATAGTTATTGTGTGGAGTACAACTGTGTTCTATAACCTTTGTTACATTGTGGACCGCGATTTTTCTCAGACCGATAAAATAGTTTCAAACCACAATTGCCATAGCAGAGGACGTATTAAACAATAAGATATTTGAAATGTTATTTTAATGGAGGCGTGTCTTCTATCAGACAGAAAGTAAAATTTCAAAGATGCGCAACTGAAAGCCAAGTAATCAGCGCAGTTCAGTGCATCTGGGTCACTAGCGGTTGTACTATATAAATACGCGGATCGCGTTATAACTAGTAATAGTTATCGCGTATTGTTCTTAATTTCAAAATGGTTCAATTGTCTATAAACTATAAAATATCTACTCGTAGACAATAGTTAATAGTGTTAAATTGTCCAATCATACAGCGGCGGTGTCTATTAGAGACAATATTCTGGAGTATCATGCCATAAGCACATGATATGATACCAAACCCAGTCACAATTTACTGATCTATTGCGCTATCACATAAGCAAAATATGACAGTTTTGAAATTGATTTATTTTTTATGCAATGTATTTTTTTTTTTGACGCTGCTATATCCATAACGAATTAAGAAACTTTGGTTCATCTATAATGAATAATAATGTTGTCACGTTAAATCATATTGGGTATTATAATATTTTTGTAAAAAACATTAATTAAAAATAATGTTCCATTGTTGCTTACATGAACTTCATCACATTTTTTTCTTCCCAAAACATAGTATATAAAAGAAATATGATCGTGTATGATGCATAATTTATATATACATTGTCGTTTAACATTTAATCATACCAACGTATGTTCGACACTTCTAAATTAACTAAATATCATCATTTAAATTTAAAATGATTAGCATTGTATAAAAATTATCAATAATTTGGTAGACCATACGTTATTTATTTAAATAGCACTTTTAACATGCGTTCATGAGTCATATTTGATGTATTAATATTGAAAGTAAGTTCACATCCAATCATAGAGAAATCTATACATAATATCGAGTATCTATTTAAATTATAGTCCTAACAAACCAGATACTAAATTACATAATTATCTTATAAATTGGACGCAGTGTTATTCCATATCTACATTTTATATGTATTAACATTGTAGTGACAAAACTTATATATCAATATGTTACATACAGTGTTTAAGAGATATACAAATAAACTGATTTACTGGTCAACCTTTCCAACATGCAACAACACATCAATTCGTATGTAGGCAATTTTTAATTTTTAATAAGTTGCAATTTACATGTAATACATTAAATACATCGCTGTATATATGCAAGTACGTATCTCACAGTCACAGTTAACGAATAAAACAACCGCAAAATTAAGCGGCGGCTATGGAGCAATATTGTGCACAGTGTGACGTGTTTATTTCATATTAGTAAACACGCCAGTGTGTATAAAATATAATACGTTTAACTGATATGCTGTGTTTAATTTCAATTAACTTTGCAGTGTTAATATCCCAAAGGGGGCGGGGATGGATGGGTGGTTTGGTAAAGGAAGGAGCTGTATGAGTAAAAGAAGCGTTTAAAATTATTCAATATTTTTTGTTGATTTATTTTTGTATTGATGAATATTTGTATAATTAGTGTCACCACTCTCTATAAAAAATGAGATTTTGTTTTTGTTTATTTGATCAACCAACTAGAAATGTGAATAAAATGTGTGTTTACTGACGATAAATTGAACCTAAATCATTCAAATATATAATCTTTGAAGCAATTTAATTTTGATTGATCCTTCAGGACACGATTATCTCATTATGTAAGTTGTGTTAACCTTCTGAAGAGTTTGAAATAATCGCTTGCGTGCAATTTACGAAGTTGAGATAAACCAATTACCTTTGATCTTCATACTATCTGTAATTTTCCACAATAACGACAGAAAAACAAAACTTTTCCGCAATGTTTTTGCATGTACTTAATTATCATTTCAATTTTATATTTGAATTCATAATAAAAAAAAAAGAATCGAAGAAATAGAGTAATTTTCATATTCAGATCTATTGCGCAATGTAGGTGAAAAAAGAGATTATTGATTAATGAATTCAATTAAAAGCATTATAATACTGTGTATGCTATTTCATTTAGAAATGGTGTTGAAATTAAACTTAATATATATGTAAATTTTAAAAAGAATGAATTCAATTCATTATTTATTTTATTAAGAGTTATTTTTATGAAATTGTTTTCTTGTTTCCATTTCAAGCAAATTAACCTAAATAAAACAAAAGAATAATCATGTTCGCCCCCTTTGCATTTCTTCTTAATCTTTCTATGTAAAACTTATATTCTTATTATTTGTAGTTAAAACGGTACTACACTAATTCAGTATTAGGTCCCGTTAGCTCAGTCGATAGTACGTCTAACTATCAATACAGGCGTCCCGAACTTGAATACGCATTAGGCAGTGAGATTCGGACAGGAAGTCGAGTTTGGACGATTTCCGGGTTAGGATCTAAGATAGGGGAATCTCGTCTGAACTGTGTTTGAAGCGTACATATGTGTTAAAAGCGGTCATTAAAGTTTAAGCGAAATATGTTGTAATAATGTAGAATTAAATATGTATAGAAAAACACTGCGCTTTCTTATTAGCACTGTGATGATGTTGGAACAGTTGTTTGTGTATATAACATATATACAAGTTTTTCAATTTCCCAAATCCTAATATTAATTAATTTGTTGAAGTAGCGAGCCTTCCCTTAGGCCATTCAGGATACTTTTATAATCTTAACATTGAAGTTTAATTATAATGTTACAAACTCACTTATTATTATAATAAATTTACTTATACATATATACTTATATATATACATACGTAACCTTAATATTAGACCAATCATGATAAAATTAACATCAATCGATAAAAAGTTAACAATACTGTAACATTCTAAAAATGTACGTGACAAATACTAACATGCCCACATGTTATTAATATTTTAATATTAAATATTGCCAGGGATTGGGTTCGGTAGCAGTTATCCTATTAAGAAAATATGAAAAAGGTGTCACCCACATGAAAGTAACGTACCGACCAAAGCATACTATCGTATTGATCTGATGCCTGTTTCACCAACATATACGAGGGGTGTCCAAAAAGTTCGTGCACACATTCGTTTAAAAACAAACTAACACAGTTATTAAGATGATACATACATTCTAGGAATCAGACATCTTTTCTCGTTAAATAGGCAACAAATTATCAATTTATAATGAAATTGAATGATTTTGTATATAATAATTAACCACGTAGCGGTCCAGGTCAGAAAAGACCGTATATCAATGCCCATACTAACATTATGCATTGCCTATGTTTTTGCGCAAAATGACATATCTGCTTAATGCTATGTGTAGCGTTTTCTCGACGCCATATTATATAAATTTTAACATGGGATTTATTAAACACACCTGAAGAAATCTGAAGTAAAATTATGATGCCTTTTGACTTCCCGGAACGACGGATGGTCATATAAAGGTGTGTTTCACTCGGAAAACGTCCAGATTCGAACAACCATGGGAAACCCTCAGTGTGTCGCTCCATTATTTACAAGTGGCATCGGCAATAATCCGATGTATGGGCCGCAATGAAAGATGACTAAAGAGCGAGAAGACCGGCTATCGTCAATGACGCACTCACAATTTTCTCGCCTGAAGAAAGATCCAGTATATAGTAAAAACATTCGAAAATGATTGGCTATGTTCGATATTTTGTAAATAAGTCAGCAGGCATGAGAAAAACATTATAAACGGTGTCTGCTACTTTAAGAAAAAGTTTAGTTATATATACTCGAAGTAATGCCGTGATGGCGGCGCCGCGACCTGGGCCGCTGTGTAGTTAATCGTTGTATGTAATTATGTATCGAATCATTCAGTGTTATGGTATTTTCATAATTAACTGCCTATTTGACGAAATTGTCCGATTCCGGCAATGAATGTATTTTCCTAATACATTGTAACTATGTTAGTTTGATTGTAAACGAATGTGTCCTCGGATATTTTTAACACACCTCGTATTTACAAACCAAAATATAAGAAAAGCTACGTGATCATGATTTTAGTCTGGTTCCAGTAAAGCTACATATTGTTTCATTGAAATTCAAAACAGTTGAACTTGTCTTAAGCAGCCAGTCAAGTTAAGGAGCAAAAGTGGCCTTTTAAGATACGCTGTTGCTTAATACATGTAAATTTGCTCTGAAAACATAGACATTGAAAATAACGAATGTGACTGCTTAAGACAAGTGGCTGCTTTATGGAGGTGACCACTTAAGCACAATATTGTTCACGGCCGAAAGCATTTACGAGGTGTATGCTGTGTGTTTGGTGTAGGGACATTGTTCCACAAACTGTTCTAGTGCAATACATACACGCACACATACATGTATAAATAATTTAGAATGGAAATATAGCCAACCTCCATGAAAAGGAAACGTTCTTACCCACCGCAATAGAGACATAGGGGAATACTCACGGTGAGGATAGGTAGATAACATTCGAAATTAAATGATTAATGGAAACAAAACATATTTTGATGACCAGTTTTCTTCGTTTAATATAAAGAGCATATTTAATAAGAATAAAACGCATTTTACAAACTGAGTTTAAGGAATGTCTCCTTGGCAAGTACTAAGACAACTTTAGATCCATTAACTTTTTTTATTGAATAACAGAAACTTGTCTATATAATTTAAATGTCATTAGGATAAAATCTAATTTGTCACTTTTCCTCGAGTTTATATTTTCCATTACAAATAACTAGAAATCTGGATATGCACTTAAATGGATTCAAGTTTAGAGTGCAATAATTCTAAAGCATTGTTATCACAACGTACTATCATTTGTAAAATGATCAATAGGTTTGTTTTACCGGCATCCTATTCTGACATGTTCACCGGTCGCTCAGTATCAAAATCGTAGACAAACGAATAGCGGTCAATAATGGGTTTTTCATAACGGCGATATGCTTGTTAACTGTCATCAATACCTTGGCGAAGGAAAGGAATGAGAAGTTTGCGAACACACGAAACTCCTTGAGTGAAATGTTCAGAAAAGCATACGCCATCACTGTTTGATGTGTAATATGTACCACTGGACTTTCGTTATTTGAGAAGTTTGCGAACACGCGAAAACTCTTTGAGTAAGATCTTAAAATACGCGTACGCCAACATTGTTAAATGTGCTAATATGGTTTTTATCCTTATAGTGGGTAAACTTTACAATGATGGAACGTGGCTTATAACTTCCCGTGAGTCAATGTTCAATACAATGAGCACTTTCAATAACAGTTCACAGTAAGGATAGCAACGAAAACTTGTTTCGTAACATACAAAAAAGGGAACCCTTGAAACGAACTACAATCAACTGTGTGTAACATTGCTATTACATGTAACTACCCGCCTATGGTGACAACACATAAAAAGTGTAAAAATTAATACAAAGTAATACGGGGAAGCGATTACAAGGAGAAACTACTCTTGTGACGCTCAGCGTCTTCGGTTACTTTTATTTTTTTACAACATAAAACCTTTGAGAAAGTAAGTGGATAAAGCAGACTTTTCGAAGTGTATACATTAAATTTCCTTCCTGTACCAGGCACTTGGTGTTAGTGTTTACGCAAATGAATTATTAAAAAGGTGTTTCGTTTATAATTAGTATCGTCTTTCATTTTTTTTTGTAAAAAAGAAACAGATCATCCTTGTGATCTCTACTGGTTACCTATTCATCGCTTAAGTTGCAAAACGTTTATATAAATGTGGTATTGATTATATACATGTATGTTTAATTCTTCGTATATTGCATTTTCATGACTTCAACGTCAAGTCATGATGTGCAATATAAGAGTTTTTTATATTGAAATGAAACACGAGTGAAAAGAATCTATGGTGTGTCAATACCAGAGATGACGATAGAAAGTTATCTATTTCATTGTTTTTTTTTTCATTGTAATAATTGTTACTATTTATAGTAACATATGTTATAAAACGATCCATGGCACATCATATGTTATTTATCATTGCCAAATATGACTACTACGAGGTTTTTTTCGGTAAAACACACATACATGTAAGCTTTTACAGTTTTATTCTGAATCCTTTTGACTTGTAATTTAATGTGTATATTGATTGTATGACTAATATGTTTATTGTGAATTACATATTGTTTAAACTTAATAATGCAACTGCTGTATTATTTCATTGAAATCGTGCAATATATAGATCAAACAATTTGGTATCACTAGCTTGATCACTGTGCGTGTTACAGCTAAAAAACTGCCTCAAACCTTCGCTGATCTTGGTGCAATATACTTTGCTTGAAAGTGTATTCATTGCACTGTATGCAAATCGACTGGCAAACGAGCTAAGAATGTGCTTGAAACTAGAGCCTATATTCGAGGTAGGTCATTACTTGGATTGAAGTTGAAAGACATTTACCGAAAGGTGTGTGACATTTATGGGAAGGGTCAGTTGTCGTAAAGTACTATTTGTATGTGGATTACCAAATATCTATCCGGGCAACAGCAAAGTGTGTTGCTCACCCTGGTCGCCCTGTAACCAGAGCATATCGAATAAATAAAAATTATCCTGAAAAATAGTGCTCGATATACAGTAAGAGATTTAACTCGGATGACAAACTTGTCGTTAGCACAAATACATCTAGTTTTGAACAAGCATTTCAAAATTAAGAAAAAAAGCACGATGGATACCACATTTGTTGACAAACAAAATAAAAAAAGGGTTGCTATGGCGAAAACGATTTGGAAAATAAATCAAAACCTCTTTTGAGAATATAGGTAGGAGTGACCTCGGAAAATCGATACGCCCATGTTTTTCCAAGTGTGTGTCATATGTTAAGAAGTTTATACTTGCAATATTTTCCCTAGTAACAGTCCTGCTGTACAGACAAAGTGCCAAATGGCAGAACTGTCACAGGACGGTTTATATACGTAACTTTGAAACAATTGAAGAAGTACTACAAAAAGCGTTGCCCTATATCAGGGCTGAAGTATGTTCGTCTTTTCCATAACTACGCGCCAGCCCACAAAGCCCGTATTGTGACTGACTTTTTGTAGACTAAAAACACTTGTCTAGGAAAATGTACAACCCGAGAAATGCCCTGAGATCTGCGTTTACCCGTGTTTTGAGGGTATACCTTTTCAACAATACGAAAAATGTTTTCATAATTAGATTGCACTGTTTAAAAATGTGTGTTTTAGCTATATTAAGTATTTTGAAGGAAATATTAATATTCTAGTAGCAATACCAATTGCATTATTAACATAACACCCCTCGTATACTTAAGCAGTAATTTTAGACTGGGTAGCAGAAAATGTATTTTTTTTGTTCAGGAATTACATGTGTAAAAATATGAATTAAACAAAAGGATGATTATTTTGCCTATGCTTTAGCCTTAAAATGATATATGGAAATCATAGACATGTTTCAAAATGAGCGAGTTTCAATGCAGCCGAACCATAACATGCATCACAGAAACATCACATGCCTTTAGGAATATGAAATAAGCAAGTCAATTAAAGTAACAATATTTTCGGCAACTGGTTTGTGCGAACAGGATATTCAAAATTATAACGAATAGAAGTCCTTCCCGATTTTCTTTCCTAAACACAAGAAATCAAGCCATGGATTTAAAATATATTTTGTAAGCACCCATGCGTACTGTACTAACTGGACTTTTCTACATTAAGGCAATCAAGGCAATCTTGAATGTCTTCTTTTGGCAGTAAAATGAATACAGAAATAAACATGTAATCTACAGAAACGACAACTAAGAGCCGATGTAGTCGGGGTGTATGTTTTAACTAATCAAAAACGTTTCAAAATTTGGTTTTAGTTTCTTCGTAAAAGTTTCTCTTTGAGATAAAAGCGTTGATATGACAAATATTACAAATATTTTTTATGATGCAACTTGAATGCCAAATGGGATATTCGTCAACACCATTACTTGTTTTCAGCTGTAAGCGACGCTCTTGTCTGTACAAAGAAGGAAATATCAAAATATATCAGGGCACTCTTAAATGTCATATTTTAAAACTCTATCCTCTATGAATATGACAAGTACTATAAGTATATGAATCAGATCCTCAATTAAAACGGCATTTATTTTATTATTTGACATATTTAGCAGGAAACTTGATGTGTGTCCGACTGTATAAAATCCTAAAGGAAATTTCAGCCTATTTCGAATATTAGGAATCGGACGTTCTTGTCGTTCTTCACAACATATGCATATACGGGTGGTAACCGCACTCAAAATTATTCGTAACGTCATTTGTAGGTGGCATTTGTAACATTGGCATGCCTTCTTTACACGTTTGTGGATCTGGCTGTTCGGTCTCCTGGTCTACTTTAGGAACAGAAGAATTGAAAACAGTAGTTGCTTTGAGCTTTAGATAAATTAAAAAACGCTTCAGATAAGAAATTGTATATTTCAAAAATGTACAAACAGGATTTTAAATAAGTTTCATTAAAATAGTAAAAATATACTATTTTGAATGGATGTTTTTTTTATTTTAGTTCAGTGCAAAATGGACAAATGGAGAGTTGTAACTTATTATGATAGTATGCACATACAATGGCATCACTTTCAAATTGACAAGGTCAGATTATTTAAAAAATATCTTACGTGTTTTGTAATATCTAACGCATTTAAAAATGGCCAATAAACAAGTCAGAGGTATCGCTGTCAGGGTGTAATACCATTCTAATGACGGGGATGATCCAGACGATATACTGCAAATGTACAATGTTGAAACAAATTATCATGATAGGAAATAAATATCCAATATAAATGCAAATATCTTTATTCAGCAATTAAACATATATCATGTTTATGGCCTACACAAATATAATGAAGAATGCCAGGTGAATTTCAGAGCCACATCAAATTTTTATGAGCAATATCAACAGTTTAAGAATATGTTTGTAAAGGTTTTTCATTCAATGATATGGTCAATGCGATCATTATTATTGCAAAATTCATCAATGAAATTCATTAACATACATATTTCAGACTATAAATACCACTTACAATAGTTTGATAATAATTCACCCGGTGTTTCTTTACATGAAAATATTAACGATTTATCAGTTATACTTTGAAGACAAGCTAAATTAGACTTACCACGGAGCACATTTTTATTTTGTTAATGTTTGTATTTACTTTTTTTTGTAATAAACATGTATTATACAGTAGGTGTTGTTTTCTTAATCGGAAAGCAAAATTAATAAATTTCGCAACATAAGGGACTGTACATTTTGCTATATATGTCATTAGCATATCGAATTTGTTTAAATCTGTCCATCGGCAATAGTAAATTATAATAGATAATAATAGACACATATCACAAGAAGAAATCATACGCTAATTAATAATAATTAATTGTATAAAAAGTTAAATTAACGTAAATAAAAAAAATAGAAATTAAAACCAGAACCGTAGGAAAGACAGTTATAGAGCGGATGTTAGAAACATACACACAAACTTTTATCTAATAAAGTTAAAGGAAACCAAAGGTTCTGAGTGGAAAATGTTTTTCTGTATTAAGTAACAATGACTTTGAACTTTGACCTGATTACCTTCGAAATCACAAGCTTCCTTTTCGTGATAGGAAAATATACCTTAAATTCCTAAAGTTATAGAAATGTGTTTTCCATTCAACGACACAATGACATTGATCATTACCTCATCAATTTCAAAATCCCATTAGTCTGTTATGTGTAAGAAACCTATACACACATTTACTTAAAACATCTTCAGACAAAATAAAGTGACTGATCAGAAACATTCTTTTTTCTATTTTGGTAACAGTGACCTTGATCCAATTAACCGTATAACCAATCACTAGTAAGTTTTATTTCTATGTAAGGTATATATTGACAAAATACCATCAAATTATCTTCAAGAACATATGACAAAAAGGCATAACTTGCGTTAACATTTATTGTGGTGTTTGTAAATTTTGTCCTTCGTAAGGTCTAGTAATAAGCAATTTTGTGCACCATTTTGAAAACTATCAAATAACGCTTACGATTCCAAGCAAGGTCTAATGATAAACAGCTTTGTAAACAAATTCGAATTGAATCACGAAATAGCTATATAAGATAAGGTATTTTTGAACATCAAATTGCCATTTTTACAAATGACATACTAATGGGCGATTTACATATTTTGTCAACAAGTTATTTCTATTATCTAGATGTACCTTGAATTTTCCCCGCAACATAATAAATGTCCACAACACCTGGAGCCAGCTGGACAACACGTGTTAAAGCCACAGCATTCGGAGTTTTTCGGACAACATGTATTTATCCAACGGTATGTAACAATATGACAAACTGTCTGGAAATGGACAGAAAACAGTTATTTATGTTGTGAAACAAATATAAATTTGTTTATATTTGTGATCATTTCTGATCTAATTTTATTTGACAATTTTCTTTGTATTTTATTTTGTAACTATTTATTTGTGATCATATACCTTTAATGTAAGATGTGGGAAGCTGTAGAGCAGACTGCATAGGGAGTCGCGTAGACAACATGTGTACATGCGTGTTCAATCTTATCTATAACGACCTCGGGGCATACTGACCATTCTGCGATAAACACAAACATGGAACTGGCGTGATAGCCGCTCCTTAGCCAATCAGTGCCCTGATAGGATTAGTGATATGTTTTATCGCCGACCTTTCACGCGTGAATAATCTTGACCCGACTTTTGTTTTCATTCCCTTTGTGTACACCAACAAGTTAAGTTTATAGTTTGTTGAGGTTTTTATCACGATTATTTTTTGTTTTGTTAAATTTAATCGGATTATTGAATTTTTGGTGTACCGCTGGGATACGGTTTGATATATTTGTGCTTTTATTTTTCATATTTCTGTGTTCTATAAGCTAAGCCTATTGTTTCATGTGCCATGTATTTGTTTATTATCTGATTATTACTATTCAAGATGGCGGTCTGTTCGGCCCGGGAAAGTCCCGTAAATGTGTTGGTTTTGGGACATTCATTTACACGTCGCCTCCGGGACTGGGCTGCTATCAATTCAAAATTAAATCTTCACATTGACCCTACACGTGTGAATGTTCTCTGGCACGGCACAGGCGGCTCCACAGTTTGCTGGCCATCTCACAATAAATCACTCTGGCATGATCTGTCTCTTGTTTCCGACTTGCATACAGACATTTTATTTCTAGATATCGGTAGCAACGCCATTTGCCGTGACATACCAGTTGAGCAGGTGTTTCAGTTTATTTTGAATTTTGCATTCCACTGCTTGAGTGCAGATTGTAAAACTGTGATATTTTCAGAAATTCTGCACTGCAAAGGAAATTATCCCTATAACCTCCGAGTCGATGAAACAAATCGACTGTTGGAAGAGGCAGCATCCGGCCACACTTGTCTTTATTTCTGGCGTCACTCTCGGAATAATTTTAATTCTCGTTTTATTGTTGACTATGTAGACCCTGGTGGTGTTCACATTCATAGGGACAGGGGCATGGCCAGGTACTACAACTCGGTCCGAGGTGCGATTCTTTTTGCAGAAAAATTGCTGTAATGGTAGTTACTGGTACCAAATGATACATGCCTCTGTTCTCCTTTTGTTATTTTTTCAGTAAAAATTATACTTATTTGTGTTTAAGTCTTCTTACAAAGTGATGTTGAGCACAGTAATTCATGCGAACCAATATATTTATGATTGTAACATCTTTATTCGCAATAACGTTTAAAAATTGATACTTGCTGTACAACTTTCTCTCCATAGATCAATGTGGTAGCCTGCCCTATGGTATTACAGACAGTATTGCTATTACGGAGTATATGTTTGTGGTAATAACATGGGTCTGTGGACTCCATTGTGTAAGTTTAGCTGTTTTTTCTACATTTCTAGTACGAAGTTATAATATGGCATATAATTAGCTTGGGCTAATACTGCATCCGCCTATATAAATGGGCTGTTATCCATCATTTTGTGCAGACACGCACTTATTTTCATTTTGTGCTGCTACGCTAATGATCTTTTATTATGTGCTGATATGCATCCATTTTATTTTTATGTGTTGATACACACATGTTTCTATTTTGTGCTGATACGCACATGTTTGTATTTTGTGCTGATACGCACATGATCTTTAATTATGTGCTGATATGCACACATTTTATTTTTGTGTTGATACACACATGTTTCTATTTTGTGCTGATACGCACATGCTTGTATTTTGTGCTGATATGCACATGTTCTATTTTGTGCTGATATGCACATGTTTGTATTTTATGCTGAAGCGCACATGCTTTATTTTGTGCTGATATGCACATGTTCCTATTTGTGTTGATATGCACATGTCTTATTTTGTGCTGATACGCACATGTTTTATTTTGTGCTGATACACATATATTTTAACTTGTACTGACATGCATCGGTTTTATTTGTACTGATATGTACTGGGTCAACTTTGTGCTAATATACACAATTTTTTATTTTGTGCTGATACGCACATGTTTTATTTTATGCTGATATGCACGTTTTATTTTGTGCTGATACGCTTTGGTTTTGTTTTGTTCTATTGTTTTTCGTTTCTGTTTTTTAACTTGTACTGATATGTACCGGGTCAGTGCGCCAATTTTGTGCTATTATGCATTTCTTTTTCATACACTTGTGCTGATATGTACTACGTCAATACACCATTTTATGCTGATACACACCGGTTTTATTTAATGTCCATTTTGTACTGATATATAATGTCCTATATAAGTGCCCAAATTTAGTGCTGATATGCACATGATGACTTCATTTTACAATGCCAATGCTGCATATTGTGCTGAATGCACGGTTTTTATTATATTTATGCTGTTATATACTTTTGTCACTGCAACACGATTTGCTGATACACACATATTTTATTTTTCTGCTAATACACACTGGTTTTAGATTGTGTTCATTTCTTACTGATATGTACGGGGTCAATGCATCATTTAGTGCTGATCATTTTCCGTTTGTACTGATACCATAACAATGTAACATGTCAATGCCCGGATATATTTTTATTTTTTGTTTTCTGTTTTGTGCTGACGTATACTATGTTAATACACCATTTCGTGCTGATACGCACAGTTTCTTACAGTTGTGCTGATATATACTACACCAATTCACCATTCTGTGCTACTATGCATATATATATGTTCAACATATCGTTTTTATGTATTTCCAGTATAATGCGTAACACTCACCCACGTTCGGGGCTCTCTGCAAAACGCAAGGGTCCCACTAAAGGACTTTCTAGGACGGCTACCAGAACAATGTCCGCTGTCAGCCAATCAAATCCACAACCATCACGACTGGCATCCGTGATAGCTGATGCTATATCTCGTGACGAAGCTGTACTGGAGGAAGTACGAACACTTCTTAGTGACACTCGAAGTGTTCCTGTTTCAATGCCACCAGCCATATCGCAGGAACAATTTGCATCTCAAAGTAATGATACTACTGATATTAATTGTGCATCTGACCAACCAGTCATTTATGTGTCTGATGCCACAGTAACAAATTATGTAAATTCAGGGTCTAGTGGGGATATAGACGTTCCCACTACAGTTCAATCTGAACTTGAGGTATTTTCCCAAATCCACCCGTCCATAAACGAAAAAACGCGCCACTCCATTTGGAACCGTGTTTTTATCGACTTGTCCATTATGGCTCGTCTGATACAATGACTATCCTTCAAACAAGTTCTGAAACAGTGACATCTGTACAGCGGCAGGCTTCCAAGTCGATCGACAACATTCTGTCTTGGTGTAGAGCTTTTCAGCTGTATGCCAGTATATACACCAAACGCTACGACTCTGAAGCTGCCTCAATGTTCGAATACATGTCCCTGGTTCAGACCCTTGCCAGCAATATGTCAAACTGGCAAGAATATGATGTAAAATTTCGCACTTTACGTGCACATCAACAACTTCCATAGGGTTCAATACACACAGAGACATATCTATTCACTTCAATGACAAAAAAATCTACACCCCAACCTACCCGCAATACAAATCAGCCATTTCAACAGTACAACACACCCATTCAGTACCAAAATCCACAGAAGCAACTTTTTTAAAAAAAGGGATACTGTTGGGACTACCAACGCTTGAGGACCTGTAATAAGCAGCAGTGCACAGTCGCACACAAATGTGCCATCTGTGACAGCCCACACGGCGTCCACCGGTGTCGCCCCACCCCCTACACCCATCTGTCAAAGGCCGCCAGATTCCCAACCGCTACCAAATTCACGGCCCGTACAGCAAATGCCCCCAAATCAGTTACACCATCAGCTGCTCCAAAACATAACCCATATAAATTTACCAACACCCGTTGATCCTGGTGCTTTAGACTGTCATTTAGAGGGTTATGACCCCTTTCTACGTCGTTTTTTGTTTTTTCAGAAGGCTTCCCTCTTGGCACGGTAGGCCATATCTCTGCCTCTTTCTCTCAGAATCACTTATCTTTTTCGCAACATCCGGATTGTGTCAATAGGAAATTGTCTAAGGAACTACATCTTCGGTGAATAAAAGGGCCTTACGTAACCCCACCAATACCAAATTTCGTTTGTAGTCCATTAGAAGTTGTGCCAAAAAAAAAAGACCCCAAATTCCTTCCGAATAATCCATGATTTGTCATTCGGTCAAGCCTCATCTGTCAACAGCCATATTCAATATGAAAATTCAAATGTTTCACTTGAAACGTTTGATACGGTGGCTTCCTTAGTTGTGAAAGCAGGTAGAAATTGTCTTATTGCTAAAGCTGATATAGAAGATGCGTTCCGTATAATGCCTATTTCCCCTCTTGATTATCACAAACTTGGGTTTTCTTATGACGGCCATTATTACTTTGACAGAGTTTAACCAATGGGGGTTTCTAGTTCTGTACAAATATTTGAACACTTCTCTTCCGCTCTCCAGTGGATTCTGCAAAACCGGTTATCCAACACAGCAGTTTCCCATATTGTTGACGATTTCATTTTCGTTGGGGAAAGCAACGCAAATAATTGTCAAAACGCACTACACCGTTTCTTACAACTTTGTGATGTCATAAGAGTGCCCATTAAAGTTGAAAAAACCGTACACCCTTGTACAAAAGTCGCTGCTCATGGGATTGAGCTGGACACCACATCTCTGACAGCAACCCTGCCAGATGACAAGGTCTTTACATTGAGAATACTTTTGAACAAAGTTAAGAAAATGAAAAAAGTTTGATTACGCCAGTTTTAAAGTCTTTTGGGCTATCTTAATTTTGCTTGCAAGGTCGTTAAGTCGGGGAGGTGTTTATTACGTCGGTTATACGACTTGACTATAGGTAAAACGAACCCAAACCATTTCACAACAGCAGCACGTGCTGACTTAGCACTTTGGTCAACATATACTACCAGAATTGCTACACAAGCACTGCAATGCCTGTACTGTTCAATTTAACCCTTACACAAAATTGTTGTGTCAAACCTTATTTTTGATTTCCTTTCATGGCTTTTTTTTCGTTATGGGGAACTTCTCCCAGCTCGACAAAATTGTACCTCGAGGGTGCTTCAATTAGGCGATGTTGCGCTTGAAGGGTCAGATGCCAATATAATGTTAAGATATTCAAAAACCCAAACAGTTTCTAAACCAATCAACATCATTATTAAAGCAACCTCGACACCTTACAGTCCTGTTAGGAGCTTAAAGTCTTACTTGCATTTACGGGGTAATTCCCCAGGCCCATTGTTTTTAAACAGTGCTCTCCAACCAGTTTCACTCAGTTTTTTCAGATTACGATTTAGAGACACCTTGTTATTCTTAAACTTATCCCCCGCTCAATTCAAACCCCACAGTTTCCGAATAGGAGCGTGTACCAATGCTATCATGCAAGGGATCCCCGAATCAAAAGTGATGCAGGTGGGACAATGGAGGTCATTTGCATTTCGCCGTTATGTACGATTACCAGCTCATTCATCATTTTCCCTCTACACTAAATCTACCCATTGTACATGGTATTACAGACAACATGCATACGTAGGGTCACATTGGGGTGTGTAGACATACTATGTTTCCAAAGCGCGTTCCTATTTCCTACAGTATTATGCTGGGCATCATTGGGGTGTGTATTACAGACAACATGCGAACATAGGGTCACATTGGGGTGTGTAGACCCATACTATGTTTTCATAACGCGTTACTATTTCCCACATTATTATGTTGGGCAACATTGAGGGGTGTATTACAGACAACATGCAAACATAGAGTCACATTGGGGTGTGTAGACCCATATTATGTTTTCATAGCGCGTTGCTATTTCCTACAGTACTATGCTGGTCACATTGGGATGTGTATAACAGACAATATGCGAACGTAGGGTCACATTGGGGTGTGTAGACCTATATTATGTTTTCATAGCACGTTACTATTTCCTACAGTTTATACAGGGGCACATTGGAGTGTGTGCATTTGTATGTTTATGATTCAAATTTGTTTTTCTAGTCCATCATTTTAGCCTTTTTCTGACTTTATAAATTATATGTATATATTATGTAGTCTTGTTTTTCTTAATTTAAGATATCATATTTGTGTTATGTTTTACAAATTTTTGATAGCGGAAGTCAAACAATCCGACATTTTTGAATGTTTTTCAATTCACCTCTGATTATGTATTTTTTATTATCTGCATTTTGTTTTTGATGTTCAGCATTGTGAACAAATGAGAAAAACTAAGGTATCCAAGTATTCTTTGTACACGAATTCCTTTTCATCAACATATGCTTCGTTAATTCTAAGATCTCACCCTAACTGTTTCTAGGGAACTATCTGTTTTTAACTATTGCAAACCTAGTCAAACCAATTTACACATTTCACTAATTTGTCAATGATTATTCAATTCCATTTAATCATTCATTCTGTATATACTTAGTCACTCGTCGGGGGTGTTGTGATTTTTGTCATTGTGCCATAATTTCCTATCATCGTTTCTGCGTTGTTTTTTGTTTGTTGTTTTTTCTCTTTGGTTGGATGTTTTTGTTGGTTGTTTTACCTATCCAACTTTGTGTCGGCAATATTTTGAAGTTTCAGCACACTTCTGTCTGTGTCATACAAAATGTGTTTAAATTTGAACACACTTAATTCTGTGTCTTGAATGTAACACACAGTATTTAGTGTGACATGACTGAATGTTTTTTAAACGCACAATCCTGTGCGTTGTTGTTTATAAATTTGTTTTTTCAAAAATAGACATGTTTCAATCATATCTTTGCATGAGTTATAGTTTGCCTGCCTGCGCAAATGAATAAAGAGAAAAAACTTTTACCTGTACATAATTTTGAGAACAAATATAAAACAGTAATTTATGTTGTGAAACAAATATAAATTTGTTTATATTTGTGATCATTTCTGATCTAATTTTATTTGACAATTTTCTTTGTATTTTATTTTGTAACTATTTATTTGTGATCATATACCTTTAATGTAAGATGTGGGAAGCTGTAGAGCAGACTGCATAGGGAGTCGCGTAGACAACATGTGTACATGCGTGTTCAATCTTATCTATAATGACCTCGGGGCATACTGACCACTCTGCGATAAACACACACATGTAACTGGCGTGATAGCCGCTCCTTAGCCAATCAATGCCCTGCTAGGATTAGTGATATGTTTTATCGCCGACCTTTCACGCGAGTATAATCTTGACCCGACTTTTGTTTTCATTCCCTTTGTGTACACCAACAAGTTAAGTTTATAGTTTGTGGAGGTTTTTATCACGATTATTTTTGGATTTGTTAACTTTACTACCTCCTCTCCATCTCCTTCTCTCATATCTAATGTACAATTTGTTCCCTCAGTTTTTGTCTGCCTGAAAGCTTCTTCCCAATCATTATTTACTGCTTGACGACACTTATTTATACATTTTAATATTTCACAAGTTGTGGTCAATTTTCATGTTTTGCTTATGTAACGGTATTTTCTTCCACTTATTGCACGTCTTAGATGTTACATTTCATAGCACGCTTAATATATGAAGTTGTATTTGCTGTTTACTGTTCGTGGAGTACGTACGAAAGAATTTTGTCACACTTGTTATCACATACTCTGTTTTGATTTTGAATTATGTGTTAAAAGTTAGTTTTTCCAATTATTTTCCAATTATTTTTCTTCTGTTTTACTTTTTTATGATATGCATAATATGTTTTTTGTTGGTGGTTTTACCTATCCAACTTTGTGTCGGCACTATTTTGAAGTTTCAGCACACTTCTTTTTTCAAATATTCTTCTGTTTTACTTTTTTATGATATGCATAATATGTTTTTTGTTGGTGGTTTTACCTATCCAACTTTGTGTCGGCACTATTTTGAAGTTTCAGCACAGCATTCGGAGTTTTTCGGACAACATGTATTTATCCAACGGTATGTAACAATATGACAAACTGTCTGGAAATGAACAGAAAAACAGATAATGAATAAGGCTAATGGCAATTAAAGCTTTCAACACGTGTTGGTACTAGCTGATAAAAGGAATTATTTTATCCCTGGGAATGGAAACCCATTTAACGAACCAAGTCCATCGAATTGCTATGACAAGATAATTCTTCAGGTTTCAATTTGAATAATAATATTACAGAAATAAATAGGAGAATGAGATTGTAGCATTTCAATGTCAATACAAAATCCGCTTGCTGGGTCCAAATTGGGTCCAAATTGATCGTAGTCTGTTAATTTGAACAATCTTCAATCGAAAACATAAATGCATCAACGTGACTACATATCAAAATTTAACTTAAATAATATATTTAACATTCCTTGCGTAATTATATTGACAATTAGACCTCAAATTGAATAATGAACAATACCTAAACAATGCACCAGACATTTTCCCCGACTTTTTTTGCAGTATTCTGAAGCTGAAAAATTATGATTTGACACATTATATAATTGATACAGTGAACTTTGACATGGATTGAAGACACAATTGTAGTCTTTTATAGATATGTTCAATGAAATAACATATAAATTTTATTGAGGTTTTATGGTGTATCTACACATTGCAATGGAGGCGATCTAAGGTAACTTCCCATGTACAAAAAGAAAACTTTTGCAAATTTTAACATACACTTTACACACAGTACATAAATTAATTGATATGCCGAACGAATACACAAACAGTGAATTATACTAGAAAACATGTTTTATTAGCGAGAACTTTATTTTCGTTATTATTTGCGAGTTCCAGTCCTCGCTAAAATTGCAATCATTTTTACTGTCCGAATGTTTACTATATCCGAAATTATATAAGTCCAACGAAAACGAATTTCAAATGATTATACAAACTTTAAGTTGCATTTTACAAGGTGAATTAACCGTTTTCCGTATTTTTTGTGTATTTTGTTTGTTCCAAATGTAAAGAAAGTTCTCTGTTTGTCACATTATACGACATGCATGGGCTGTTATATCATATTCTTGTCATTACTTATTTAGCAAAATGTAGAATTACAATTTGGTCATGGAACATTATTCTGAAGCGTTTGTACACTATTTTTTAAAATTCTCAACCACAACTTTCATATCATAATTTTTAACATCACATTTTAGACGTAAATTAATTCTTTTTTCTTATAAACATAATTATATAATATTGGTACAAACATTAGACTTTTTACATACATCCCCATAGTGGATGTATAGACATTTAGGTTTCGTTATTTATTTTATCAGTAACTAACGTATTCTCATTATTTATTTACATTTTTCAGTTAGAATAACGAAATATTGTAATTTTGTTAATGTTTCAAGTAAACATCTTTGCATTTGTGTTATAAGGAAATAAACATGATAGCTTTTCTTAAAATCGAATCTGTCTTCATTTTTAATTTCATGCCAACTATCGAATTCTGCCTAATTGTTATTTTTCATAACACTGCAACAAGTCCATGATATCGTTAATTGTGGCACTGATGTGAAAGGCGTTTATGAATCAATTAAAAACATCTATCCAAACCTTGAGTGTAGTGGCTAACTTGTTGACAACTTCATTTAATTATTTTTAAAAAGTCAACATTTTCAATATCATTTTAGTACGACGTATATTAGCGAGACAGAACAGTCACAAAACACATTACTTAGAAACACAGACATGTAAGTTAAATTAACTGAGCTGCATGTTGATCCGAATTCTTTCTCAAAATATTTACATGTATATGTCCTTTAAATCTTCACACACAACAAACATCCTGAAGTATATGAGAAACATACAGGTGAATAAGTAAACAAATTGATAAAAAATACGAAAAAGAGTGAAATAAAATTTGTCCTGATTTTCCGGGAATTTTCCATCGTAGGTATAAAAAGCCTTAGACTTAGGTAAAAGTTAACATAAGTGTTTTGTAATCAATTATGCAAGAAGAAATTAGTTTTGATACTTATTTTGAAAACTGTAGAAATGTTAATGTCATTATTTTGAAAAATGTTGACAAAATCTTTTTTTATAATGGTTTGGTAGCGTTCAGTGTGTTGAATATAATTTTTTTGCAATCTATGTATGTACGTAAAATAATTTCAAGAAAAAAATAGTTTTAATGCTTATTTTGTTGTTTTTTCCACGGTGGAGAACTATAGAAATGTAAACGCCAGTAGTTTAGATAATGCTGGCACCGTTTTGGAACTATTTTATTTTATTAATGATTTATAGCGGTCAGTGATGAAAATATTTTATACTGAACAGAACATTAAACTCACCACTCTTTTGTATTTCAATATTGATATATTGCGTAGTGTTATTTAAGTTTGTATATGTCAGAAAATACATGTCAGATAGATAAAAGGTCGCGTTGCGGGTTAGCTGTTCTGTTTAGTATACATAATACCTGATTAAAGGATCAATTAGAAACGAAGAATGCAACCAGATGAAAAAAAGAAAATAGGCAATCGGTTTTATCGAGCCTGTTTATCAGAATAACGAGCAACATGATGTCACCCTTGCATATTTACTTAAACAGTATTCTATTTTTGTTCATATTTAATGATTTCGATAACTGTTTATACTCAGAAACTATTGTTTAGGTCAATAAAATCTAATAAAGTGATCTACTGAAATCAAAGAACGCAACCAGTACAATCAGATAACACAGATGGTTTTATTAAATCTTGCCATGCATGAGTGTCACTTAAAGATGCAACATCCGTCATGCCTCTTTTGATGATTACAGCTGTAAGATTTGTGCATTTTCAAGCAATTTTGTATAACGTCTCACTACACAGTTACGCCCCTTTTTGCCACGGTAGCAAGATTCTTACTCTTAAAAAATAGGCCTATGTACTTTGGTTATGAAATATTTTCAAAATGGTTCATAGTGGCTGTGATTTCTTGCTGCAGATGAGTAGAGCAAAAGTTGGCATAGTATATACTGCAATAAGACATCACAGGTGTTAAAAATGTGACTTTTATTTCAACATATGCATGTATTTATGAGCATTTGAGGACTTCTTTTTTAAAAAAAGCTCAGGGTGTCACTGCATTCTCTTTAAAAAAACAAAAACGTGGTCAACCTACCAGTTATTGTTCATTTGTATGTGTGTATACTTTCCTGCTATGAAAAAAAATACCTTAAAATAATTCTATGTGGAATTCTTTTTTAACCAGTGGAATCCTAGACCTTACTTATATAGAACAAAGAACAAAATTCAACTGTGTAGTGAGATATATATGCTTCATGACTTATTTAGAACATGAAAATACTCTATTGTGTTTTATTTTTTGTTATCATTTTCAATTATTATTTATTTATATTAGATTTTACTAATTTGGAAGGGATGTACTACCACGATACAGTAATCTAAATACTTTATTTCCAATAATTTAATTCACTTTATTTTACATCTGCTTTTAACTATAACAAATATAAAAGTAAAAGCAATCTCAATATGGTACAAACAAACTATGTGCTTTAATATAAAATTATATGATACATATATTAAGCTAATGACAGAGTTATGATATTATCATTTGGATTAACTGGATAGAGTAGTTATTCAAACTTGTTAAATACTATATTGATTCATGCTTAATATTTTATTATAAAAAAAGTATACAAAAATAATTCCCGTGTGTGTCAATGTTATAAAATATCTAAAACATAATGGAAATATAGAAAGAACCATAGTCGTGGCAAAATATATAATTGGACATCATAACGGCAAATGGGACAAATTACAACTGAATTAAGAACACCATCTTCCTGATTTTAGACTTAGAGTGTCAATTACTTCTTTTTACAATAACATCTTTCTCTTATCTTCTTTCCAGTCTCTGTTCTCTGTATACATAAACTTATTTCTCATTTTTTACATGCTGGCATTTCATAATTATATGGCATATTGTGACAACACTTATTAACAAAAGTCAACGAAGAAGTTGAAATTACAACGTATGATAATGTGAATATGTTTAGAGCCTTAACAATTTAAAACAATAATATATGAACGGTTTTAATATCTAATCATTAATATATATAAACATGAGGTAAAACCTGTGAAAGCGGTCACTCCTATTGTTCAGTCACTTGTATCAAGCAGTCACAATTATCGTCGTTGTCGTCGTTGTCCGTTAGTTAAAAAGCTATGATAAGCTCAGCCTTTTCTCAGTTTCTGAACAAACTACATTGGTGACTACTTACGGTGACTTAACTTCATTAACACATTCATATTTTGTGCATAGAGCTAACTTACCTACATGTCCATATTTTAGCTCAGGTTGGAGTTTTCTTTATTAAAGTATTTTATTTTTAGTAATACTATAAATTCTTCAAACTGATCATCATATCAAATAAAAAAAGTTTACGTCACTGACCTAGACCTATTCAATGGACTTTGTTAATACTTGCATTATATGGTTGAAGTTTTATGTTTAGCTCAGTAATTTATCTGTTTTTTTAACAAACTACTCATTTTATGGTAACTAAACTTAATAAACATATTCATATTATGTTATAGACACATTTTATATTGCTAACTTACCTAAATGTTAATTTTTTGGGCTGTAAAATACGTGGGTAACAATTCACCAAGTTTTCAAAGAAAAACATTCAATGTTTAAGAGGAGCACCCGAATTACATTATTTTGTTTTAAATTGAATCATTAGTTTTAGAGAAGATAATTTAAGTTTTCCCTTATGTCGAATCATATGTAGTAATTGGTCGAGGCCTGGTGGCCATTTTGTTTAACACTCGACCAAAATAATAATAAAAGTGAGGAAAGACGGCTCAGTGGCCCCATATGTTGTGTCGATTGGAGCTTTAAATATTAAAAGGCTCCAGCCAAGAAACGTTATATCCAAATTTTATTAAAATCGAGTAAGCAAGTAAGCAAGTAAGTAAGTAAGTAAGTAAGTAAGTAGATATTTTATTAGAGTGACGTGTGTATAAATAAATCAATAAAACACATATAAACAATAAATGAGAATGAAGCACCCGGCCCGATGGGCCTATAAGTAAATATCGACAATACAAAATAGCATATTTAAAACATGATATAAACAGTTGTGGCGATATCAAATTCAAATAAATAAACAAAATGGTCGAGTATGTTGTTCAAAGAAATCATGACGGAAAAATAACGTTATAGCTCAAAATAGCTAACAATGACATTGTTAAAACAAAAATGTAGTTCATTAATTGTCAGTTTAGAGTAAGTAAGTATATTCTCAATTGATAATTGACAGGGTGACTTAATTGACAAAGTCAGTCTTCATTGAAATGTGCATTATGTACATTATGTTATATCAAATGTATATTTAAATAACAAACGGAAAAACAACAACAAACAAACACGCTTAAAATGTTTACTTATAAACGTTAGATGTTATGTGTCCAAAAGACAGCGTATTGAGAGAAAAATAATTTTTTGTATACATTTTCAAAGTAAGTTTGTATTTTTTCTATATAAGAATGGGCCCGTATAGTGCAGCAGTAATTTTAATGAGGTATATATATATATGATAAAATAAGAATATGTGTTCAATTGATAAGTATAGCCGTATCCTAGAATACAAGACAATATATACATATACTGAAATTGCGTATGCCATTGCATGTCGTTGCCGATATCTATACCTGATATGTTATCGTCTGCTGTTACGGACAGCTCAATGTTAACGTATGAAAGTTTAAAAGAAATATTATTCATATGCCCGGTGTTTATTTACATGACTTTTGTTTTTTCGGTGTTCTTATCTGTAGTACACGACAGGCCTACGCCCATTATTTCCAAAAGGTCGGATACACACGAGGAATATGCACATATATTTGAATACAAAATCGTATTTAATAAACGTTATACAACATAATTATATACGATTGCATAAAACACCTAAATCTATGATGTTATAAACAAATACGCAGAGTGTTGTTTCAGGCTTTGTTTGATTTATAGAATATGATTGATTGATTGATTGATTAAATATTAAGCGTCATTTTATTTCATCGAGGGCTAACAGACGATCAGTTAACCTAACCACTGTTTCCAGTACTCAAGCACACCTCTTCTCCGCAAGTAACTGATAACTTTCCCATTTGAATCAGCGGTGAGAGACGAATAGTAATGAAACGCAATGTCGTATATCACCCATCACTGACCATAGATATATATATTGCAAGAAAACTTTGGCAAAATTTATGTCATAATAATTAACATGCAAGTCGTGCAATATGATTTTATACATAAACGTCTATATCTGTTTGATCTCTTTCGTTATCGAAAGCCGGGCCGGGTTAGCTCAGTCGGTTACGCGTCTAACTATCAATCCAGGGGTCGTGAGTTCGAACCCCCCGCCCGGCAACAATCTCCGTGATGATTGATATACGACAGTATCAATCGTCTCTCACCACTGATTCATGTGGGAAAGTTATCAGTTACTTGCGCAGATTGGGTGTGCTCGAGTACTTGTTAATCCCAGGAAACAGTGGTTAGGTTAACTGATCGTCTGTTAGTCCTCGATGGCATAAAAATCGCGATAAACATTTAATCAATCAATCAATCATTATCAAACGTTTATAACAAGATAAAACAACGAAACAATCTAATAGCAATACCTAGAGATCATTTTCATGTACTCGTAGTTGATCTTGTCACTAGCTGTAACAAAAAACCTAAAGTAACATGTAACATTCTAAACATAATATATTTGTTTGGTTCAATTTTACAATCCAATGACAGTTGATCGAGCAATTCGTAATATAATTCATTACGCACATTATCACACACGTTGCAAAATACTGATCCCAACGTCAAAAGCTATATGTATCAACATCCTTAGAGTTTTTATAACCCGTAGTTTATCATAAGTGATGCATTACACGGATGTTTACATTAAACATTTAAATTTCTCTTAAAATCAGCCTACGATGTTGTAATATTGTGAAATAAACTTCTGGAAAATTAAGTTGATAAATCATCTGTTATACATCACATGTTTTACCAGTTCATACAATTGAATTAAATCTGATAAAATGGATCTTTGTTGCCATTAAGCAGCTTGTTGATATTCTATCAACATAAAGAAGCATATGTCATTGCGTGCCAACAGTCAAAAATCTGTAAAGATTGTGTATTACAAAAGTGCCGATGCGCAACTTTTAAGATCAAAACATCTCTGCATGCATTATAAGTCTATGAGAGCGATCCGGGTAAAGAACAATGTGGTATACAGTCAACCCTTTGTTAGGGTCTACCTCTATTGCGCAAACGCTTGTCTTGAACAGCCACATTTTCTATTTACCAATTTTATTAATGTAGTTTTTATCAACCTGTATTAAGCAACCACTTGCTCGCTCTTTCCCTGATTGGTTGCTTAAAATATTAATCGAAAGGGACACTCTTGACTACGTTCTCCTCTAATTAAAAAGTATAATATGAACCAAAGGTCACAAAAGGCAGGAACAATGATGGGGATGTAATACTACACAGTATATTGATTTTTATCAGATATTACAGCGAATCACAAATCAAATCAACATTTTTATAGATTAAATATTTTTATAATAGCATTAAAAATGACAATAAAATCAATGTATATGCATGTGAATAAAGTGAGCGAAATATAGACAATCGCTGTTGTGTTTTGTTCTTGCTATACAGTATACTTTTTCCTAAACACTTTGTGTAACATGAAATAATATGTGATGGTCAAAAGCATGCTCACGAAACTACCATTAAATTGGAAGGGGCAACAGGAGTATATACTAGTAAACCAACAGGTGGCATTGCAGCAAGTATTTTGTATAACATTATAAGTTTCAAATCAGGGACATTTATTCGAACAAAATACACAAGCAATTTAAAGATGAAACTATGCAGGATACTAACGTTAATGTTCAAAATATTTTATGATATTCAGAAAAAAATCCGCATGTCTGATTGAAATTTGAGTTTGAGTTTGCCGAGGTTGTAAACATTCATGTACTAATGTTTGCATGCCTAACATCGGGATTATTACAGTCAAATGAATAGTGCCATAAAAAGGTGAACTGAAATTCGCCTAGGTTTAGTAATTGCGTTTCAAAGCTTCGTATGATAGATGGTCTATAAATAATTATCAAAAGCCAAAGAACATCCTTGAAATTCTACCGCAGAAAAAAATAGTTTAACAGTTGATTTCCAAATAGCCGATTTTCCTAATTCACGAAGATAAATACCAGATACCTTCATTTTTCGCTTCTTTCTAGTTATTTTAGTATCTCTGATAAATTATCTATCCGTTTTTTAAATTGATACTTATCATTTTTTTTATAAGCCGAGCCAGTAAAGTTTAAATATTAAACTATAAACACTTCTATCCTGTATCCTGTAATAGCCTTCGTAACACAGTGAGGAGCGCATAGGATTGGTGTACAGATGACCTGGGTTCAAAACCTAATGAAATTTCTTATCACCAGCAATACCGTTTATCTTACACTGAGTTCTCCAATGGTTCAGTAAATTGAATGTGTCCTTTTTAAATATGTTCCAACAAACCAAATATAAATGATATATCCTCAAATGCATAATATATTTGCAAATATTTGGCAAACGTTCCGTGTTATTTATGATGTTTAATTTCTTTTTGGTTTGGATACACTCCTCTCGTTCGTTTGAAATCACGTTTTAAAATATTTATAACTGGCTAATTAACTGCTTGCGCAACATTGATCAAACTACTGTTGTATATATTGATCCTTTAATTTCTGAACATTTAATATTATGAACATAGTGTGATTTAAAACAAATTGTAGCTCCCATACATAACCAAATCCATATTGGAATAAATTATCTTTTACAACAGACGCCGATTACGACACGTTATTTCATCGTGATATTATAACATTTAATAACATACAGAATGAAACATGTACATGTGAACTTATTTAGAACTAATGTAGTCTGGGTGTACGTTTTTCCAAAACAAAAATGTTTTCAAAATCTGAATTTAGTTTCTTTAAAGATGAAATTGTCAAGAAGTTTGTTTTTGAGAAAAATGCGCCGATATGACAAATATTATAAACATGATACAACTTGAATGACAAATGGGATAGTCGTCAATATCAACAACTGTTTTTTCACTTGTCTTACATCCATTTGTATGTACACGGAATAAAAAATGAAAATATATCAGAGCACTCTTAAATGTCTTCTTTGAAAGCTCGGTCCTTTTGAATATGGAGTACACTGATCATCCAATATGAATCGGATCATCAATTAGAATAATTGTTTTTATTATTTGACATATCTAGCAGGAAGCTTGATGTGTTTCCTGCTGTATCAATCCTAAAGGCAATTTCAGACTTTTTCGAATATCTTCTCATATTTAGAATCGGACATCTCCATATGCGGGTGGTTTCGGCACTCGATGTGCGGTTGATATCTGCACTCCATGTGTGTGTGGTTTTTCCACGGGAAGAGTTCCTGATAACGAAGCAGGCATTTGTGGCATTGACATGACTGCGTTACATGTTGGTGGATCTTGCTGCTCGGACTTCTGGTTGCCTGTATGAATATAAGAATTTACAAAAGTAGTGATCTTGACCTAAAAATACATAAAAGCACATTTTATATAAGAAAACTATATTTCACAAAATGTACAAACAGGATTTAAAAAAAGTTCATTCAAAAATAATGAAAATGTACTATTTTGAATGGATTTTGAAACGACATTTTGGTTCTTGCTCTTCAGTAACAAGTGGACAAATGAAGAGTTCTAATAAATTCTGAGATTATGCTCAAATGATAGAATCGCTTTCATAACGACAGGTCAGAGATTTAAGAAAGAAGAAATTGTCTTACGTAATCGGCATATTTTACCGCAAATGGCGCCCAAACATCCCAGAGGTATTATTGCAAGGAAGTAAAACCAACTGACTGATATCGATAAGGACGATTTACTGCAAATGTTAAAAATATCATAATAGGATATATTTAAATATTACAATCAATAGAAATATCTTTTTTTTTGCAATTAACTATATAGCATGATTATAGCCTAAACAATAATACTTATAGACAAAAAAACGCTTGGTGAATTTCAGAGCCACATTATCAAACTATTTTGAGCGATATAAACAGTTTTAGAATATATATGTAAAAGTAGTAAATTCAAGGGTTTTGTCAATATGAGCATCATAATTGACAAAATCATCAATGCAATACATTTACATACATATTTCAAAATCATAAATATCGATTACAATACTCATAGTTTGACAATGTGGCTCTGAAATGCGCAGGTGTTTCTTTATCCTTTCAATATACATGGACATATGAATATAATGAAAATATAAATATAATGAAATTATGAACAATTAAACCTATTATCAGTTATACTATCAAATCAAGCTAAATCATATTTACCACGGCGCACAAATTTATTTTGTTAATGTTTGTATTTACTTTTTTTTAAAAACATGCATTATACATTAGGTGTTTTTTCTTAATCGGAAAGCAAATTAATACATTTTGCTAAATCAAGGACAGTATATTTTGTTATAGATGTCATAAGCATATCGAATTTGTTTAAATCTGTCCAATGGTAATAGAAAATAATAATATATAATAATAGACACATATCATAACTAAGAAATTATCAGTTAAAATCGCTAATTTAAGAAATAATTAAATTAATAAAGATAGAAATTACTTTAAAATTGGCTTAGATAAGAACTATAGGAAAGACAGTTATGGAGCGGATGTTAGAAACCTATACACAAACTAATATCCAATAAAGTTGAAGGAAACCAAAGTTACTGAGTGGAAAATGTTTTTCTGTTTTAAGTAACAATGACTTTGAACTTTGACCTGATTTGCTTAAAAATATCGAGCTTCCATTTCGTGATAGGAAAATTTACTAAAAACTATCTTACAGGAAACTAAAATTAGAGAACTGACATTGACCTTGACCTTGTCACGTTTAAAATCCCTCGCGTCTATTATGTGTTAACCAAGATACACACATTTAGTTTAAATATATTTTGAGACAAAATAAGGTAATTTATCAGAAACTGTATTTTTTCTTCTATTTTAGCAACAGTGACCTTGACCCAATTAACCGTATAAACAATCACTGGTAAGCTTTCTGTTTATGTTAGGGATATTACACAAGACATCATCGCTTTATCTTCAAAGCCATTAAAGTTAGAGCTTTTTTATATATGACAGAGAGGCATAACTTACATAAACATGTTTTGTGATGCTTTTAAATTTAATCCTACGTAAAGTCTTGTGATAAGCAGCTTTGTATACCATTTTGAAAACATTGAGATAACGTTGACATGTGTTATTGGGCAGATGTTTAATAAAACTTATTTTTATAATAAACATGTTTGGGTGGGTATGGGTGATGATGGGCATAACATATAAAACATTAAATGGGAGAATCTGAACTACAAGTCCACGCAAGGTCTTATGGTAAACATATTTATGTACACATTCGTATGGAATCACGAAGTAACTTTTAGGTTATTGCGCACATGTTAAATAAAACGTTATTTTACAATAGAAAAGGGACATAAATCGTGCTCATATAGTTAACATGATACGTGCTGAATTTCAATCCCATGCAAGATTGAGTGTTAAGCAACTATGCGTACAAATTAAAATAAAATAGCTTTTGTTTGACTTTGGAGCACATGTTGAATATAATGCTTTTCATTAGAAATAAAGAGGTACATAAAATTAGTCAAACACATCAAAATTGCATGTCGGTCAACATCTCGCGCCTGTATATAATGATCATGTAAAAAGTGGTATTTTGACAAAAGTTTCAGTATTTAATGCCTGCAACTTGGCAGTATTACTTCAAATTGGTAGTACTTAGCAAAAATGAGGTAATTATGAAATTAAAAAAAAAGAGTTTCCTTATAGGCAAAGTGCCACCATTGCAAAAAGGAAGTGCTTTCGTGGAGTAGTCGCATAATGGCGGTTGTAAATAATCCTCAATTCTTCTTCTTTAAAAATGCATTTTCCTATTTTTAATGCTCATTTTTTATTTGAATGGTATTATTGATGTATTTTGAACATTTTGATAGCATTGTCATGTTTGAATTGTGAATTTAGAAGAAAAAAATGATGCTTGGAAATTGGGGTATGAATTCATGATTTCGGAAGTCTACTTTCACTTTGTCACCAGTGTACACACTGAGCAGAAAAAAATCTCTTATATGACACATGACCCCTACTTTTCTCATCATATTTTGATAGTGCAGAGGTTGACAAACAGTAAAATGTAGGTTTCACTTCTTTCATTTGGGACCCTCTATGAATGACAAGCCTTCAAACTTTTATTATTTAGTATAGAATAAAGAACAAAAATCAATGGTGGGGTTACACCTAAAAGACAAAAAATCACACCCAAGCTAAGTGAAAAATGTTAATCCAATGTGGTAGATATTGAAACTAAACTATATGTTTGGCTGACAGATCGATGGTAAACCAACACATATTGATCACATTGAAGTAATGACACGGTTGGCAATACTAAAATTAACCTGCTTCAATTGCACCTTTATTCGATAACGTTCTGGCTACATCAATAAAATGATAAACTATTCGAACCATTTCATTTATAGATAACCCCTCATTTTTGATACTAAAGTGCGTCTTGGCCCAAACTTTGATAAGTTTCTTTAAGACTTGTAAGGAATTAATTGCTAAAACACATATTACAGTAACAGAACAGAGACCGTGGTAAGTACAGATTTGGTGATCGGAATACATGATTAGCGGGGTGCCCGTATTATCAGAGTTACCGACCATTGAATAAAGAAGGAAAAAATCCGATCCTAAAGTAAATGCCCATAATAGCGGAGTTGTCTTAATATCGGAGTGGTTGTATTGTGGAGTTTTACTGTATTTCCAATTCCAGATCATTATTTAGTTCTATATCAACTTATGTTAACACAGCTGTCAAAGTTCCATACGTTAAGCTTAAGGGAGGGTTATTTCATTGGTCATAATTCTAAATGCACGGTTTAAATTTGTAACCTCTATTTATTATTAGAAAACATTTAAACAAGATACCCATTTTCACAAACGACGGACTACTGTGACAATAAACATATTTTTTCAAAATTCAATGTCTATCATTATAAAGACAAAGTTAACCTGAATTCACAATTGCCGTTTCTGCACTTGGAACCTTCCAAACAACATAATGAACGCCCACAACACGTGGAGCCAACTGGACAACACGTGTTAAGAATGCTTTCCGGTTTGTAACAGTACGACCAACCATCTGGAAATTAACAGAAAAACAGACAATGAATAAGGGTAATGACCATTAAAGCTTTCAGCACGTATGGGTTTGTATAAGTGAGTTTATAAATACATTTTATATGTAATTTAAACATCCATACAATTATAACAGGATCATTGTATGTCATCAAGAGTATTTGATAAGGGGCAAAAAGGCTTAAGTCACTCCCATCATTATCACATAAACCTTAATATGAACAGCGTGTTCCCTCTGTTAATATAAATATTTAGTAATGCCAGATAAAAGCAATAGCAGGTGTCAATTTGAATAAAGCAATTACAAACATAGATGAGAGAATGAGATTGTCGCATTGTTATAACAATACAAAAGTCCAATTGCTGGGTTCAAATTGACCTTAGTCTATTAATTTGAATATACATTAATGTTTGACAGTGGCTATTTCTAAAATTTAAGTTTAATAATGTATTTAACATTTATATGAGTATACTTTGCTTAACTTTAGTTACAATTGGACATGGAATAATCAAAAAGAATAATTAACAATACCTGAACAAAACGCCATGCTGGAATCAATATAACATTTTCCCTGCCTTTTTTCGCAATATTCTGAAGCTGAAAAGCATGAGTTGACACGTGGAATAAGTGATACACTGAATTGTGACATGGATTGATACAAATGCAGTCGTATATAAATATGTACAATGAAATAATGGATACAAGATTACGGATTTTAGGGTGTACCTATACGTTACATGGGAGATGATTCAGTGTAAGTCACAATGTCCAAAAGGAAAACATTCACGTTATAAAACGCATTAATGAATTGATACGCTGGATAGATACACATACAGTAAAATATACTAGAAAACACTTTTTATAAGCGATAACTTTATTTTCGCTATTATTCGCGAGTTTCATCCCTCGCAAATTCAAAGATTTTACTAAAATTGCAATCAAGTTTACTGCCCGAATGTTTACTATATCCGAAAGTATGTCAGTCCAACGAATGTGTTTGCATTTGTGTTATAAGCAGAAATAAGTTCGATAGCTTTCTATAAAATCGAACCCAAATTCTTGGTTTTAATTTGATGCTAACTAGATATTTTTGATAGCACTGCAACAAGCCCATGATATCATTAATTGTGGCACTAATGTGGAAGAAGTTTAAAACTCGATTAAAACACCGACACTATCTTAAATGACCTGCCTAGCTTGTTGACATCTTATTTTGATTATTTTTGAAAAAGTCAACTTTTCTATATCTGTTTAGTACGTCGTATACGCCATTACAGTCACAAGATACAGTACTTAGAAACACGTGCGTGTTAGTTAAGTTACCTGAGCAGCATGTTGATCCGCATTCCTTCTCATAGTATTTACACGTATATGTCCTCTGGATCTGTACACACAACAAACATCCTGAAGTATAAGAATCATACGTATGAATGTGTGAACGTTAACAAATACGACAAAGAGTGGTCTTAACACTGACCTGTTATCAGGGAATTTTCCATCGTAGGTAAGAAAAATCTCTACTATTTTAAGCAAAAAGAATCTAACGTTACCACGTTTAGGTAAATGTTTCCAAAAGTAATTGTTTTGTAATCCATGTATGTACGTCAGATAAATTTTATTTTTTTTATTTCTCGGTGATAAAACTGTAGAAATAGTTATTTCACAGTTTTAGATAATGGTGACAAAATTAATAAATAATTTATTTTATGATTGTTTTGCTACGTTCAGTGTGTGTTACCGTTATTATTTTGTAATCCAAATATGTACGTAAGGTACATTAGTTCATATATGCAAGAAGAACCTTGTCTTGATACTTATTTTGTTTTTTTCCTCGTGGAGAAAACTGAAGAAATGTTGATGTCAGTAGTTTAGATAATGGTCTACAAAGGTTGGGGATTTATTTATTTTATAAATATTTTGTAGTGGTCAGTAATGAAATTAGTATAAATAATACCCAATGAAAGGAGCAATGAGAATAAGAAGAACGCAACCAAAAAGAAATAAAAAACACAATCTGTAGTAATGAGCACCAAGTCACCTTTGTATATTAGCTTAGACAGCCATAAATATTGTGTTTTCGATCATTATTGAATGAGTTCCATAACAAAGAACAAGAAACAACAACAGCAACAAGTTAATGACCTGTGCATATCAAAGTACGAGTGTTGTTAAAGTCAATAACATCTGGTAAAACGCTTTATTAAAAGAGTAGAGAACGCAAACAAAGTAAGAAACAGCAAACTCTGTGTTTTAAATATGTTCAAATGGAGAACTGACAATTGCATTCTTTATACTCTCGGTACCTTGTTTATCTGCACAAGACCTCTTGTTTTCGAGCGATAACATGAGCTCCGTGACTCCAAAGGAGCAGATATAACAACGGGACTAACGTGATATAATACTGCTGTTGTTTGATCTACTGAAAACACAGAATGCAACCACTTCAGTCAAATATATTGAATCTTGCCATGCGCGTTAATGAAATAGGCAATATCCATCATGCCCCTTGTGCCCCGATTAAAAAGGTAAGAGGTAAGACTTACGAGTAATGATGAATAAGCTTCATCACTCATAAAATGACCTGCAGGCTCCGAGGTTATAATTCATTTCATGCTCAGCTCAGGATTAAAACGAATGGACTTATTAGAACAACATATATGTCAATACACGTCAACTTCACGTCAAATCTGCATTAAAACTTTTAAATTTGAGGCTTATTCCAATATGTATTCTTTAATTTGTGTTTATAAATGAGTCCTGGAAAATATATCTGAATAAGAATTTGAGTTGAGCATAAAAAACGATTTATGACCTCGTAGCCAGAAATAGTAAAGGTACACTCATTGTTTGAAATAGCAGATCAAAAAAAAAAACAACTGTATTGTTTGCCTTTCTAAACGTGAAATGTATTACCTTGTATGAAAAGCCACTTTTGTGTTTTCTACACATTTGTTATCACTTTATCAGAACTGGTATTATTTTTCTAAATCATATTATACTAATTTATAAAGGATACAATACAACAATAAAGTATTCCAAATACGTTTTTTTCCAAAATACAATTCATTTAATTTTCATATGGTAATGACTATAAAATATAATTCGACGAGTTGTTCTGAAAATATTTATGGTATATGTTATTGATTAAAAAATACAAGTTTGAAATATTAGCACTAGAGGTACATACACATTATTCTATTAAAATTGAGTGATTTATTTCAAAGAAGAATATGAAAACGATTATTTAATATTTCCCTATGTTAAATCATATGTATTAATTGGCCGAGCCCCTGTGGTCATTTTGTTTGACGCACGACCAACAAAAAATGATAGAGGCGAAAGATGGTCCAGTGGATCCGTATGAGATGTCCATTAAAGCTTAAACATTAAAAGGCTCCAGCTAAGGATCATTATATTCAGGTTTTATTAAATTCGATCTTAGATAAGAAGATATTCAAAGAAATTATTGACATCCCATAAGGACGGACATATTACATAAAAGCTCAGAATAGCTCACTTGAGCATTTGGTTCATGGTATCTAACAATGACATTGTTTAAACATACTTGTAGCCAACAGGGTGCCAATTTAGAGTTAGTAAATGTTCTATTTATAGATGTGACTTAATTGACAAAATGAGTCTTCCTAAGGACAGTCTTTCATAAGTACATCATATTACAAAGTACATCATATCAGAAAAAATGTATGATAAATATACAATTATGTATGTAATAAAAATGTATGTTGAATGTTATTTTCATTATGACAATATACTAATATTTAAATTCTCATTGGTTCATTCGGTTCATGCGATCTAACAACGACATTGTTAACACAAACTTGTAGTCAATAGGATGCCAATGCAGAGTACGTAAGTAATTTTTTTCTATTCATAAAGTGTGATTTAATTGACAAAGTCAATCTTTCTTGAGGCCCTCTTTCACAAGTACATCATATAACAAAGTACATCATATTAAGTAAAATGATTCTATGATAAATATACAAATATGTATGTAATAAAACAAATCTTACTGAGAGCATCAAACAAACAAGCTTAAACATATATATACGAATAATCGTTAGATATTTTTTTTATTATGACAATTTATTGAAATTCTACTTTCGCATTTTACACAATTCAGGAATATATATGTAAATATTATCAAAGAGTCACCATTTTTAATTTCAAGTGGAATGGCGTTTTGTATTTCTGCCCCATAAGATGACAATTTGTTGTTTAACATTAATATTGATGAGGCTTGCTCGTCATTTGAAAAAATGCATTTAAATAAACCGGGGACATTTCACTCACTATTGCGTACATACATTTACCTTATAAAAACTATTTGTTAAAAAAACAACAGCATATTAAAAGAGATACGTTTCCTTGACTTACAATTTTTTGTATAATTTTACATGCTCTTTGCAGAAGCATGGCCCCGTATAACGCAGCAGTAATTCAGATTAGATAATATGTATGCATTATAAAATAATGCTAGTTGGTCAATTGATAGATATGACCGTAACCTAGATAAAAGTCATAAACAATACAATATATGTATATATGCTGAAATGTGTGCATGCTCTCCTCGATAGTTATTTAAAACTGAATATTGATCATATGCTGTTACGGATAGCTCAATGTTATGCATGGTATGTAAGAATAAGTGAATTATTTTTCATGTTTATACGCTTCTGCCTTGTAGTTATTAAAATGAGTATTGTTTGTTCGGTGTGTAATAGTATCTGTTCTCTTTATGTCAGTTTAAAAGATAATATAGCGAACATTGAAAATTTTGTCCGAGATTTGCTTTATAGGATTACATATCATAAGTTGTCATATCATTTGCATATAAAACTCTATTCGTGACAATTTTAGAAAGAGTTTATCAATAATAAAAACAATATAAGCCAAAGGATAGAACCTTGTGTAACGACGTAAGCGATGTTTTTTTTTATCTGACGTGGTCCCATTTATTTTAACAAATTGAGAGCGTTTGGTAAAACGACCGTTTGTGATGATTCGTGACATTTTTCAGAGAAAATTCATGCGGGCTGATATCTTTGTTAATAATTAAGATTCGTGAAATTCGTAAACATGAACACTACAGTACAGCAACTTATTAACTCAAATCTAGAACGGTATGTAGTCCTACAATTGGTTCATAGTCCTTTATTTTTAGGAGCATTTTTAGACTAGTATCTTAAGTGTTTAATGCATTAACCGGATGTTTACACATACACGTTGTTTTACTTTGATAAAACTGCCTATGTTTTTGTAATATTGTGAAATAATACTGGATATATACTTAAAATAATGTTGATAAATCGTCTGTTATGCATCAAAACACAATGTTCCATGAAGTGTTTAATTATGTTTGTGTTTACATTCAACACAGGCTGACTAACGTATATTATAAAATGCACCATATTTATATGTGTATAAGCTGAATCTCTGTATAACTCCACGGGGAATGGGTGTCATATAGTCGATGCAATGCTCGTATGAGGTGGAGAAGTTGATGATGAGGTGTCACGAGCATATATTGCTTTTATTGAATGGTGCTGAAAATATGGATTACATGATAAAATCTTAAATATTTAAATTATTATAAACCATTAAGCTTCAATCACGTCATATATATTAAATGTAAGATTAAAACATCTCTGCATGCATAATCAGTCTCTACTCGTAGAACCATGTGAGATACAGACAAACCTATGTTAGGGGTCACCTCTATTAAGCAACCGCTTGTCATGGACAACTAATAACTAAGTATAATATGCAACAAATGTCACACTGATAAAAGGGGCAATAGATGGGATGTACTGATATCATTATGTACACAGTGAATTGATAATTATATCACATTTATCTCATAGAATATAAAATAACATAAAAAATGACATAAAGCTTACAGGTGCTAACCTTCGCGAGTATAGTGCATAAACTTTAGAACATCACTGTTGTGTTTTGTTCCTGCTACACGGTATACTTTCTTCTACACACGCAGTGTAACATGAAATAATATGTCACGGTCAAAAACATGGCCATAAAAAGATCATAAAATTGAAAGGGCAAAAGGGAAAGATACTTGTAAACCAACAGATTGCATAATGTGTCAAATCTGGATGAGTTTTTTGAAAACTACACAGAAACTATGCAGGATACTAAAGTTAATGTCCAAAATATATAAGTATGATTTTTAGAAATAAAAATTCGACTGTCAGACTAAAATTTGAGTTTGCCGGGGAAGGCGCTAACTAGCGAATCTGAAGTTTTTTTTATTTTTTCTGTTGTGTGAGCTAATTACCTCTCACACATCAATAATATTATTCATTTTGCACTGTTCTATTTATAGAACAATGCACTTCTGAGATTGTTCTAAATGGATCTTTTTTCCATAGATATTCTGTTGGTCCAATAATGCAGAAAAATATGGGGTTGACCTGATTGCTTTTTGCACAATTTCGATTGTTTGATGATACCCCTTCTTTTTGACAATTTTGCCCATTTGTTTCAGTGTATCACTACATATCGTTAAACTGCTATAGCCTCATCTAACAGTACCCATTGGTACTTAGCGGAACTCTTTAAATGATCTTATTGTCTCATTTTAAACAAGAAATACATTGTATGACAATTGTAAGCATTTTCAACAAACATAATGCCTAACCGATTAGGCGACATTAATGTCTTGGACGCAAGAATTTTGTGAAGTTACCTAAAGGAGGATTGGGGTAATTGTTAAGTGAGAAATTTACATGCCGGTTGTGCATTAAGAAAACTGAACTGACCATTATTAGGATATATTACATATGATGATATACACACAAAAGGTCAATAATAATATTATCTTATCCTTTACATGGAAATGATATTAACCCTTCGTACGCAAAAAAAATATCGGATTTAAACATGAAATAAAATTTTGTATTCATAATTAATACATATTTTGGTATTAATGTTACTTGTCATAGGAGGCGTAACCATTTACTTTGTATAACAATACACTGTAAAGGTTTCTGTATTTAGCTATGCAGCCATGTGGTTTATGTTCTGACCTGGATCGCGTGTGTGTAGAATATGTATGACTTTGTCAACAAAAGAAGTCCATAATATATGATCTCCTTTGGGAATGGATTTAAGAAAAAGGAGTAAAGAATTTCGATCTAATTCTCATGAAAACATAGAAAATAAATCTGAAGAATACACAAATAAACAAACAAGAACGAAATCACGTGGCTAGCATTTAATGCACTGTATACTCACCAAATACAACAATAAAGTTTAGGTTAAACTCCATCTTCGTCGATAGAATGATATTTCCCTGATATTTCACAATAGTGTTAATATCCGGTTTGACAATGTAACTATCTAAAGATACTAGCTCTTACGTTGTAGACGAAAGCAAAACGTGAGAAATTTATATATTCGCTAATTAGGGATTGAAAGTTATTCACATTATATTGAATTAGTATGTCACTGTCTCTTATGCAATTATATATTTAAATCGCTCATTGAGTCATGGTTTGTGCATCGTGAAGTAAATGCATTTTATATACTTAGTGGTTTTTGTTTAAAATTTATTTGTTTTACCTGTATTGTGAAATACGTTTCATCGCTCTTAACATTCCTGTGTAGAAGCAGTACTAAGCATGTGCAGATAAAGTGTCCTGCTCAACTACACATACTAAACTACAAACAGCCGCGGCGGAAAAACGAACACACGATCCTCCGATTTTGGATCTGATGCTCTATCACTGGACCATGCGCTCCACACTACCCGGTGTTGTGTGTTTATTGTTCGTCTAGGATAAAGAGACACGGTCACCAATAACACCATGTTTACCATAAAATTTATAACACATCATGTAAATCAGTTGAATAGTTGAACTGATATCCATTAAAAAGTATTTGACATGACAGGTTTGTAATCCATTTAGTGATCGATATTGTTGATAGGCTACTAAAATGTAATGTTTACTTAGTAAATAACGGTTCATCGATATATTATAAAGGTGGACCGCCACTTTTAACGGTGCACCGATATATTTTAACAGTGCATCAGTATATTTTATCGGTGAACTGTTAAATCAAAAAATGTATTCAAATACTACGTTCGTGTCCGGAATATTGTAAATATAATATCCGCTCGTCCCTTATGGTGATGGATTTATCAGGATTCTCTTTCCTTGTTTTATGTTGTACTGAGCTACTATGGCCTTAAGTCGGTTTTTGCCGACCCAACTCTGACGTCAGTATTGTCAAGTCGTCCTTATGATGAGTATATCGGTTGCGCGTCCTTATAACAGTATTACCACCGACTGACTCTTGTTACGTCGATAACGTTACGGGATTTACGACACAAAAACGTCAACAAACGGCAATATATATATATATATATATATATATATATATATATATATATATATTATTATCCAACGGGTTTATAAATCTGTCCTTTTTATAGAATGTAAGTAGTCATTAATCCTTAACTGGATCCTACTCATATAACGCTATCACTTCATGTATGTAAATTTGTTCACCCTGTCCAGATGTGTTGCATGTAATTCCATAGTATATAAGTCATGGTCGACACCAAATTAATTGGTTTGGCAGAGGCCTTGATATTGTATCTATGGTTTGCATTGTAGCTAGGCGCACTCGCCGTAGTCTGGTCTGTACATTAATGTCTTTGTTATTCACAAATAATTATCTCCGTATATATATCATGCATTGTGAATGAGCATCTGAAAAGATCCAAAAAAAATCGTAAATTCCGTTGTTGTGAATTTAATTATCGCCCTTTATGAAATTAAATATATATTAATTCACTGTATCTATATGATCCAACGGGTTTATAAATATATCCTTTATAAAGCATGTGAGTAGTCATGAATCCTTAACTGGATCCTACTCATATAACGCTATCACTTCATGTATGTAAATTTGTCCACCCTGTCCAGATGTGTTGCATGTAATTCCATAGTATATAAGTCATGGTCGACACCAAATTAATTGGTTTGGCAGAGGCCTTGATATTGTATCTATGGTTTGCATTGTAGCTAGGCGCACTCGCCGTAGTCTGGTCTGTACATTTATGTCTTGGTTATTCACAAATAATTTTCTCCATATATATATCATGCATTGTGAATGAACATCTGAAAAGATCCCAAAAATCGTAAATTCCGTTGTTGTGAATTTAATTATCTCCCTTTATGAAATTAAATATATATGAATTCACTGTATCTATATGATCCAACGGGTTTATAAACCTGTCCTTTATATAGCATGTGAGTAGTCATGAATCCTTAACTGGATCCTACTCATATAACGCTATCACTTCATGTATGTAAATTTGTCCACCCTGTCCAAATGTGTTGCATGTAATTCCATAGTATATAAGTCAATAAGTCATGGTCGACACCAAATTTATTGGTTTAGCAGAGGCCTTGATATTGTATCTATGGTTTGCATTGTGACTAGGCGCACTCGCCGTAGTCTGGTCTGTACATTTATGTATTGGTTATTCACAAATAATTATCTCCATATATATATCATGCATTGTGAATGAGCATCTGAAAAGATCCCAAAAATCGTAAATTCCGTTGTTGTGAATATAATTATCTCTCTTTATGAAATTAAATATGTATGAGATCACTGTATCCATATGATCCAACGGGTTTATAAATCTGTCCTTTATATAGCATGTGAGTAGTCATGAATCCTTAACTGGATCCTACTCATATAACGCTATCACTTCATGTATTTAAATTTGTCCACCCTGTCCAGATGTGTTGCATGTAATTCCATAGTATATAAGTCATGGTCGACACCAAATTAATTGGTTTGGCAGAGGCCTTGATATTGTATCTATGGTTTGCATTGTAGCTAGGCGCACTCGCCGTAGTCTGGTCTGTACATTTATGTCTTGGTTATTCACAAATAATTTTCTCCATATATATATCATGCATTGTGAATGAACATCTGAAAAGATCCCAAAAATCGTAAATTCCGTTGTTGTGAATTTAATTATCTCCCTTTATGAAATTAAATATATATGAATTCACTGTATCTATATGATCCAACGGGTTTATAAACCTGTCCTTTATATAGCATGTGAGTAGTCATGAATCCTTAACTGGATCCTACTCATATAACGCTATCACTTCATGTTTGTAAATTTGTCCACCCTGTCCAGATGTGTTGCATGTAATTCCATAGTATATAAGTCAATAAGTCATGGTCGACACCAAATTTATTGGTTTAGCAGAGGCCTTGATATTGTATCTATGGTTTGCATTGTGGCTAGGCGCACTCGCCGTAGTCTGGTCTGTACATTTATGTATTGGTTATTCACAAATAATTATCTCCATATATATATCATGCATTGTGAATGAACATCTGAAAAGATCCCAAAAATCGTAAATTCCGTTGTTGTGAATATAATTATCTCTCTTTATGAAATTAAATATGTATGAGATCACTGTATCCATATGATCCAACGGGTTTATAAATCTGTCCTTTATATAGCATGTGAGTAGTCATGAATCCTTAACTGGATCCTACTCATATAACGCTATCACTTCATGTATGTAAATTTGTCCACCCTGTCCAGATGTGTTGCATGTAATTCCATAGTATATAAGTCATGGTCGACACCAAATTAATTGGTTTGGCAGAGGCCTTGATATTGTATCTATGGTTTGCATTGTAGCTAGGCGCACTCGCCGTAGTCTGGTCTGTACATTTATGTCTTGGTTATTCACAAATAATTTTCTCCATATATATATCATGCATTGTGAATGAACATCTGAAAAGATCCCAAAAATCGTAAATTCCGTTGTTGTGAATTTAATTATCTCCCTTTATGAAATTAAATATATATGAATTCACTGTATCTATATGATCCAACGGGTTTATAAACCTGTCCTTTATATAGCATGTGAGTAGTCATGAATCCTTAACTGGATCCTACTCATATAACGCTATCACTTCATGTATGTAAATTTGTCCACCCTGTCCAGATGTGTTGCATGTAATTCCATAGTATATAAGTCAATAAGTCATGGTCGACACCAAATTTATTGGTTTAGCAGAGGCCTTGATATTGTATCTATGGTTTGCATTGTGGCTAGGCGCACTCGCCGTAGTCTGGTCTGTACATTTATGTATTGGTTATTCACAAATAATTATCTCCATATATATATCATGCATTGTGAATGAGCATCTGAAAAGATCCCAAAAATCGTAAATTCCGTTGTTGTGAATTTAATTATCTCTCTTTATGAAATTAAATATATATGAGATCACTGTATCCATATGATCCAACGGGTTTATAAATCTGTCCTTTATATAGCATGTGAGTAGTCATGAATCCTTAACTGGATCCTACTCATATAACGCTATCACTTCATGTATGTAAATTTGTCCACCCTGTCCAGATGTGTTGCATGTAATTCCATAGTATATAAGTCATGGTCGACACCAAATTAATTGGTTTGGCAGAGGCCTTGATATTGTATCTATGGTTTGCATTGTAGCTAGGCGCACTCGCCGTAGTCTGGTCTGTACATTTATGTCTTGGTTATTCACAAATAATTTTCTCCATATATATATCATGCATTGTGAATGAGCATCTGAAAGATCCCAAAAATCGTAAATTCCGTTGTTGTGAATTTAATTATCTCCTTTTATGAAATTAAATATATATGAATTCACTGCATCTATATGATCCAACGGGTTTATAAATCTGTCCTTTATATAGCATGTGAGTAGTCATGAATCCTTAACTGGATCCTACTCATATAACGCTATCACTTCATGTATGTAAATTTGTCCACCCTGTCCAGATGTGTTGCATGTAATTCCATAGTATATAAGTCATGGTCCACACCAAATTTATTGGTTTGGCAGATAATTATTTGTGAATAACCAAGACATAAATGTACAGACCAGACTACGGCGAGTGCGCCTAGCTGCAATGCAAACCATAGATACAATATCAAGGCCTCTGCCAAACCAATAAAAAAAACGTTTCATGCGTCGGAGCACAACTGCATGTACCATGTAAGAAATCGAATTTGTGTTGTACTTTTCTATAAATCAAAAACTTAAATTCGAATTCAAACCCGTTTTCTTTTTGGTCATAAATTCTGCATACCATTTACGATCGCAGATGTTCTTATACCCCGGAAATATAAAGCGTTTGTTAGGGAACACTTTAACTTAATTTTACCAAACTTGCTTGGCAGTATCAGTATGAAATCTATTTGTACATATTATCATAACGCTCATTTACATCGACGTTTGGCTTAGTCATTGCCTTTTTTTTTTTTTTGATGGAACGTATTTCAAACTTTCTTGTTTCTCTACTCCTAAATTTCTAAATCGATTTTGGCGAAACTCGCTAAGGATAACCAAAATGACGCCTTGTTACCAATACAATCGTCGTGTTACGGATTCTAGTTTAGTTATTTCGTATGATAAAGATATCACGTACTTAACACTTTATTGCCACCTCTACTCCTCCCAATTATTTTTTTTGGTCAAGCTTGTTAGTAAATTTTAGTATGGAATTTTGTTATGCAAGTTTTATTCATATTAAGCTCTATTGACTTTTGAAATAAACATGACTCTTTGTTTTTTAAAGACACATGTATGCATGTACATCTCACTTCTGAACCAATTTTAACTGGACTTGCTAAAGAGTATAAGTATGAAGTGAAATTGCATTAACCGTTCCATTGATATGTATCAGAGATACGAATTATAGGTTTATTCGTTTATTAAGCCAATCATGGCCCATGTATATTTATCTTAATTACAAACATATATATGTTATTGATACATGGCAAGTGATAATATGCATGAATTTTTAACTTAGTTCGTATGGCAATGTTTAATACAATATATAGGCTTATTAATTTGCATGGAGTTCACGATGTTTAGCGTCGTTGTTAATGGTTTGGTACATTATCCAAACATTAACAAAATTCGGTCCAATGGGAGAGAAGCTTGTCGCTGTGGGTTGTAGAGTATTTTTGTGATCTTTCAAAGTGAAATTATTCCCTTTATCCACATATCTAAATAATTTATTTATTTTTGGTCACAATAAGTCGTTTGCAAATTAGCGTAATTATTTTGTTCAAATGTTAGTGGCTTAAACTTACAATATGATGTACTAGTCCATAGTCGATAAAAGTCGATAATCATAATATGGTAAGACTTGTCAGCACTACTCCATTTTTTCATTGTTAGTTCGTCTTTTTGAAAAAAAACCCGAAGAGCTATTGTCATGACACTGACGTCGTCGGCGTAGTCGTCGTCGTCGTCGTTGTCGTCGTCCGTGGTTAAAGTTTTATGTTTAGCTCAGCTTTATCTCTGTTTCAGAACAAACTAGTCATGTTTTGGAGACTAAACTTCATAAACACATTTATATGTTGTTATAGAAAAAATGTATATAGCTAACTTACATATATTTCCATACTTTGGGCTTTAAAACCTTAGGTTAAAGTTTTTGTTTAGTTCGAAATTGAATTTTATTGTTTTAAATTAATTTCATTTTTTCAGTAATAATATTACCAGTAATTCTGTAAACTGATCATCGTCAACTACAAAAAGTTAACATCACTGACCTTGACCTATTACATGGACTTGATTAATACTGTCATTATCCGGTTAAAACTTTATGCGCCAAAAACTGTTATTGGGTATTTATATGAATTGTTGTACATGTTGTAAATGTATCCGGATTGATAAATAGATCACAGATTGGAAAAACTTTGTATCATTGATTGAATCGATGGATTTTATTGATACTTGCTACAAATGATCAACATAACATGTCGCGAATACCTCAAAGGTCAAGGTTACAATTTGAGTTTGACAACACTTTGAGTCTGTGTGCGATTTCGTGTCCGACCTGTAACTTTGTCATGCATAGATGGATTTTATAAATACTTGCAACAAATTATCAGCATAACATAACGACGTGTCGCGAGTAAGACCCATATCCGTACCTCAAAGGTCAACGTCACACTTTGAGTTTGTTTGAGATTTCGTGTCTGGCATGTAACTTTGTCATGCATAAATTGCTTTTGTTAATACTAGCTACGCATGATCAGCATAACATGACGATGTGTCGAGCATTACACCGAGAATCTCACTTCAAATGTCAAGGTCACAATTTAACTTTGTTTTATGACACTTTCAGTCTGATTGAGATTTCGTGTCCGGCCTGAAACTTTGTTACTTTTGGATAAATTTCACTTGGCTCAATTCATCAGTATGACATTACAATGTGTTACGTGTTAGACCCACATACGTACCCCAAAGGTCAAGGTCACACTTTGAGGTTGTTTGACAACACTTTCAGTCTGTGTGAGATTTCGTGTTTGGCCTGTAACTTTGTCATACAAAGATGGATTTTGTTAATACTAGCTACAAATGAGCAACATATCAATTAGGATTTTTCATCCGTTACACCCAGATTCCCACTTCAAAGGACAAGGTCACAATTCAATTTTGTTTGATGACAATTTCAGTCATATTGAGATTTGGTGTCCGATCAGTAACTTTGTCACTTATGGATAAATTTCAAAAACACTTGGCTCAATTCACCAGGATGACATGACAACGTGTCACGTGTAAGACAAACATGCATACCTCAAATGTCAAGGTCACACTTCAAGTTTGTTTGACAATACTTTCAGTCTGTGTGAGATTTCATGTCCGGCCAGTAACTTTGTCGCGCACAGATAGGCTTGATAAATGCTTGCTGCAATTGATCAGTATAACATGATGATATGTTGCACTTAATACCCAGACTTCCACTTAAAAGGTTAAGGTGAAAATTTAACTTTGTTTGATGACACTTTCAAATACTCTGTCCCCATTTCAACTTACAGATCCCAAGACATTCGACCCTACCTGACCCTAATCCCTGTCCATTTTTTTATTACTTTGCCCCATTTCAACTTTGTTACCGACCGCAAGTCCTCACATATACCCCCATCCCCCATTCCCGCCCATTTTTTGAAAAATCAAATTTTTTGTATCAAATCAAATACTCTGCCCCCATTTCAACTTTATTATCGACCCAAAGACCATCACCCCTAACCTTCCCCAATCCCTTCCCATTTCTTTATTTTTTTTAATTCAAATTTTGTTTAATTTCAAATTAAATACTTTGCCCCATTTCAATTTTGTGACCGACCCCAAGACCCTCATCCCTACCCCAATTACCGCCCATTTTTTTTTTTAAATTTTGTTTTGTCTTGAATTGAGTACTTTGCCACAATTTCAACTTTGTTATACTTTGCCCCATTTCAGCTTTGTTACTGACCTCAAGACCCTCACCCTTAACAGCCCCCCAACCCAATCCATCCCCGTCCCCATTTTTTTAAAATTTGTTTTATATTAAATCAAATACTCTGCTCCATTTCAACTGTGTTACCGACCCCAAGACCTTCACCCCTACACCCCTCCCCCTCCATTCCCGCTCATTTTTTTAAAATTTTTGTTTTTAAATTATATCAAATACTCTGCCGCATTTCAACTTTGTTATCGGCTCCAATACCCTCTACCCTACCCAACCCCCATCACTGCACATTTTATTTATTTTTTTTTAAATTAAATACTTTGCCCCCATTAAAACTTTGTAACTTACCCCAAGGACTACTCTCGACCAAGACTCCCCAGCCCCCGCCCATTTTTCTTTTAAATTTTGTTTTGTTTTGTATTTAATACTATTCTGCCCCTTTGTTACCAACCCCAAGACATTTATAATGAAAACACTCAATAACTGAGTGCTTATACCTGCCGTAAATGTATCGTTAATAGCAAGTCTATAATATGTTTACAACCTGTCTCAAATAAATAGAAACCGTACTGTACATACTCAATTTATAGTAGCAAAAACGGAAAAAGATATACGTTTGTTTAGTAAAAAATAAAAGCGATATAACAAGTTTTCTGACAATATTGTTTTACAGATATTTTGAGCGGTGTGAACGCTGCAAAAGTACGCGCAAAACTATAGATACAATGGTTCCATTATCCTGTGAGCACTTAGTATGTTCGAGTTGTTCTAAGGAGATCCGAACAACAGGAATTTGGAAAAATTGTCCAACGTGCAAGGAGGTCGTTGACCTAGACTTTGATCGAAATACATCACAGATTTTTGGAGCGTATGCATAATTTGTTAAATAAGTTTGAAAGTCTAAGATATTCGTACGTGATATTTATGCTGGGATTTTAACCGGTATGTTTGTTATTGATTCGTTTTAACCCCACGTTTTCTGAAAACAGGTTAATGGATTTACAAATGAATCTGGCAGGTGAGCGAGCGTCAATCTGGTAGCTTTAGTTAGGTTTGAACTATTAAAATAAAAATGTGTATTGTTTATAGTTCACTTATACCTAGATGAAAACTGCAAATGCATGTGCGGTTACTGGGGTCAATATCAAATTCAATGTAACTGCAAATAAAGAAATGTGTGAATTTGAGATATTTGGGTGAATCATTGCACAGAAGTTATAGTGAGACATATGTTGCGATTGGTCACTCCGGTTAAGGTCAAGATATAAAACTTAAGATATAAAACTTATCGCCGGGCAATACTTTCAGATAGAAATGAGCTACTTTAATTAAACTGAATACATAAGTGTCTAATACTGAAACTAAGATTTGCATAGCATATGGTGTTACTTGGGTCGACGTCAATGTCACTATTGCAAAAAAGGAAAATAGATTCCGCTCAATTAATTAAGCCAGAAATGAGATATTGGAATTAATCTCGCGCTATGGGAAGATAATATCGACACACAGGTTCAGATTGCATATGGTGTCGCTGGTGTCATGTAAATTCTTACTTGAAATAGTAAAACGGTTTCCGTCCAAACAATATTAGTTTTAAACCATTGGCTGAATCAATACAGAGTGTGTATGTTGTCTGCATGGAAAAATCTATAGATGTTTTCTAGTAATTATTTATCTAGTCTCTCTCTTAAGTATTTTAGTTTGACTGTTAAATTGTAACAAACATATATTTATTTTCGTTCTATCATGATATTTTGTCAAAATTGTATAATATTCTTAACAACAATTTAACCAAAGTAAATATCATTTGTGTAACATGCAGTAAAAGGACACATGGCAATTAAGATACTGTTTCACTTAAAACTATTTCTGAAATTTAAATATAATATGCAAGATGGAAATATAAAGATACAATAGCCCAGTTTGTGTTCATTTCTACTGCAGAAAGGGCATACTTTTTGTAAATGCGCGAAAGGCGTCATATTTCGTATATTTGAGGTCATCTATGCCGACAAGTGTAATACATTTCATTTCAGTGTTTAATTGGTATTTATTTTTAAAATATCGAAGCTTCACTAGTTTTATAATAAAAGATTTTGTTTTGTTCTATTAACATGAAGTGTAATATAGGAATACACACTAGGAATTGAGGATAATCTTCATATGTTGATGTGTTTATAAATATTAGTTGGATCACTGTAAATGAGTAAAATTTTATTTTAATATTGCCGTGTATTCATTTATTGTTTACTAAGTCAATACTGATATGTGTGCTTTACAATCAGATTTTCGTTTCTATGAATGTCATCATCCAAGTCTATATTTATCTTAATTTATTATAAATATATATTGTTTGAAAACGACTCTTTTTTTGTTACAGGAACAAACTGAAGAGCTATAAAACATTTCAGAGAAGATGCAATGTCTTCTATATGGATATCATTACGCAGATGTGTTTCGCTGATGGTGAGCCTCCATCTGACGAAGTTATACGTCATCTGCTTTTGCTTATAACAAGCGATCAACAACAAAGTTCTAGCGAGCAAATTCGTATAACACAAAAGTTAACAGTGTTTGTTGACAGCGTTGATAAAACTCCAGTGTTTAGATCATTTCTGCTAAAACTTTTGGTTCGGTCGTGGTAAGTGAATATCTTAACCTTAAAAGGAAAAATAATCGTTTTTGTTGTGAACTTAAATATGTCAGTATGTTTGTTTAGAAAAGCGTATAACTGTATGCATGATATTTAATGGCTAAACTGATTATTTGGACTTTGTATTGTGAAATGAAATGTTATTAATTATAACCCTTCCGTTTATGATAATAATGCTTCATCTCTTATCATGAGGCTCTGTCAGTTTAATGACTATCTGCAAATCAGAGATTTTGTTTCAGCGAAGAAGCTGTGGTAGATCATTTGAATGAGTACATGGCGAAAGCAACAAACATCATTAACAGAACAAAGGGAAATACTGAAGATACCATATTGCAGTTGTACGTTATGGTTGTTCAGTGCTTCGAGGTAATATTTTATTTCTATTGAAGAAGTGATTGAGCAGGACAATGTAAATCTAGGGATTTAGATTCGACATTGTTTAGTTCATCTGAACTCAATACTCAAAGACGCACTTTTGTGGTTGCCCAGTGTCTGGTGTTTGTCTGCCATTAACTTGTTCTATTAAACAACTTGAGGAACTTTTGCTAGAAATCTGGTGTAGCATCCTTATGTTGACTTTGAGAAGCTAGAGTCGTTTGGGACCCAAGAAAATGATTTTTACATAAGACTACTATTGAAAACAAGATTTTTTTATTTTCTCATAAATTTTAGGTATTAATTAAATCATTATGACGTATATAGCAATGCTTATTCATAATAGTTTTGACTGAAAAATGTAAACAGGATTTTACTTTCATAAGGGACAGCAGTGCCCGAATGGGATTTTTTAAAATTCTCTTTTTTAAGAACCTACCAGCCGAATGTGTATATATTTGGTTCAATGATCCAAAGAATAGGGGCTACGTTACAATTTCTATTTGAATTTCACTGGAATACTATATGAAAATATGCAAATATCGTTTTCTTATCAATTTTAGAAATTATCTTTATCGTCTTGAGATCTGTGACATTGTATATTTACAACAGTTAAAACTTGGTCCGTTGAACGGGATTGAAGACAATATTATTCCAGCAGGATCCAAAAGGGGTATAATTGTAAAATGTTAAAAATCTGCTTGTCAAAACGAGAACTGCAGTGTTTCGCTTGGTTCAAGTATGGGGACATTTATTTGTACAATGGTATACTACGGGAAAAGACTTTTTCTCATGTATTAAGGTAATCGTTGTAATCATCTTGTGTTCTTGATTATTATTCGGTCATAACAGTTGAGACTTTTAAAGCGGATTTGATATACGTAACATGTCAGCATGTGTCAAAAGAGATAAAATTGAGTATTTCCATAATTATTCTTCTAAAAAACTGATAAACCACATTTAATCATATTATGTATAAATGATCCACATGGGTAGAGTATTTCAAATTGATAAAATAAAGGTGTTTTTCTCCATTGGAGACTAGAAAAGTATATTTTTCCATGTGAATGCTACGGGAGAACGGATGATTTGTTTTTCTTTTCTGTACGTTAGCCAATTTGGACCTCTTATATGTACATTTATGTCTTTGCGTTACTTTAACATAAGAGGAATGCTTCTTAAATTACTTATTGTACAAATATTGTTTTCTGTAGAGTGACGATAATAAATTCTTTGCATGCAACTATAGCCGTCTATTCCTCCTTCTATTGATGCAAACCTGAAAATGGGGGTACAGTTTACTTCGTTTATCATTCTTGCCACGCAGTGTTTTGTATAACTAAACTATATCTTCATCTTGGGGCCGAAGTGGCCTTTAATTTCCTATTATAATATGCACAGTGTTAGAGCATTATAGTCCAAATTTCCTAATTTCCAAATTTCGTGTACGGAGTGAACTTATTGGAGACTGATAACTATTGGATATTTTATTTGATATATGGCATCACAGTAATGCACAATACAATCATTATTAAGGTCAATGTTAATCTTGTCAAAAAACACCGAAATGCCTTTACATCTCGTCAAACATAAAAATTTTACAAACAGTTGTGAGAAAATGTAATATGAATTGTATATGTTTAAGACAAAAAGATAAAAATACTAAGGACAAAATACATGTAGCTGATTAAACGCATAAACTATTTTGTAAAACACGGTTAAAGTGATTTAGAGAAATTAAAATTAGGATGTTATAATATTCATTAATGTTGGTATCAGGATGTTTTGTTCGAGGACTCGGTGAAAACCAACGAGGTGCAACATGCAATAAAGTGTCTTCGAAAGGTTTCTCTCGCTAAGAAAGAAACAACTATTGCGTTGGTTTATGACTTAGCACACATTAGATATGGTCTTGGTATGCTTGCTAAGTACAAACATGATGGTACAATAGATGTAACAAACAACAGACAAGGTTCAACTAAGAGAGATGTAGAAACGTTGATACAGACATTAGTTGCAGCTATCGCAGATGGAAACGAGATGCCAAGGTTAGTTATCAATAGCTATCCCTGTAATATTCGGTTCAACAAAGTTGCCTTTTGAAATGATTATTGCATTTTTAGTAACATATCTCTGTAAGTGGTTTTATAAGAAAAAACAAATACAATAAAATATATGGTTTTGATTTTGACATTGATTGTTAATTATGCTCACTTGCGTGAAGATATACCCGGTAATAGATGTTAAAGCTCTTTTGTAAAATGCAATAAAAAGTCAATAAAATTAAGCGCAACTTGTTTGTCGTCTGAGAAAAAAGCAGAGCCACTTTTATCACAAATTGCATACGGAACCCATCTAATTTGGCATTTATCAAATTTACTACCATAATTCCCTCTTCTTTGCGAGTAAACAAGACCGCTTTTAAAATGTTTGTGAGACATTTTAATTGTTAACTAACTTTTATGTAACGTACACGAAACAGAGAATATTGGAGTCCGTGTGCTAACGCCTTTATTGAGAAAAAGGTATTCGATATGTGTCCTTATCTACTTGTCTTGTCGTTGAAATATATGATATTTCTTGCTGCTTTGGTATTAGAAAATCATCAGGTACATATTCGTATCGTGTTATTTTTATATCAATAAATGTGTACTTTATGTCATATATATATGGATGCTTGCATATTTGGAAGTGGAAAGTCAGGGCGGAGATACGTTTAGTTTCTTTATTTGGTTAAAACATATCATATTGCCATATATATTTACACTTGGGTCAAATTCTTACAACGTTAGTTTCATGTACGACCATCTCCTTAATACAAAATAACTAAACCACTTCTAAACAATTATTAGACATGCTTTTAAAAGCAGTTCCAATGCTTAAGCCAAAACACATTCACTGAACGATATACAATGTATATGTAAACACTCAGAAGAATAAGTTAAGAGTTGCAAATGCTTGATACCTATATACATAATATTTTTATAAGGGTTAGAGAAGGAAGGTAGAAAAGCGGGAGCCTGGATTTGTCCTATGATTTAACATTAACCATAGGTGGCTTGTATGGTCGAAAACGACCATTCTCTCTAATAAAGATACGAACGCACTTGAATTAACTTTAGTTAATATTGCTTTAATTCGGGATTTCCATGCAATATCATGTTTTTATCAATTGGGTGAAAGTTTCTTGTAAATTATAAATAATGATTAAAACGGTGAGTATATTACATTTAAAGAAACAGCGATTTGCATTTTCAATCCCATTTCCACAATCACACAGAGGAGAATTACTAAAATTATTTAAAATTAAATCGATGATTAAATTGCTACATGTAAGATTGGCAATGATAAAGCACCAAAACAATATTATGCTGGAACTGTTCTTTGAAATAACAAGTTTATAAAAACAATGTAGTTTATTTTTTAATATGCTAAGCGATTTCAGTCCAGAGTTTAATACACGATGTTAAAATTGATTTAGAGAACAAAATTGTTTTTGCTGAAGATGTTTCAAATTTATCCTTGTTTCTGAGATTAAACGGATTAGTGTTTGCTACAGTTGGAAGAAGAAGGCCAGTGTAAAAATCTGGAACTAAACCATTTTTCATTTTGTAAACAAGTACTTATTTTTCATAGTTTTCTGTGTTCTGGCAATGCTATCCAGCCTATTTCTTTCATCAGATTATAAATTGAAGCTGAACGGATCAACCCTTTTACAGTGTAACCATCTTCATATGTGTGTGTTTCTTTTCATAATTTGAATCCCAAACAGAAGGACATACTCTAACTCTTGACGTTTGTACGATCTACACAGATTAGTGTTTTTCGATTAAGTTTAGATTTTAAAATATCATTGAACCTATAACTTTGAGGCTGAAGATGTTGTTGCTTCTACGTAGTATGTGTTTCCGTTTGATTTAGTGTTGAACCCAGGTACTCGTTTTATGATGTGACTGCAGAATTAGAACGCGGGAAGTGAACCCGATTTGCCACTGACCGTTCCAACGCAGTAACCCTTGTCGCCATTTCTTTGATATTATTATACGCATTATTTTCATATGTGCTGTTATGATGGATATATCCTGTTGGGTTATTTTTTAATTAAAAAATTGGAATAATCTATTTATTCGATGACCGTATAATCTTACTAGTTGCATTAACATTTCAGTCACACTGAAAAAATGTTGCAAGTGTTGATAAAATGAATAATGATGACTTATATATGTTTCTTTAACTAAAACGTATTCAGTTGACTTTCTTTTAATTTAGAATCTACTTGTTGAAACAAATTTATAGAGGATATGGATTCCAGTTGCTTCAGCAGTTTTGTTTTTCTGACAATGAGACGATTAAACAACTGTCTTCTCCACTAGGCAATATGGTAATATTATAACATACGTATATTCAGCATAGTTATCATTTATCATGTATATTACATTTTTTTAGCGGGTACTTAAAAGTCAGTTGGTTTTGCTACAGATAGCATCTTGAACAATATGTAGCGTAATGACTAAAAATTGTGTTCAGCAATATGGGCGATTAATAAGGGTGAACGGGCTGACAACGTGATGACCGAAATGCTGACTGAGGAATAGTATGTATATGTACGCTGCCTTACCAGCACGTATTATAAAATACCGTAAACTATAAACTATATATCTTTGTTCCACTGCTGAAACGTGGGTTATCTCACTTAGCAATATAAAATATACAATGATAACTGCTTATAATATAATGTGTGCAAGTGCATGAAGAAGATAACCAAAACATCAGTAAACTAATATACTGGCGTATTATAAAGGAGCACATAGAAACACTGAAATCCAAGTTTACTTATGTTCACTTTATATTAAAGAAATCAGTATTGCTATTCAGAACACTCAAGCTTTATTTTTAAATATCAATAAAAATTCATATTCATTTTGAATGTTTTTACCAAGCTGAACATGTTCCCTTTAAGTATTAACTATTAAAATATATGTATTTAAATAACGTAATTTTCAAATTTAAAAGAATCTAACATAATATTGATCTATTATCTGTGTGTCATGTGTTACATTTATTATCTGAATTTGTATGTAATGAGAAACATTATATGTTTAAATTACTGAATAAAGAATTTGAATCTTGAATCTTGAATCTTTAAGTCATATTTTTTATGACCCGGAATAATGTTTCTTCTCAGATAGTAATAAAAAGGATCTGCTTATTTATTGGGCTATTTTATTTTCAAATTTGTCTCATGTAGATATATTAAAAGTATACATATGTATAAATTGTATAAACATTGGTGTGTATCCCTTTAATACAACATATAGGTCACATTATTCGCGCTGTGTCATATTGGTTAAATTGGTGATATAATTAGCCACAAAGCCTTAATCTCCACAGTTTTATTATGTTTGGTAACATGTTACTCATAACTTTACTCCTATTCAAAGTGTATGTTGTGTTATCCTACACAATCGTTAAAGAATCGTATGATTTGTGCTATGCTAAAGAAAAGTTAGAGTACCACTGCGTTGCTATGTCTGAAAGATGCAATTAAAGATTTAGATACAAATCCTCTGGGAGGGTTACGAAGTGATCAATATTAGAAGCATAGTTGTTAATAAGCTTTGTAAAATATGATAGATTTTCTACTAAATACAGATAAATGCAACAAGTCTCTGTGTTTTATTCTAACAGCTAAACGAATTGCCAGATCGGTATTTGATCTTTGGGGAAGAATACAAGCTTTACAAAGACGCATTGTTTGCATGTATATCGACAAAAAATACTTCTCATTTGCAGGTATTGATATATATATTTGATATATAAAATGTAACACCCAGCATGTTTTTTACCTTTGATAGGAACTGTCTATAACATTATACCATTTATGCATTATTACCCCGTCGTTAACGCATTTTTGATGTATTTATTAAAATCAACACAATTTATATTAATGTTTTATCTAAAAATGCTTACATATACATTCGTTTTCAAAATGACTAATGAATTCAAATTAATAACTGAACACAGTCCGTATTATACACAGTCGAATGCCACCCGACTTAAACAACATTAAATAACAGTGCAGTGTAACGACCCCAGGTTCAAATTGGCTTCTCGCAAAACAACTACCGGTTTTGGTTCCACTTGGATAATGAGCTGGATACCGATTCATAGCTTATTTGGCAGTAGAGCTAAAATAAATTAGTCAATTTAGTTGGTATTTAATAACTATATCTAGTCGTAAAAACTTGATAAAGTGTTATTCGCACGAGTTATCTTCTGTAGTTTGTAAATATATGGATATGTGGATATATATGTTAACAGGGCCATCACATCTAAATTTTAATTCGAATGAACCTCGAGATGTTCATACTATACCTAATAATTCTAAACCGGCCAGATCGGACAGGAAGTAAAAAAGCAATTAATTATCGACAATTCCGATTATGGCTTTGTAAAACAGGATAAGACCTTCATTATCTTTCAAGGTCAAATTTGTTGAACATAATTTTTGTCGCACATGTGAATAAACATGAATATTCAGACATGTTCAGACGAAACCGGCACGAGCGGGCTAGACATAGTGATTGTTGTTGAATTATAAAAATGCTGTTTCTGCCTTGCAAACACTGTAGTTTCCTCGGTTTCCATAGTGATAGTGATGTTGAAGTGACATAAAGAGCTCACGATTCAATATATACATTGCAATGATGGGTCCACAATTCAATATATACTGCAATGCAGCGACTACGATTCAATATACACTGCAACGCAGAGTCCACGATATAATCCATGATGCGATTCATGACAGTGGTCAATGGTTTAGTTTAAGACTGTTTAGGAGCATAATTTAATACAAATAAAAGAGTTACATAACTTATAGTTTTTAAAAAAATGTCATATCAATATACATTGAAGGGTATGTCTGCAGTCGCTACCAAGGAGAAATGTGTGTTGCTGGGACTGGCACTGCATCGCGAAATAACCATGAAATTAGCCGCCGGTGACTTGGACGAAGAACAGATCAAGGTATATTTCCTTGTATATTACAGCTCGTTATTTGTGGATATACTAAAAACAAATATAATAATAATTATATATAAATTATAAATTTTTAAACTGTTTTGTCAGTTTCGGATGAACTATAAGCAACTGCCACTATGTATGACATTTGTTACGTTATGATGGCGAGTTTGCCCTCAAGCCTTACACGAAAGGCAATGCTGGATACTTGTCCTTACCTCAATCGTATCGAACTGTTAAATAGTATTCTCCTTTTGTAAAGTGTCACCTTTTTTTGTATAATATAATTACCTAGGCCATATGCATATTTGTGTTTTATACCTTACACACATTTGTTAGAGGATAGTCCAACCAGGCTACGTTTGGCAGCTGTCACGATAATTATATATAGTATTTGCAATTAGTTTATTTGTGCTAGTACAATGGCCGTGTCGTTTGATTACCAATTCTTGTTGAACATGTATTATTCGTATTTCAATCAACACAGCCATTTTTTTTAAATAGATAACGTAATTACAGTGATACTTCTTGTCCAAGTGTATTGACACTCGTTAATTGATATGTATTCAATATTGTAGAGCATCGGCGAGTACCTAGAAAGGAATAAGATATTGTCGGTAAGTCAATGAACTTAAACAAATAAGAGATTAATTTTCACAATGTCAAAAACCAACCGACTATAATGTAAGCACAATAAAGTGTCAAGGCAATTGTTATACGAACAGCAACGCTCAATTCATAAGAAAAAAAACAGAAATCATGAATGTGTGTGATATGGGCCTACATGTAGGTGCTGATTAGCGCACGAATTGAATGTCTTTTGTTTAGTTTTATGTGACATGTACTTAAAAAAGACCGCACATATAAAAGTTGCGAAGTAATATAATTCAAGTAGTCAACAGAAACAGATTACATTTCCAGATTGTTTTTAAACCGCATGTATGGTGGTCATTGAGGTTGAGACGAGATTTATGAAGTATTAACCTGGCGAGTCATATGTAAAATCGACAGCTTACACTTTTCTTTGAATTAAATACGAAATAATGTCAGCCTATGTCGGAAGATTGTCGTATTTATTCCAATATGGTTAATTAGGTACCATCAGTAATAAACATATTTTCAACAGTGCTATTCATAGATTTTTTCTTCTCTCATCTGGTATATACATTCATAAGTGAAGAAAATGTTCGACAGATAAAGAATTAAAACAGTCATAAACCATGCTGCTTAATTCCAATTGATTAATATCCCAGTTTAAAGTCGCAGTATATGCTGCGGCATGTTTATTGTATTATTCATACATCACAGGTTCAAATTCTGACAGATTGAAACATTTCAAATTCAACTATATGTTTATATAAATATATAATTTACATGTTTCTATTATTTATTTTGGTTGTCTCTCGGAGTTTGTGATTGGTTCCATAGAGTTTGTGTAATTCATTTTTGTAGGATTTGAACCGACGACTGTTGGAGAATAAACTATCAAGTTCACCAAATTTGCTAAATTTGTCAGCAGATATGGACCCTTTCATACAAGAAATACACTGTTTAATGGTGCATTTTCTCTGTGTATTAACCATTATTTTCAATACACAAAACTCTATCGTCCAACCGTTTATTGATCTCATATCTGCACCGGAACAATTGCAGGTATTAGTTCTATATATATTTCTATGTAATGATGTTTGTTATATTAAACAAAAATAATGGATTCTCTAAATACAGGCGTAAACGGACGTATACATTATATTTGGAATCTCTTTTGTTATTTACTTCAATATTAAAATAAGAGAAAATATTGTGTGATGAAATTATTGAAAATAATCAAGATAAGAGACCATACCATATGTATCAGCTCTGTTAATTCAATGTTCATAACAGAAATGTATTATCCAAGCTGTGTCCAATACCTTATCTAAGATTTCGAGGTTGTATTATTGCTTTTTAGTGAAAATCAGATAATAAATGAGAGAGCAGCCAAGCTCATATAGCACATTTCAGATGATAATGTCACATACCATCCTTATTGGTCGTGTTTAAGTACAATTAAGAATAACCGTTTTATTATCGTACATAGAAATATATGGAAATGATATATTTTTAAAGGACGCAACTAATCCATAATCATTAATCAAATATTTGTTGAAATAAGTAAATTCAAATATTTTACAAACTATTTAATAGTATGATATCTGATGATTGCATAATAATATTTTGAATTTATTTAACAAGTATTATCATCAAATTGTCATTAAATATTTCAGGACAGTTTCTTACCAACAATGCCACAAATCGACGAAAATCTTTTGAATGAGTTAAAAAGAATAATAAATGGTTCAAGGAATGATAGCTACAATCAACATCGTGTCTACAGTAAAACAATACAATTTCTTTCATTGTATATTAAATCATTTAAATAATACGTATCAGCGTGTCTTGCATACACGCGATTATATACATGTGCCATCGATATGCGCTAAAGTCGGTCTTGTTACGTATATGCAAAAGCAGTGGCCCGTTTTCGGTGCTTCAGCCACAAGAAACTTGTCATCAAATTGTTGATTGTAAAATCGTTTCCGTCCACAGGTATTGCCAAACAACCGAACACTATCATATATGAGAAGATGAATATCATGTATTCTTTAATTGTCCTGAATACTCAGATTAACGTCATCTCCTTCTATTTTTATTGTTATCCGGGTGAAACTGATCTATTAATATTTACAATATTCTACAACTGAAGACACTGATAAAATAAGAAATATAGTATACGACTAAAAATTACAGATTACATACAATATAACACCGGTTTACACAATTATAAATGATACACCCTATGAGGTTCCCCGTATGTAATTGAGCGTACACACATTCAATCCCATAAGTTGTTCTATTTATGTGCATGATCTCACTTGATAGTTTGTAACAATACATAATTAAAACCATTGCAAACCATTGATAATTGTTAACATGTTGTAATTTATATTTTAGGTTGCCCTAATGGCCATCCTTACTTGATTAGAGACGTAAGTCATTACAATTATAGTTTCTGTATCCATTACTTTAACTTTAAATCATGACCGTTATACAATATAAAGACATAATATGTTATATTTATGTAAATTGTAAGTCAATGCAAACTTATTTTACCATGTCTGACGTCTTTTTCTGGTGATAAAAAGGTACTGTCGATCTTTTCAAATGATAACATTTAGTGAATACACTAACTCTGAAATTCGCTTAAAATACAAAATATGGACTGACCTGCCTTAAATGTGCTTACTCTATACTAACTCGGTCTTACTACGTACTGACTACATACTGAATGAGGTACTGAAATGTGCTGACACAGGTATTACAAGTCCATATTATAGGACTGTCAAGTGTATTCTGATACCCACAAAATACGGTCTTACAAGTACTTTTACAATAGGATAATTATTGTAAATAATTGTGTTTGCGTTGTTTAACAGCAATCCATGTGGGTAATTACATTTCATTGCGTGCAATACATACTAACTAGGTATCACATGATTGAGATATATCACGTGATCATTCGTCAGCCATATTGGTAAATACGGTCTTACATGAACTTTTACAGTAGAGTGACAAGCCTCTGTTCCACTGCTAAAACATGTGTCTACATATTAATTTTACTGATCTGACATCTGAACAATATCAAATTTAGGGTTGAACCATAGTATTTTCTTTAGTAACTCTATGAATCAATGTCTAGATTTAATATGTATGGTATCAAAATAAAACTGATAAAATTGTCGATCATTTCATATACATGTAATTAGTTAGTTTTGTTCTGAAACTAAACTAAAACAAATCGAAAAATAAAACACGTTTTATTTTAACTCAAGTAGACGTTTGTTTAACAAAATAGGACTACGGTAGTGTTTACTTGATTGACTGAATAGTTAGTGTCATGTTTATGTGATCGAGGGCTAACAGATTATAATTTAACCTAACCACTCTTTCCTGGATTATCTCAACTTATAGAATAAAACAATCGGGTATTTAACAATTGATCAAAATTAAATTTATTCAAAGAGTACACTTTTGATTGATTGAAAAGCAATTTATCGTCAATAATTAAGATATTATAGTTTTTATAGACTTCCATTATATAGATATTCATCAATATAAAATTAAAATAACAAAAACAATTAAATAAGTATACTACTTCTCTTATTTAGTTGTTCGCTCAAGCTCAAGAACGGTCTCAATTAAATGTGTTTAAACACTGATATTGTTTTATAAATTTTCTTATTTTTACCCAACATCACAATGCGTGCAATGACACTAAAACACATAATTTAAGAAAGAATTTCTTTTTAATATGATTAAACATGATAATTTAATACACTGCTTGATATCAAAAATATCACGAAAACATGAAAACAATTTCAAATTTACATTTATATAGTTTATGAATACAAAATAGGTTGCTCTATTGAACAATTTACACTAGTAAAATTAGTTGGAGTAAATAGTAATGTCTTAATGTGTATATATATATGGAGATACATAAGAACATTAAGATAGAAGGAGAAAATAATTCGGACGATTTATTATTTATCATTATTTTTACTTGATCAAGTTAAAATGAATATTTGCTACGAGTATATACATATTCTACAGTCGACAATTGTACCTGTTTTGAAACTGAATAAATTCTTAAACAACAGGCGACAACTACGACAGTAACTTCTAGTTTATAACGCAGCGCGTACTAGTATCATTAGTTGCTAGTGATAGAGATTGTTTAACTTTTTAACTGTATTTTTACAAAATTAGTGCAGCAGAGCTGTCCAACAATCTGTCTGTCGTGAACCTAGATGCGGAGCACCAATTGGTGGGAAATCTATGCATGTACTTATATACACAAATGTAGAGGGAATTGTAAGGTTTGTGTTATAGTTTCAGTATATTATCTAACAAATCATTGTCTTACTCCATCAATACTATGTTCGATTACTAATATGTACTTAAATTGACTTTTTAATGACCTAGTTCTGGAGTAAATCATTGTTAAACCTTTTTTAGATAAACTTATGTAGGAATTGCACGTATACTTTAAATCAAAAAGGAAAGTATAATTTATATGCATCTGTAAGAGTTCGAACTGTAATCGTTTATAGCAAAAAATATTTAATAGTTTTAATTACATGTAATTTACGAACGATTTAAATCTAGGAACGTTATCTTTTAGAATGCCTCGAGCACAACCTTGTAAAATATCATTAAAGATAAATTTCATAAATCGTTACCTTACAAAATAGATTATATAATGAAAAACTTATTAAAGAATTACTAGGCGCAACCAAGAAAAGACAATATTGAGTTTGTTCATGTGGGTCCAAGAACTGTTTGAAATTATTTTCACATTTTAAATGATTTACAGGGAGATTGGTCATACTTTGGGAGCTGCGAAACAAGTTATTACTACTGACCCCGTGAGACAACTGTCGGGAGCAGCTACGGGAATACTTCGACTCCTGACTCATATGGCTTTATATCTTGGAACACTGTCAAATAAGGAAATATGTGTTATTCATTCTTATTATTATGTTTAAAGCCCCCCGATATATACATGACTGTTTCGCAATAATACAGCATAATGTAGTATGCCAGTTGACATTATATGTTTCATTTACTTGTATACAGATACTTGCAGAAATGCGATGGTTCTACGTTGATTTAACAATAAAACTGGATATGCAGTATACAACCTGTTACGTTTAAAAAACGGCATAAAGTCCCATATCTATAATACACCACTTTAAAAAACAAGATTTTTGCATTAGAGCTTCTACACATTTAATGCTTTAGAAGTAATATACCATAATTGAGACCACAGTCCTTTCTGTCGTGGCACAATTATTGAGGACAGTTGTAAAGGAGTCGACAACCAACCATGCAGTACTTTGTAGAATTAACGAACATAGCCTCTTTTGATACAATTCTGTTTATCAGATAGGATTTCAAAGTAAAAATGACCTTTCCTCTCATTTCCGTTTGTCTCTCACCGCTAATGTAAGTCTGATAGTTGTCAGTTACTTGTGGAGATAGATGTGCCCAAGAACTGGTTAAGTTTACATTCAAGTATCCAAAGAAATAGGGGCTAGGATATCTGATTGCCTATAAGATATCGATGACATAACATTTTCTATATAATCAAACAAAACAAAACTAATCACCTTAAAATGTTGTCAAGTATGCATGAAGGACTTCGTTTTTTGTATAATATAAAGGTTAACTACAAATAAAGGATGATGGGTAAACTTTTACAAAATGTAAGCCTGAAAGGAATGTCTGTAGTAGTAAGTATCAGTTAATAAAGCCAAGTGACATATTCATGTTGAAAATCGTGCACAATTGCTCTGTTTGTAAATGTTTTGTTATTATTTTGGTAAAATATGATTTTTTAAATGAAGCCATATTCTTTTATTAATTTATTAAAACCTTTTTTCAGAAGTTTAGAGGAAAAAGTTTTATTTTACGATAATTCATTTGCTCACTGTTCATAATTACCACTTATTTGTTACTAATCTTAGACGAAATATTGATTTGAGACGAAAAATAAAAAAAATGAATATCTTACTAATAGATAAAAGATATCTAAGAAGCTTTATGAACCTAGGTAAGTTTTAATGACAGCAGCCGGTGTATTTGGCAAAACACCGAGCATAAAATAACATTTGTAGCTATACAAAAACAAGTCTACAACAAGTGTTGCACAATTGGTATCAATATAAATATTTACAATTTGTCTACTTTAAAATACAGTAACACCAAATCAGCTGGACATTTTATTAATAAAAAAATGGTAATGATTAAATAACTTCTAGGCAATATCATAGACACAGTTTGTTAATCTCAGCATGAGTTAAGAATGCGCCGTCAAAGTTACAGACCAGATATTTAGAATTTTTCATGGTATTTTTTTTCTATATTAGTGTCTTATACCTATTTTTAGTCAATGTGTGTTCTAAATAAGTGTACTATGTTGAAACGTTGTACCCGTTTACAATTTGAAATGAAACTTTGTGGTAAAATATTATTCAAAAACATTTTTATTCTCGATTGCATATATAATCCTCTCACAAGTATTGATGTAATCACGTAGGTTGTGCAGCTCCTCATTAAGAAAGGATTGGAAAACTGTGAAGTGGAAACATTTTTGTCCAAGCATATTGAAAGGGATATTCACTTCATCGGCGACGTCTTAAACAGATGCAACGATGACGTTTTTATCATGGTGCATGTCATAATCCAAAATATCATTGGAGAGACAAACAGAGGTAAATAGTAACATTTTGATTTCTATCAGGTTTTTTTTAATAAAAGTAAGACTGCAAGTCACATATTTACATGTATATCTACAAATTTTCCATGAGTATTGACACATGCATTGGACTCATTGTGCACATATTTCTTAAATTGGCTACTTTAAATTTTCGACAAAAAGTTCCAATTCTCCATTTTTTTCAGGATATCATTGGAAAAACGATGACTTCAAAATGTCTGCGGCAGACACACGAAATAGATGGGAACAGGATATTTCTGAAAGACTCTTACAACCGGTTGTGTCAGTAAGTATTTATAAAGGTGCATTATTTTGACTGGTACACATATATTAAGAGGCTAAACTACCCTTTTACATTTTTGCATTTTACTTGGGAAAGCTTGTACCGTTAGTTATCTGACATCGTTAATTAATATATTTTTTTAATAAAACAGTCGGATTTTTGTCAAGCAGAAGAATTGAACGTTTATGATTTGTTGTTAAGTGTGTTGATATGCTTTGTATTTTTGATAAACAATTGAAATATATAAATTGGTTCTGTAACTTTATCAATTGTACTTTAGAATAACATTACTATGTCACCACCATGTAGCACTCTTGCACTGACTTGTCTCGCAACACTCCATGCAAAATGAAATTTGGTGTAAAATGAGGTAATCGTGGTTTATTAAAGAAATCAACAAAATGTTTTTATGCTCCCCCAAAGGGGGCAAGCATATAATCGCCGCTTCGTCCGTGTGTGTGTCCGTTCGTCCTCAAGTTCTTGTCTGAGCTATTTCTCTACAACGTCTGGTTGGAATTTTATGAAACTTGCTAGGATGCATCATTACCACGTGCAGATGCGCATATTGTGTTTGTGTTCCATTTCACGGAGATGATTTTTTCACGGAGTTATGGCCCTTTGATTATGTTTGTGATCAGATTCTTGTCCGCGCTATTTCTCTGCAAGCCCATGTTGGAATATTATGAAACTTGCTAGGATGCATTACTACCAAGTGGAGATGTGCATATTGTCTTTGTGTTCCGGTTTGATGATTTTTAACGGAGTTATTGCCCTTTAATTTAGTTTGTGACCAAATTCTTGTCCGCACTATTTCTTTACAACCTCGGATTTGAATTTTATGAAACTTAATAGGACGCACCATTACCAAGTGCAAATGCGCATATTGTCTTCATGGCGCTATTTTGCTACAACCTCTGGTTTTAATTTTGTTAAACTAGCTAGAATATGCGCATATTGTCATTTTGTTCCGGTTCAATGATTTGCAAATGAGTTCTGTCAAGTGCAGAGCAACATATTGTTCATGCTTTGCAGTTTGGTATGTTTCAACCAAGTGGCCAGTACAAAGTCAAACACTCATTTGGGGAGCATCCATCGGTTCCATCGATATTTTCTTGTTTTTATATATAATTATATATATATCAAATATCATTAACTAAAAGTCTTGCTTAACACAAATACCTGCTTTGATTAGATCTAGCTGATTGCTCAGTTAACGATGTTAGATAACTGATGCTCTTGTGCAATTGCAAACCACAGATAATGAAGGTAGTCTCTGGAACAAACACTTCATATTATCCATACCAAACTTAAAATGACCATATTGGATAATAAATGGTATGACACTAAAATATAATAAAGCAAATAGGTAACCTTGTCTGCACTAATGCGCCTGTATTTTCATCATGAAACTACCACTGTGACAGTTGTTATAGACCGTGACCGGAAGGAACGTAGAGAACAGGGTGAGATTCTGATTTTTATTTCTTAAGGCAGTATTGCAGGGATATGTCATAGATACTACTTCTGTAATCATATCTATGAAAACATACATGTTGAACAGGACTTCCTAACTTGGCTTATATATCTGGGTTAGACTAAACTATACCAAACGAGACGCGTGACTACAACTTGATTTCTGGTTCACCATATGGTTTCATTATTGTAGTAAAACATTCATGAACTATGTTTGTCTTAAAATGTTCACCAAAGAGTACTTTATATATATTCCTAGTGTTGGGAGTTCCGTTCAAATGTCACAGCTACGACTAAAATTTCAAAATTGTCACATTATGGCGGTTTTTGAAACTTCACAGCATCCTTATTTTTGTTATCAATCCTAATTATTGTCATGTCTCAGCCAAAGTCTGTTGCCTTATTTCATATAAAGAAACACATTTTTTTATAAACATTATTTAATAAATAACAAGTTGAAGATCTCTACTTATGCTTATTGAAATGAATATTAGTGAAAATATCTTATATGCAATAATTAAAGTTTTGCTGTTCTTTTTCAGACCGCTGAAACAGTAATCCAAAGCAGTATTGAGCACATTGGACGTCATAATAGATTTGGTATGCATGCATATACATATGTATTAAATGAACATAATTACAAATGAACAAATGCTAATTTTCTAGTTTACAAAGCGAAATACTAAGATGTTATTATAAAAATGTTTCATTGACGCTTTAAGATGTCTAGCTTAATAGTAATTGGACTTATTAAACATGTTTCAGTGTGACTTTAAATTAAAGTGCCCTTTTCAATTCAAACCATGTTTGAAATTGAGGTGTGCGTTAACTTGTGCTTTTATTTATCATGTGTTTGTTTTTTAGCTTCTAAAACATTCGCTAAAATACTAGAAATTAACCAGCAACCAACTCAAATAGAAGCAAGACTACAAGATAAACCTTCTATATGGCAGTATAAATCAAGAATATCTATCGAAGATATGAAAAACAAGTTTTTCTCGTCAGCAAAACGGGACTCTGATCGTCAGTATGTTGTCTTGGAAAAGTTTCTACGCCAGGTAATAGTTCTATATTTTATAAAAATTATGTTGTGTATGTTTGCATTATAAAAACAGACATACCACATTAAAAATTACTGCCTAGTTATCTTGTTTTTGTCAGCATGATTCGTGTGTGTTTTCGAGACGTACTCTTTCATAATGTGTCATGTATTCTTCAACAGTGGGTAACTTTCTTGGTACGTCTCTTTGTTACGTCTTTTTCTTTCTTGGGTGCGATGCAAGTGGTGCTGGACTGGATAGACATTGCTTTTTCCGGCCCATCCGCCTGTCTGCAGGACCTACATTTTGTACGCATATTACCTCGTAACCGTTTGTCGTTTTTTTATGATTTTAAAAAGAGGTATGATGTTTTAAAACATGGGCACATGCATTTTACAGGAAATATCAGTATGGTGTCTTATTATGCATATCGCCTGTTTGATAATCTTGAGAGAAGTGATACTTTTTAAATACTAAAAAAAAGTTAAATCAGGTTTAACTTTTATTCCAGAATATAACCGTGTAAATACAGTAAAATGTACCTTTTGTCCCGTCTATATTGTAAATAAATAAGAACACATGCCCAACAGGCTAACATATTTCATTCAAAAATTGCAAGGCATAAAGTTAAATATCATTTGAATATTTACAAACATCATAAATGAGCGTTTAGAATTAACAAAAGTACAGCACTATCGGTAGCGTATGGTCGAACTTCTAAAGTCACACTTCTAATACCATGTGTATGACCCATTTGCACGTACACAGGCGATGCATCTGCGCCTCACAGAGAGAACGATAGTTGCCATTTGGTGCTGTGGGATGTTAGCACAATCCTGTACAAGAGCTCGACGCAACTTTGGAACTGTACGTGAAGGGGGTTTTGCGCGCATAAACACTGCGACCAAGCTCATCCCAGACATGCTCATTGTGAGACATATCTGGAGACATAGCTGGCTAATCCATGACAGTTACTTTTGTTCTGCACCAAAAACGTTGCGGTTATACGGACTCTATGTGCAGGGGTATTATCGTGCTGAAAAATATAACGTCTACGTGGAAAATGATGTCACAAAAATGGGAGACCACTGGCCGCTGAACATTGTTAATGTTGGATTGAGCATTAGCAATTGTATTCAACACAACAAGCTGTATTCTGACGAATTGTGTAAAGTCAGCCAAAACATACACGCTACCACCACCCCACCTGATCCGTTTGAGAGTACACTGGCCCAGATGACGGTTAGTTGCATGTGTTTTTCTAGACGAATAATCGTTGAATGGTGGCATTGCAGTGTCTTGCCACGGCGCTATAGTCCATTTCGGCGTGGCCTCTGAATTATTAACATGTTCTGGTAAGCGCGGCATACTACCGGTGTGTCACAATAAACCTAGATGGTGTGTTGTCGAAACGTAAATCGGTAGTGTACATTTTATCGATAATCGGGTCTCGCTAAATGATTGATCACCACGTATAAAAAGTGAGAAATAAGCACAACCGTGACGACACACCATTCGCACGATATATTAAGTGCAACTGTACCGTAGTAGATAGCTTATAAACATGGCACGTAAAATAAACATGACTTTTTATTGAAGTACATTCCTTTTTCTGAAATTTAGGGATCTGACTACCTGTGCGTTTTCAAAGCTGTTCAGTGAACATTTCAAAAAAAAAGAGTCACCACAATAGCATAAACATAATTAATGTACAGAATAATCGTCAGAGAAGAAGATTTTATTTCCTTATAAAAGGTCTAGAGGGGTCATTGCCATCCCACACTAAACCGTTCCAAGCATGATAATTATTTTACAACAAGTCATTATGATTTATGAATAAAGCAATAATATGGACAAACATATATTTATGATTATTTTAATATTCAAAGGCGGAAATTAGTATATTGATTAGTGTTTAATATATTGTTTTTCTCAAAACATTATACATTTGGCATTCAAACATAAAATAAATTTGATGTTTTGAACATGCAGTACATTTCCTTTTTTTCCCCCTGCTTATATTGTTAAGTTTTGCCCAAAGACCCGTTCCAATTTCGAGACGATGTAAAGAAAAACTAATTCATGTTAAGGCAACCCTTACATTTATATTATCAAAATATTGTTGAAAATCTTAAATACTACGATAGAAAGTTGCCCTATGTGATTGATTAAGACGGTCGTTCCAGGTTTGTACAAAATAATATCATTTAAAAAGGAACACTTTGCTGATACCTTAACAGCTAAACCTTTGTTAAAACCTAAATAAAATAATTCCTTACGAATAAACGATGCCAAATTTGTTGGGTTTTTTTTTTTGCATTAATTCCAAATCATTCAACACCATCTTGTACTCAATATAATTATATCTACGTTCACTTACATTAAGAATTTTAATCAGTATTTGATAATAATAACAATTCTAAGAGTTCCAAGTAAATAAAGTCATTTTGGGTTGTTTTGATAACACAAAGTGCAAATTTGGCAAATTGCAAGTGTACCCTTTCTATACCATGAGCTTGGCAGAATTCCAAATATCGCTACCATTAACCATAATTCAGTTTAAGGGTAATTAGTTTGTCAAACAATTCAATGTTTTGTTCAAAAGTGAAATTTTCAAATTTAGACAAATACGTTTTTAGGTTATTTATAATGTAACCCGTGTACCCTCCTTAACCCCACATAGTGTCCCCGTTAAGTTTAGATTTCTTTGTAAACACACACTTTTAGTTTTATTTACATTTACTTTAAGTTTCCGCCGTTTACAAAAAGTATTTAAAATGTCTAAAAATAATTACATTTCTTCAGGTTATTTTTGCAAATAAAAGTGTTTCATCAGCTTACAGAACAATAAAAAAGCTTCAGTATTCCAATGTCAACTCATTATGCTCGTAAAGTGAAATTAGTGAGATATTCATTTTGAGATCATTTAAGTATATTGAAAACCAAAAAGGTGACACAATTCCATTTGCCTAACCCCTAAATAATATTCAAAACTATCCCGAAGTGGATTTTTCATCTTTAACTTTTTACCCAACATGCGTAGATTTGATAAGTTAAACATTGAAATGTCTCTTCTTGCTCATATGTTATGTTTATACCATATAACATATCTTATTACATAAGAAATATCACCGAACCCACAGTACTTATAATCTACTTCTAGTAATAAGCATATGCTTAATCAGACTATGTAAAACATGTGAAGTATTTGTAATAATTATATTAGCCCAGACCCCTGCTTGAGCCTCAATATAAATACAATATGTTTATGCCCATTTAGTTAATCGTGTTACTAATATTCGTGTAAAACATTTCCCGAATGACTTCTAAACTTATTTACATTTGAAGGTTGCCCTTTCTTGTGAATAGGCATTATATGTCTCTGGAAAATAGCCAGTATCTGTGAGTTTATTAAATAACTGTTCTGAATAACAAACAATAGTGACTATCCCGTGAATAAATATCTCGTTGAAATCCTGTCTGGGCCGCCACCTGAACGGCCTTTACATTTGATTCTATTTCCAACTTAGGGATAAGTGCGTTCAACTCATTGGACATAAGTTATTGATTAAAAATATGCAGCAACATTTTCAGCAAATAAGTTTTAGGATTAGTTTGAGTACATGTATTTTTCAATAATTTCTAATATTTATACATGGTTGTATTTCGCTGTCAATAAATGATTTGTCATACGCGTACTCTGACGAAAGTAAAACTTTCTTATCTCTTTCCTATACTCAGATTGGGCTTTGATCATGTTGATTTTCAATAGTTTTATTTTTCCTAAAATTATTTAAACCAATCATCCTTGAAATCTTTACATGAGATTTTATTCTTTTTTTCGAATTAACCCAATCATAAAAGTGGTTACTACACATGTAACAGTCGTTCGATGACCATTTTGGGGTTTCAAGATTTCACTTAAAATCGGCTTTTTCTGTTGATCAGTACATGATAACTCAAATTCAATTAAACAATAGTCCATTCAAATATTTGGGTCATGAACATTAAAAGGAAGAAATATACTGATATAAATCTGGTTAACTATACAATTATCAATTAAACTGCTTCCTGTACCTCCCATATAGTACAAGCACTCTGATCGCCACAAGCACGACTATTTAACTTTGCTATTTTGAAGCCTGATTGATTTAAGCAATCCAAATAAAATACCATTAATGTTTGTTGCATAAGCTTTCGAAAGTAATTCTAAATCGGCAGAAGAGTCATCTCGAAAAAGAATATCTATATGGGAGATATTTTTAGTACTTACACAATCACACTTATATCCAATTCTAGCATTATGATTACAAAGGTACATGGAATATTTAGATTATTTGTCTAAAATATATCATTGACACTGTCTCTACAGATGCTTTTCTGCTATGGTTATCTGACACAATATAATATACGCATGTAGAAATAATTTTATAGTAAAGTCAATTTCGTGACTTCTCCAAGTTTCCGTAAAACAAATAACATCATTATTTTTGAAAATTTATTGGAATTCAGGTGTTTTTATTTTGTCAATTCATTTTGATTTTTAAACACTGAATATTGAATATTCAAAAGTGCAAATCTCATTTGTTTACATTCTGCTGTATTCCTGAGACACCTCTCCTGTCGATTGTCCTATTTATTTCTACCAGTGGCTGATCACGTATTTGTATGAGTACAGTACATACATAATACATGACAGCAGGGGTGACAGCCTTGGATCACTCAGTTATAGAAAAACCGCCAAAGGAGAGCCTATGGGTTACACCAAAACCCACTGTTCCCGTATCGTCATAGCATAAAACGAAACAGTGTATGTGACCCAGAGAATGTGACCCTAACATAATGTTCTCACATGAATGCGGAATCGTGCACATGTGTATGATTTAAACACATTAATAGTTTTACGTTTCTATCTATTCTAAAAGGAGTTCTGCCTACGAGGTTTGAAGTATGTTCCTGGTATCAAGAGATTGCAAAAATTACTACTACAGCAGTACAACAGGAACATAGACAGAAAACAAGTAATAATATAACGGTGGATACTGTTTTAAGTGGTAAAGACCTGGACCTCATTTTTATAAAGAAAAGCACAAAACTGCTTAACCATGTTTTAATTTGTATACATTTATAAACCGGCAAATTGATTTAAAACGATGTGTTACAAACTAATCGATGTACAAGTATTAATATTTTAAGAAAATAGTTTATTTGTTAAATGTATATTCGACAAAGTATCTGTTTATAAGTGTTTTATACTTTTAATATATATACTATGCATTGAAGGGAGTTTATTGGCATTTAACTGTCAATATAGTATCATAAATAAACAAATACAAAGATTAAAATAAAACTTAAATAATCAAACACAACATAATATTTATGAATGCAAGGTATATAATTCTATATTGCCGCTTTATTATATGTGTCGATTTTCAGAAGCTAAATCATTTGATTTGTTTACCTATTCCATTTTGAACGAATTGCTTTTGGTATGCCGATTGCCTATCGTCTACCGTGACGGTGTAAATGATTGTGTACAAATAATGCATAGTTGACGACGGATGTAAACACTTACGCTCATGTAATGGTTAAATGTTTTTAAAGATTATAATTACTAGGATATAATTGCTGTATAAGGGTAAAATAGCCAATACAATGAATCACGGAGAAAAGTTTAACAATTGAACAAAACAATGTCAAATAACAAACATAACTGTTCGAAAGTTTTCACTTGTGCACACATCATATAATATTGTCCATTCGTTATGACGTATTTCACCCTTGCTACGTTTCAATGTAAAAACAAAACCGCATGAAATACTAACGTGTCGAAACCTAGTTCATTCTTTATTTCCATTATATTATTGACAAGGTATCCAACTTTCGCACGGAATCTATACATAATAAATAATATTACAAGCCCATTCTTCATCTATTGTTTACGACATTGCCTGTGCGCATGCAGTAAATTTTCAATTGCCAAGCTATGTTTGGAGTGTTTACGGAGATTGCGTCCCGCGATAAACTATTGTCAATACTTGATTAGTGTTAATTTAATAACGCTTAGGTTAATTACAACATTAAATATGTAAATATTGTGTGCATATTATATGGAAAAAGTCTCCATTTGCAGCTTTTATGTGTATATGTCAATATAATTCCTTTAAAATAAAATAATACCCACAACTTGATTGTCGCAAACCCTTGAAATGAAACTCTATGGTTCTTTGTACTGATTGTACATTTGTCAGTTTGCCACGGTGATATGAGTGCGAAACTAAACACTAAAGTAATATTCTAATACTGATAATATACATTGTTATATCAATAATCAGTTTTAGATATCCATCCGAAATACATATCAAGTGGTTATTATACTAAAAAGATAACAGTACATTCCCCTTCGGCACCTATTTAGATATTAACATCAAACTTTATGTAATATACCAAATTTGATCGTACACTGTTATGTTTGGTTCCGTTTTAATGGTCTTGTTAATGTCCATATGCACTTTATACCCATTGTATGTATTTTTCATATAGTGTCGGTTGTTCACCGGTAAGTATTCTAATTATTTTTCAGAGGAAACGGTAGGAAATCAGTACTCTGGCCTTATTCAAAACTTTACAGAAGCATGGGACATCTGCAGGGAGTCCTTGTCAAAATATGGTATGATTATAGAACCTCAAATACTACAGGAAAAACATTGTTTAGTCTTGTTGAAATCTTTGTTATTAGATATATGAAATTATATAAAATAATATGAAATTAGTTTTATAGTCATATATCTTATTTTTATATACACATTTCATATAGAAATCTGTCAACCAATTAACGAGTATATCGTATATCATATCGTAAAATTTAAGTGAGTGAGTGAGTGAGTGAGTGAGTGATTGATTGAGTGAGTGAGTGAGTGAGTGAGTGAGTGAGTGAGTGAGTGAGTGAGTGAGTGAGTGAGTGAGTGAGTGAGTGAGTGAGTGAGTGAGTGGGTGGGTTGGTGGGTGGGTGTTTGTGGGTGGGTGGGTGAGTGAGTGAGTGAGTGAGTGAGTGAGTGAGTGAGTGAGTGAGTGAGTGACACATTAATAGTGTTACGAGCATTTTCAAGACTAACATATTCATCTCCAATTATGAATTGACCTACACCAATAAAATAATTTAAAATTGAACAGGTTATTAGAAGCAGTTTATCTATAAATTGTCATTAATTAAAGTATTTCATGTTGGCCCAGTTGTAGGTCCTCGGACAGCCATATGACAACCGTTAGACCAATATCGAGGCCACTATGAAATCACTTAACTAATAACATTATAATATAGTCTTTTACATATTGAAAATGCGTTTTCCATTGTATATTATCATCGATATTGGCGCCAAATATTTATCGCCTCTTGCCACTGCTTACTCAACATGTATTTGGTCGTGTTTAATAACATTCCATTCATTTTACACCATTTATGGAGGGGGTCAAGCGAACACTTTA